>JAAALK010000287.1:61921143-62227374 GCA_019279435.1 Zizania palustris | reverse complement strand
CTCAGTGTACGTCACTCTACTTAGTGGTGGCGGGCCGATGACATCCTGCGACCGCCACTACTAAAAGGATAGCAGTGGCGGGCTGGTGACGTCATCATGCCCGCCACTACTAATCCGCCCGCCGCTGGTGGGGTTATCTAGCATACGTTGCCACTCATGTCGAGAAACACTTAGTAGCGCAGTGGTGCGAGGTTGCTTTGGTGCCATGCGGTTCGAGGTTTGAACCTTGCTGCCTGCAGGCGGTTTGAGGTTTGAACCTTGCTGCTAGCATCCAAACATTTTTTTTACATTTCTATTCTAATTTTCATTACTTTTTATTAATGTTTAAATTCTAGTTTGAACTTGATTTTTTTAACAATAAAAATACATCATAACTTATCAAATTTAAAAAATTGGTATTTTTCTGCCTCACTTTACTTTTTTTTATTTCATTAATAAACATGAGATTCTCCGGGGATGCATTAGGGTTTAGAGAAGAAATGACTGAGGTTTGAAAGCAAAATCTATAGTTTATTCTTCCTTTGAAATTGAAACTTTTTGTACAATAAAAATACAACACCAATATTCTAATTGCAAAAATTGGTATTTTTCTCCCTTAGTTTACTGTTTTTATTTCATTAAGTGTGTTTTTATTACATGTTGTTACGATATGATCGAGACTTTGTAGCGCGGTGGTGTGGGGGCTCGCTTGACATATCATGTTTATTTGAAAGCAAGTAAACAAACACAAGTCCAGGCTGGGGAAACCAGCTTACACATCGAAACGCACTACTGGTCAAACCCAAAAGAAAGATATGGTTTGGAGCTTCTTCTTCTTCCTCGGCACAAACCCAACCTATTTCTGGTTAAACAGATTAAAAGCCTCATCTTGCCAATCCTCAACCAACTCGGCATCATCAGGCAGTCTGAACTGCTCTCCATGTTCCTGAACAAGAAAATACACGCGGCGGCGATAGTGAGAACAACTTATTATCAATGATTGAATTGGATGATAAAAATATAAAATTTGCATAAAAAGAGGATCTTGCCTCCTTCCTCCTCTTGCTGCCGCATTGCTCTACATGCTTCCCTTTTCCACCGCTAGCCTCGGCATGTTTCCCTCTACCACCGGTTGTCTCATCATTCTTCCGTCTGCCAACACTTACCCTATCTAGTTGCGGCGATCGCGAGTCGTCCTCCGAGTCGGAGTCCATTATGAGAATCACTTTCTTCGCCAAACAACTGCAAACTATACCATCATGTACCTTATGTTTACCGCATTTGCAAACCTCACACACGCCACTTGTTGTAGAGTCTGAGGATCCACTGTTTGGTTCAATCTTAGGAGGAGCCATCTGCATTTTTTTGTCACATTGATATAACATTAAAAAACCCTAAGCTAGTAATATTATAGTACATTAAAAAACATTATTGTTATAGTGGAAATTTTTTTTCTTAGAAATTTTATATAGTACATTGAAAACATTATTGTTATAGTGCATTCTACTAGTATTATTATACTAAATTATATTACCACGCATAAATTAATATAACAATCCTCCATCATTTTAACCCTAAGCTCGAATAAAATAAGACCAAAGATAGGTTAATAATCATTTACTGATCGACTGGATGGCGGCGACGGGCGGCGCCGACGGGCTCCGAGGAAGGCGACGACGGGCGGAGGGCAGCGGCGACGTGCTCCGGACGTCGACGGCGGCGACGGGAGGAGGGGGGCGACACGAGTTTAGGGTTTAGAAAATGAAACTAGGTTTTTGGACGGCGGGAGTGGAAAGTATATATAGGTGTATTAGCAGTGGCGGGCATGATGACGTCATTGTGCCCGTTACTGCTATTTTCTCTTAGTAGTGGCGGGCATGATGACGTCATCCAGCCCGCCACTACTAATAGAGGTAGGGATTATATATATAGCATATAATACTCTTGTTACAATGACGTGAAACACTTAGTAGCGCAGTGGTGCGTGGGTCTCCTTGGGGCCATGCGGTTCGAGGTTCGAACCTCGCTGCCGGCAGGTGGTTTGAGGTTTTAACCTTGCTGTTGGCCCCAAAAATTAAATATTTTTAAAAATTTTCTATTGATGTTTAATTAAATCCTCATTTGGTCTTGAAAATATTTTGAGAATAAATGACATAATTGATTTTACAAATACGCACGCTAAACATAAATGATCTAGCCTTGCACTAATTTTCCATCGCCATTGGTGCGTAGATAAGGAATCACACTGCCAAATGACAGTTTTGCTTCAACCACATTGATCCTTGATATGTCAACGAAAAACGGCACCTCATCAAACTGATTGTATTCTTCTTCGTCTTCGACTCCATCAACTCCAACAATTCTTTGTTTTCTTGGAGCAACGATGTATTTTTTCTCATCTTTAGGATCAAGTATGTAAAATACTTGTGCCACGGATTGAGCGAATATCCAAGGGTCATCTTTATAAGCCACCTTATTAAGGTCAACTGTCGTAAACCCGTAATCATCCACCTCCACACCTTCTGGATGTTTGACCCACTGACACTTAAATACATGGATTTCTATAGAGTTCCCGTAGTTAAGTTCCCATATTTCTTCGATGTATCCATAGTAAGCATTCTTTTGTCCAGTGCTATCTTCTGCTTCTCCTCTGACACCACTATTTTGGCGCTGACTCTTTTGATCCGTTGCTTTGGTATAGAATGTGAAACCATTGATGTCATACGCTTGCCATGTTTTAACCATGCTCAATGGACCGTAAGACAATTTATTTATCATCATCTCTTCGTTGGTTTCTCCGATCGAAAGGTTTAGATCCCTCAGCCATGATGTGAAATAAATTTTGTGTTCTTTCATAATCCATTGTTCATCGCGATCTTCATTCGTTCACGAAGCTCTTGTAGGTGTTGTTCAACATATGGTCTCATAATCGCCAACTGATGCATTACACTGTAATGTGATTCTCTTATTGTTTGGTAACTATTGTCTCGTATGTTTTTCTTGCCTTTAGTTCCTTTACCGGTGAGTCTTCCATGGTGCCGGGACATGGGAACTCCTATTGGTCTTCCATCTCTTATGTAATCAGCGTAGCACTCAATGACTTCCTCAGTCGTGTAGCCCTCTATCATGGAACCCTCTGGATAAGCACGATTTCATACATAACCCTTGAAGATAACCATTAGACGCTCATACGCATACATATTGTGCAGGTACGTCGGACCGAGAACAAAGATTTGGTCTGCTATATGTATCATATAGTGCTCCATAATATCAAAATATGAAGGAGGAAAGCACATCTCAAGCTGACACATAGTCTCCCTCATTTGTTTACGTAATTCATTTAACTCTTCAGTGTCGATCACCTTCTTTGATATGACATTGAAGAAGTGACACATGCGTGTTATCACCATCTCCAGAAATGAATGTTTGACTCCTCTTTCTGCGATGGCGAGGAATAGCCAAGCATAACATGACAATCATGAGTGTTGTAGCCGCTCATCCTCAAATCTGCTATGGAGACAATATTCTTTATATTCGTTGAGAATCCTGTTGGAACTCTAATTCCATGTAGACACCTGCAGATTGATCTTTTCTCATCAATTGTGAGGTTATAGCTAGCAGCCGGAAGGAAAAATTTTCCATTGGCCCTTTCCTGTGGGTGAAGCTCGGGTCTAATTCTGAGAGTTTGAAGGTCCCTTCGTACTTTGAGTCCATCTTTTGATTTGCCCGGTATGTCTAACAAAATATCGATAGTGCTTTCGAAGACATTCTTCTCAACATGCATTGTATCGATAGCATGACCAATCTCCAACTCCTTCCAATAGGGCAAATATCTAAAGAAGATCGACTGCTTTTTAAATGGAGTGTCCTTTGAAATTTTTTCAGATTTCTTCCTCTTCTTTCCGAAAACAACTTTGATATTCTTTACCATTTCGAATAGAAATTTGCCATCTCGATTTCGTGGAGGCTGTCCAAGCTCGATTGTACCGTCGAAATGGTTCCTATTTCTTCGATATTTGTGGTTTTTTGGTAAAAATCTGCGGTGTCGCATATATATCGTCTTAACGAATTATGGAAGATGCATAGATTCTGTCTGGTCCACACACACTACACATGTTGTCTTTCCTTTAACCTGTCCTGTTAGGGACATGCGTCCTGGGTTGTCAGCTATGGTGCAAAATATTATGGCTCTTAGATTGAAGTGCTCTTTCTTGTGCTCATCCCACACACAGACACCATGTTCCCATAGACGTTTCATATCCTCCATCAAAGGTTCTAGAAAGATATCAATGTCATTGCCAGGTTGTTTTGGACCAGAAATTAGAGTAGTGAGCATAAGGTATTTTCTTTTATGGCACAACCATGATGGAATGTTGAACAAGCATAGAAATATTGGCCACGTACTATGTGGGTTCCTCATCTCACCGAAGGGATTCATTCCATCCGTGCTAAGTCCCATCCTGATATTTCTAGGATCGTCCGAGAAATCTAGATGGGCCAGGTCAAATGATTTCCACTGCCTAGCATCCGCAAGGTGCCGAAGTTTTCTGTCCTTCTTTTTCCCAGCGAAATGCCAGATTATTAGTTCATCATCTCTAGGATTAGAGAACATACGTTTCAAGCGATCAATCACCGGTAGGTACCACATTACTAAGGCTGGAACTTTCCTCTCCGTCTTTTTTCCAGTATGGTCTTCAATAACATTTTTATTCCTCTTCTGCAACCTCTTATTATTATTCTTCTGGTGGTCATTGTAGTCCTCCACACAGTCATTTCGACGTTTGTATCGACTCGCGTTGCACTGCGGACATCTCTCTAACAATCCATACTCTTTTCGATATAGGATACAGTGGTTCGGGCATGCATGAATCTTCTGAACGCCCAAAGTCAACGGACAAATCATCTTCTTTGCTTGGTACGTATCAGATGGTAAACCATTGGGTTTTGGCAAAACCTTTTTTAGGAGTTGTAAAAGATCTGAAAAACTAGTGTCAGACCATCCATTGCTGGCCTTCAGTTTCATAAGCTCAAGAATTGTGTACAACACAGTATACTGCTTATCGCATCCGTGGCGTTCATCGTAAAGAAGGTTTTTTGATGCTTTGTCAAGTGCTTCAAAGTTATCGTATCCTTTGGTTGTAGTTCTCTGCAACAACACCTCAGGCGCAACATTTCGCATCAGGTCCTCCACATCAAAGGCGTCATCATCATCATGTTGATCAACATCATCATGTGTTATGTCGGATGTATGATCACAACCTCTTCTATGTTGATGAGCATCTTGCGGCACATCAGAATCTTCAGGAGGATTTTGGCCCATCTCACCGTGTTTCGTCCATATATAATAGTTCTTCACGAAATCATTTTTCAACAAGTGAAATCGTATGGTTTCACGATCAGAACACGGATACATCGCTTCGTTTTTACAAACCTTACAAGGACAATATATTGCCTCTTCACTCTGACGGGAAGCATATTGTGCGGCAGCTTCAGTAAATTCAGTTACTCTGTTAAAATATGCCACCACATCTCCGTCGTTGGACGAGTACATCCAGGACCTGTGCTCCATCTAAAACATATATTATTTGAAAAAATATTAATAAATTCATTATTGTTAATTTTAGTAATTTACAAATTGAAAATATATTGATTTATTATCGCTCATAACAACATTAATTAAAAATCCTCAATGCTTTAATTAAAACTATTTATTAAGCAGAAAAAATTATTAAATAAATTAACTATATTGGTTTCTCTCTCTCCAAACAACATAACTCTAGATCTATAATCATAAATCAAATTAAAAATGAGATTAAAATGACGTAAATCAATATACAAGAGATGAATAATTGTGAGGAGGGTCATATTTGTTCATTTGGGAGAAGGTAACACTGTAAATGGAAGATTATTTGAAAATTTCTATTCACAAACCCTAAATTAGTAAAACGCTAATAACTCATTGTATACATGATTAAATACAAAATAAATGTGAGATTCGGCATGGATTTACCTCCTAGAATGAGATCCTTCAAAAGAAACGAAAACAAAGCCTCCCCCCTCTTTATCTAGATTTTTGTCGCCATTGTACGGACAAAATTAAATGCGAACTCCGGTAGAGATCGGGGAGGAAGAAGTTGCGCATTTATAGCTAGAATAGTAGTGGCGGTCGCAAGTGATGTCATCAATACTTTAGTGGCGGCCATATTAGCAGCGGTGGGCAGCACCAGTGCCCGCCGCTGCTATTGGTACAATAGTGGTGGTCCGGGATGACGTCAGCACCGACCGCCACTACTTTACCAACAATAGTGGCGGGCGCCGGTGCTGCCGTCAGCAACAGCAACTGTAGTGGCGGGCATCTAATGGCCCGCCACTACAGTGGTTTTGCCCAACGCCACTATAGTGACGGTTTGTAGTAGTGCAAGCAGGTCTCACACTCGCTATCTACCTGGACAGACTTCTCGGCTTTCAGCTTAATCAACTCCATTCTAAGAGACAGACAGTTCTCACAGACAGTGGGTGGAACTGACAGTGTCTCAAGCTCTAGCCTAGTTTGTGCCAGCTCAGCTCTCACTCTCTCCAAATCCCCCAAATGCTCATCACCCTTTCCTTTCAGCTCAGCTAAGACAGCTAGATGAGATGGGCAATCAGCACAGGGTGCGACAACAGTGGCTTGAGCATCTTTCAGCTCCAGCTGAGCGCTTTCAAGCTCAGTGGCCAAAGCGTCCCTCTCATCAACCCTTTCTTTGTACTTGGACTTCAGAGTCGACAAGTCACACAGAAGCACCTCACACTTCGGGCACTCACTGCTATCACCCAAGCAGGGGGAAGAAGATAGACTCTCAATTCTGTCGTTGGCCACGGCAAGCTCACTTTCTAACTCATCTATCCTCTTCTTAGCTCCCCTAAGTAGTTTTTCCCGATATTTTAACTCCTGACGATTTCTTTCAAGTAAATCAATGATTTCGCGTTCATAAGATGATACATTTTCGTTGTCGTCGTCGTCGGAGTCATCGGAGGAGCTCTTCTCTTCCTTATCCCCAAGAGCCATTGAGCAGAAGCTCTTGCAGGATCTTCGGCGCTGGTGTGAGCGGCTCTTCGGTCTGTCCCCGAAGGCCATGAAGCAAAGACCCACCGGATCATCCTTGTCCTTCCCCTTCCTGATGACGATCTCCTCATCGCTTGAGCTCGATGAAGAGGAAGAAGACGTGGACCGCTTGGAGTAGCTCTTCTCCATCTCGGCAAAGAAGGCCTTGTCACGCTTCTTGTTCTCTCGACGGTAGTCCTTCAGGGCTTTTCCGAAGAATCTGGTCTTTGGCTTGCCCTTGTTGAAGAAGGAGCTCTCATGCTTGCCGGAGTCGTGGAAGCCACCACCGGTGCTCTTCTTGTGTCCATTGCGCTTGGGGCAGTTGGCAATGAAGTGTCCTGGGTCACAACACTCAAAGCACCCAGATTTTGTGCCGTGTCTCTTGAACATTCGTTTGTCATAAACATGACACACCTGGTTGTTAAAAAGACACAAGTCATCATCTCCCAAAGACTCAAGCTGGTCCTCAGTGATAGACATCAAAGAGAACCCAGCACAGCTCACAGAAGAAGGATCAACAGAAGATGTAGCAAGGGCCAGATACTTTGATCCAGAGCCAGTGAGATTTGATCTCAACTGGATATCAACCTCGGTGGCCTTCAGCTTGCTAAACAACTTAGAAATGGTCAGGGTATCATAAGATGTGCTCTCAACGATAGAGGATACCTTGATCTCCCAGATCTTTGGGTCCAAGGTATGGAGAACCTTGAGCGCCTGCTTGTGATCTGAGACTAACTGAGCACCCTCAGCCTTGTTGTCCCAAAGCTTGTTTATGATCGATTGAAAACGACCAAACAACGCTTCAACAGATTCACCCAGCTTTTGTGTGAACTTCTCATATTCACGCCGGTAGGTCTGATAGAGCCAAGCCTTGACTTGGGCTGTCCCCTCATGGTGTGCCTTGAGGGTAGCCCAGATCTCTCTCGCAGTGGAAAGATGGCTCACACGTTCAAACTCAGTGGGACCTAAACCAGAAAACAGAATGTTCCCAGCTTTACTATTGCTCAGATGCTGGGCAATGATACTAGGAGTTCCATGCTCAGCAACTGGCAATATAACAAACGTATCGTGAACGCAAATGTCCCAGATGTCCGAGCCTTGGCTCATAAGATAGGCTCGCATGCGAGTCTTCCAATAGTTATAGCCATAAGCTTCCAAGGACGGGACCTTGCCAGGAGATGTCATGATCACTACTGGGGTTTAGAACCGGTTAAGGTATGGAAAAACCCTAACCAGGCTCTGATACCACTTGTAGGACCGAAAGTAGCGACCAGAGGGGGGTGAATGGGTGCCTAAAAAATTCTTTCGAATCAATGGCCTGCTCCCAACACCCAACGCACCTCAAACGACTAAGCAGCAAAGCATGAACAGATTGTGAGAAACCAAGGGTTGGTTTCAGTGCTTGTGATGAGTGATTGACAGGATTTTAACCTCTGTTCGAAGGGGTACCTCCGAAGGGTGTTCGGAGGAGGGTACCTCCGGAGGGGTTCGGAGGTTGGACCTCCGGAGTGTGTTCGGAGGTGGTTTCACCGAAGGGTGTTCGGTGACTTGGTTGCTGCAGCTGTTGCAGCAGAGTGTGCTCGTCGGAGGGGTCCGACAGTACACGATGACTGGGTTAGTACCGAAGGGTTCGGTACTTTGGGTGGTACACCAGAGTGTGTACCGGAGGTTGCTAACCCGGAGAGGTCTCCACAGTACTGGATACACTTGATTGTTTTTCTGCGGTGCGCAGGGACTTCGGAGGCGACGGACAAGGTTCGAAGCAGGTGAACCTGGGTCAAGTGGGAGGCTTGATGCCAGGGGAGCGGGGAGCTCCGTCACGGTGGCTGCGAAGGGGTCCGGGTCGGTCCTCGGATAGAGGCGTGCCAGGTGAAGGCAGAGAGTGCGGAGCGTGGCTCCGAGTGAAGGTGCTCAGAGACAAAGTCCTCGGAGGTGAGGCACTTCGAAGGTACTCCGGATGGAGTGACTTCGGAGTTGGATGGATCAAGTCCTCTGCGGAGGCAAGGAATTCGAAGTGTGCTCTGGAGGAAGACATTCGAAGGTACCCGACGAAGGTCTAAGAAGTCGAGGCGCATTGAAGGCATGGTCCGGGTGAGGCTCGTCGAGGAGTGTGCTCGGGGAGAGGCACTGCGACGAAGGGCTCATGGAATGCTTCGTGCGGAGGCCTTGGACGAAGGAGGGACTTCGAAGGGTGGTACTCCGAAGGTGGGGCTTCGGAGTGAGGAAGGCTTCGGAGCGAGGCTAGCTCCGGAGCGAGGTTGACTTGAGGTGCTTCGGCCTGCATGGCTTCGGTACACGGACTGACGGAGTTCGAGCTGGGTGAAGCTGCGAAGCCGTGGTGGTCCACTCCGGAGGTGTTGGTGCGAAGGCCCAAGGGCTTTGATGGCTTCGGCTCAAAACCGTCACTGTATCGGAGGCTATCTTCGGCGAAGCGAAGGCCACCAGGCTCAAGGCTTCTCGCCGAAGCTACCGCACCCCTCGGGTGCGAAGGGAGGCTCCAGAAGGTCAAAGACTGCAAAGGCTGACACTGTCTGCTCTGCCAAAAGCTGACACTGTCCCCTCTGCAAAGCTGACAGAGAAGCCTCTAGAATAAAGTTGGACTACCTTTTGCACCCCTCTGTTCTGTAGAGAGAAAACTGGTGTAAACCCTAGGGGTAGTGTAGTCATTTCACTTGGGTGAACTGTGGGCTATAAATATGGGGGCTCGGTATGTAACATTTAACACTTTGAGCATTTACTGTTGAGCTCCTGTAGCCACATACCTCGCTGTATTCATCCAGAGTTCATTTTATTGTGTTCCTTGTTCAAGCGGCGAAGCCCTGCTTCTTTGTGTTTTTTGCTTGAGCTCGCGTTACATACCTCGCTAGTATCGTGCACCGAAGCCTGTCTAGGTGAAGGTTGTTTCAGTGCGAAGTGTGTTTTTCAGTGTGCTGTCGCTCTGTGTAACTTGAGGCTATACCTCACAGCTTACTAGCGAAGCCCTGATCGTAGCTCGTTTGCTTCTTATGTCGAAGCCCTTAGCCGTGTCCGCGTAGTGTGCGTTTAGACCTTCGTGTACGAAGCCCAGCACTAGTTGTTGTTGCCAAGTACTTGGTCGAAGTCCTCAGAGGGATGTCCACTCTTGCGAAGGGTGAAGTGCGAAGCCTGCTCGAAGCACCCCGTGTGCGGAGCCTGCACTGACTTAGCGGAGTAGATTTTCGAGGGTTGTTAGTGGAGCGAAGTCTTCTTGGCTTCGAACTTTTGCTCCTGCGAAGCCTGTGTTCGGAGCTGTCGAAGTACCTTCGAACCAGACCTTCGAAGGTAGTGTTCGAAGCCTGTTCCGCAGAAGACAGGATTAAAACCGAAGGCTGTTTTTAGCCTGAATTTTTAAAAGCTCCCATTCACCCCCCCTCTGGTCGCCATTTCCGGTCCAACAATTGGTATCAGAGCAGGTTAAGATCACCAGTTGACCTTAACCGGTTTTGTGATCTGTTGGTGACATGGATAGAGGCAGTAAAATTCCTCTGTTTGATGGGACAGATTTTGCATACTGGAAGGTGCGCATGGAGGCTTATTTGTTAAGCCAAGGAAATGCAATTTGGGAGATTGTGGACTCACAATACTCCATCCCTGATACTCGCACCACTCAAACAGAAAAAGATCAGTATAATGCCAACTCGAAGGCAAGAAACATACTGTTCATTGGTTTGAGACGGAGTGAGTTTGATAGGGTGCAGCACCTTAGGACTGCTAGGGAGATTTGGACAACACTCACTGTTTTTCATGAGGGCTCTACACAGATTAAGGCCAGGCGCCAAAGCACATACAACCAACAGTATCAGCTGTTTGTGCAGGCACCTGGTGAATCTATAGATGCCATGTTTTCTCGCTTTGATGCAATAGTGAGTAACTTGCGATCCAACGGGACGCTTGCTTACAATGATCATGATAGGGCTATCAAGCTTCTCTATGCTCTTGACCGTAGCATATGGGAAGTAAAGATATCCACAAAGATTGCCAAGGCATCTCTTGCTGTGCACAGAAGCTCTTTGCCACAGCCATTGGCATTGGTTTCTAGCACTAGCCGTGGCACCACTGCAGAACCAAGCACATCTGGCACTTGTGTTCTTGCAGATGGTTTTGCTTTGTCCTCCCTGGTCTCCGTCACAAAGGAGCAGGTGGACACTCTGGATGATGATGAGCTTGCTCTCATTGCCAGAAGGTTCACCCGTTTTCACCATGAGAGACGGGATCAGAGGAGAAGTGGTTTTAGTGGTTGCTATGAATGTGGCGACACCTCTCATATTAAGGCCAATTGCCCCAAGCTCAAGAAGAGAGATGAGAGTGAGCGCCCCAAATACCACAAAAAGGAGAGGAAGCCTTTTGTGAAGGGCAAGCGCGGCAAGATGGCTAAGAATGTAGCCAAAGCCTCTTCCAGAGCTTTTGTTGTTGCTCTCAGCGACATCGACACGTCCTCAACTGAGGAGTCGAGCTCTGAGGAGAAGGAGTCCCCAAGGAAGGAGGACAAGAAGGACAAGAAGGGACGAGACTTCACCGGCCTTTGCTTCATGGCCGACAGCGATCACAGCGGCGATGAGCTTGACTCATCTGAGGTAACTCTATCATCTGACCAGCTATTGATTAAATTAGATGAGCTAAATGAAGTAGTTCTTGGTCAGGATAGATTACTTGTGCAAGCCGCTAGAGAAAGAAAAGACCTTAGACTTAGGCTAGAATCTATTTCTACTGAATATGCCATGCTTAAGTCTAAATTTGATGATGCTGAATGTGAGTCCTGTTCTGTTGTCATGAGTGAGCTTGCTCAGTTGCGTTCTGTTCATGCTCAAACTCTCTCTGAGCTTGAGACTGCACAGAAGCAGCTTTTGGAGGTGGATTCTAGACCTCATGATGTTATTGATTGCATGAACTACTCTTTATTACGCGAAAGCATTAATTTACGTGATAAGCATGTTCATGATTTGGAGGCTAGATTGGAGAGGGCCGGTAGTTCTAAGGATGTGCAACCTGTTTGTGACACTTGCATCACCCTTAAGGACCAGCTAGGCACTATTAGAGAGTGAGCTGAAAACCTCATGTCTGAAAATGAATACCTCCTTTCCGTGGTTAATAAATGCACTGAGGGAAAGGGTAGGATGGATTTGCTCTTGGCCAAGACCAAGTTGTGTGCTGACAGAGCAGGGGTAGCTCTAGGTTTGTGTTTTGAGAGGATTTCTTCAGACAGTAAGACCAAAACTGTTTTTACCTCTCCCACTACCTTAGAGAAAGAAAGAGCTCTGTTAGACACCCCACCAGCCAAGAAACCTACCCGAGCTCAAAAGAAAACCACTCCTCCTGCCAAGAAAAATCCTCCCAAGAAAACCACTCAGAAGAAACCCAAGGAGCCTGTGAGAGTTGCTCCTGTGACCCATGAGAGTGCCCCCAGGAGAGTTTTTCACTGTTCCTACTGTCAGCAGGCGGGTCATTTGGTTGGCTTCTGTTTTCGTCGCATCAAGGATGAGCGACGCTCTCAGGCGATGAGTTGCCAGGACATGCATTACCCATCTTTAGGTATGCATGAGTCTGAGTTTTACTATCGTCCTGCTTTTGAGGCTCCTCGTGCTTCTCGGAGAGGTTTTGCTCCTCGAGGTGTACACCATGTTCCATATGGTGGTAGACCTCAGGCGCGTAGCTTTGTACCTCATCAGAATAGGAGACCTCGACATGTTGTTCGATCACAGCATGTAGGTAGACCTCGCACTTTGCATCATTCTGATTATTATGTGCGTAGACCGTCTATTTTTACTGCGCCTACTACTCGTGTCACTCAGTGCTGGATGCCTCGTCATTATTTCACTCACCCCAGCACTGAGCGATCGAGATATTCTTATCATATGTAGGCGACAGATCGAGGCTTGGAGGGCACGTGGATCATGGACTCCAGTTGTTCGCGCCACATGACCGGAGATGCAGCTTGGTTCTCCAGCCTCACCACAACCAAGCAAAGGGAACATATCACCTTCGGAAACAATCGAAGGAGTAGAGTGAAAGGTAAAGGTGTGGTAAGAATTAACTCAAACTTCACTCTCAAAGATGTTGCTTTGGTTGAAAACCTGGGATACAATTTGCTGTCTGTATCTCAGTTGCTTGATGAGGGCTTCGAAGTGCGATTCCATCGCGATACTTCGCAAGTGCTCAATTCTGATGGCGTTGTGGTGTGTAAGATCTTTAGAGTTGGGAGAGTTTTTGGAGCTGATTTTTCAGAGTCGTCTGGTTCTTCTCATTGTCTTGTTGCACATTTGACTTCTGAGCTTTGGAAGTGGCATAGGAGACTAGGGCATATGAGCTTTGAGTTGCTCGCTCGTCTGAGCGCCCTAGGCCTGATCCGAGGATTGCCCAAGCTCAAGTTTGAGAAGAATTTAGTTTGCGCTCCTTGTCGACATGGAAAAATGATTGCTGCTTTGCACTCGCCAGTCACCACTGTGATGACTGAACAACCCGGAGAACTTCTCCATATGGACACTGTAGGTCCTTCTCGGGTTAGTTCTTTAGGCGGCAAGTGGTATGTATTAGTTATTGTCGACGATTTCTCTCGCTACTCTTGGGTCTTCTTTCTTGCCAGCAAGGATGAAGTGTTTTCACACTTTCGGAGCTTGGCTTTGAGACTTTTCACTGAACTTCCTGGTGCATTGAAATTCATTCGAAGTGATAATGGCACCGAGTTCAAAAATAGTCTCTTTGTTGACTTTTGCATGGAGCATGGCATAGAACATCAATTCTCTGCTCCGCGGGTTCCTCAACAGAACGGTGTTGTTGGGAGGAAGAACCGCACTTTGGTTGAGATGGCTAGGACGATGCTTGATGAGCATAGGACTCCTAGAAAATTCTGGCCTGAGGCCATGAACACTGCTTGCTACATCTCAAACCGAATCTTCTTGCGCTCAATTTTAAATTTGACATCTTATGAGCTGCGTTTTGGGAGACAGCCCAAGGTTACTCATCTTCGAGTTTTTGGCTGTCGCTGCTTTATCCTAAAACGTGGTAACTTGGATAAATTTGAGTCGCGCTGTTCTGACGGGATCTTTTTGGGTTACACTACTCATGGTCATTCTTATCGTGTTTATAACTTGGAAACTAACACTGTCATCGAGTCATGTGATGTGACTTTTGATGAATCAACCCCCTCTGTTAGTTCTGCTTTTGAACAGGCAAATGAACACGACATGGAACAGACCTTATTCGAAGAAGAAGATCCCGGAGAATTCGAGGATGAACCCCTACTACCCTCGACATCGACCCCTGAAGCTGACCCCGCTTCAACTACTTCGGCACGAGGTCCCGAAGCGACTACCTCAACATCGGTCATCTTGGACCACTCCAACGCACAAGTTGAGGGGAGACTGCATCCCGCCGCGAGGCTCCACATCATGTTCAAAGGATGCACCCTCCCGAGCAGATCATTGGTGAGCTTGATCAAAGGGTAACTCGTTCACATGCTCATTTTACTAATTCTGCTTTTGTTGCTTCCTTCGAGCCCTTAGATGTTAGTCATGCACTTTCTGATTCTAGTTGGATCAATGCCATGCATGAAGAGCTTGAAAATTTTGAGAGAAACCAAGTCTGGATTTTAGTTGATCCTCCACCAAATGTTCATTTCATTGGTACAAAATGGATTTTCAAAAACAAACAAGGGGAGGATGGGACTATAGTTAGAAACAAAGCTAGACTTGTAGCTCAGGGCTTTTCTCAACTAGAAGGGATTGATTTTACTGAAACTTTTGCACCTGTTGCTCGCCTTGAGGCCATTAGAATTTTGCTTGCCTTTGCGACATCCCGGGGATTCAAACTCTATCAAATGGATGTCAAAAGTGCTTTTCTTAATGGCTTCATAGGTGAAGATGTTTATGTAAAACAACCCCCTGGTTTTGAAAACCCCAAGTACCCACATAAAGTCCTTAAACTTCATAAGGCTCTTTATGGACTCAAGCAGGCCCCTCGGGCTTGGTATGATAGACTTAAGTCTTTTCTGCTTGAGCGAGGGTATTTGATGGGCTCTGTTGATAAAACACTGTTTACTCTCAAGCATGGCAAAGATTTCCTCCTAGTTCACATTTATGTGGATGATATCATCTTTGGTGGCTCTTCTCATGCTTTGGTTGCCGAGTTTGCAGATACCATGAGCAGGGAATTTGAGATGTCGATGATGGGTGAACTCACCTTTTTCCTTGGTTTGCAAATCAAGCAAAGCAAACAAGGTACTTTCGTCCACCAGACGAAGTACACCAAGGACCTGCTCAAGAAGTTCGACATGACCGATGCAAAGCCCCTCGCCACTCCAATGGCTACATCTGTAGCATTGGACCCTGAAGAAGATGGAGAAGTCGTAGATCAGAAGGAGTTCCGAAGCATGATCGGCTCCCTCCTCTACTTGACTGCCACGAGGCCGGATATACACTTCGCTTATGTCTGTGCGCTCGTTTTCAGGCTTCACCACGAGCTTCGCACCGCCAAGCGGTTAAGCGCATCTTAAGGTATCTCAAACACACCCTTGAATTTGGCATATGGTATTCAGCGTCTTCATCTTTATGTCTTCGAGGTTATTCCGATGCGGACTTTGCTGGGTGTAGAATTGATAGGAAGAGTACCTCTGGTACTTGTCATTTTCTGGGTACTTCTCTGGTTTGCTGGTCTTCCCGCAAACAGTCTAGTGTTGCACAATCGACGGCTGAGGCCGAATATGTTGCTGCAGCTAGCTGTTGCTCTCAGATTTTGTGGATGGTTTCTACTTTGCGGGATTTTGGGTTAGATTATAAGAGTGTTCCACTTTTCTGTGATAACACTAGTGCTATTTGTATTGCAAACAACCCGGTTCAGCACTCCAGAACCAAACACATTGATGTACGATATCACTTTCTCAGAGATCACAATGAGAAGGGTGATATTGAACTTCAATATGTTGATACCCAACACCAGCTTGCCGACATTTTTACAAAACCCCTCGATGCTTCTCGATTTGCTTACTTGCGTGGGGAACTTGGCATTTGTCACCCTTACGGCATTTTGTGAGGGGGAGCTGTTTTAGATTGATGTGCATTTGCTACTTGTGGGCTGAAATTGCATTTACATCTTTTGCACTTATATGCCTGCTTATAATTCATGAAATCGTGTCAGCTCAGCTCTTTTTAATCAATCTGAGACATTCATGTGCATGATGTTTTATTTTCAAAGTCAAATCGTGCTCACTGCTTAGTCTTGAATCTAGCATATTTAGGCAGGACTGCTTTAGCTATCTTTTATCTGCTTGACAGCGAGACACTGTTCATTGGATGCTAAAAATTGCAACTTGAAAAATTGTTCTACATCTTCTTGGATATTCATAAAATGCAAAACAATTGGTTCACTTAGTTAAAATCAAAAATTCCATGATTTTCATGTTTCAAGTAAAAAGATCCAGGTGGGTTTGTTTGTCGCACTACCCTATTCTAGACTGCTTACCATTGCACATTGGTCTGAACTGGAATAGTGTAGTGTATGCCAAAATCATTGCCTTAAGCTTCTTATGGTTTTCATGCCTAGGCTTGGCCTGATTGGAAAGTATAAGGTGGACAAACAAATAACCCCTGGCACTTAGAAAAGAACAACGAAAATTCATTGATTATCAAGTTTGCTTTTCAAGCTCCATTTGAACTGGACTTGTCTGTCTAGAGTAGAAATTGACTAGCTTTGCGCAGTCCTTGCTTTTACTTGTCTAGTTTCCTTGACTAAGTGGTGATGCTTTTATTTCAACAATAATCAAATCTCATGCCTCATCATGTTTTTAGAGTGTTAATTTGAGCTGAGCACATGACCATTGGTATTAATGTTGGCATATTTTTGCTTCATATGTCTTTGCAATTCTGCTCATTTCGAAGCTTTGCATCTTTTACATGCTCCTTGATGCTTGCATTGCCAAAGGGGGAGAAATTCCTCAAGAGGGAGAGACTTGCTTCGTTCTCTGCCGCAAGGGGTATAATTTCCAAAGGGGAGAACATTTGACATAAAGGGGGAGAAGGTTCTTTATTGCCAAAGGGAAAACTTAACTCAGGGGGAGTTTTTATTGCCGAAGGGGTTTTTTACTCTTTTGAGAAAGGGGGAGGAAAATTCTTCTGTCAAGTGACATGATTTGGCTCTTTTCTGAGTTTTTATGGTCACTTGTGTGCTGAAAATTTTTAAATTTTCTTGAACTTGGATTTGGTTGTCAATGCACTCATCAAGGGGGACATTGAGAAACCAAGGGTTGGTTTCAGTGCTTGTGATGAGTGATTGACAGGATTTTAACCTCTGTTTGAAGGGGTACCTCCGAAGGGTGTTCGAAGGAGGGTACCTCCGAAGGGGTTCGGAGGTTGGACCTCCGGAGTGTGTTCGGAGGTGGTTTCACCGAAGGGTGTTCGGTGACTTGGTTGCTGCAGCTGTTGCAGCGGAGTGTGCTCGTCGGAGGGGTCTGACAGTACACGATGACTGGGTTTGTACCGAAGGGTTCGGTACTTTGGGCGGTACACCGGAGTGTGTACCGGAGGTTGCTAACCCGGAGAGGTCTCCGGAGTACTGGATACACTTGTTTGTTTTTCTGTGGTGCGCAGGGATTTTGGAGGCGACGGACAAGGTTCGCAGCAGGTGAACCTGGGTCAAACGGGAGGCTTGATGCCAGGGGAGCGAGGAGCTCCGTCACGGTGGCTGCGAAGGGGTCCGGGTCGGTCCTCGGGTAGAGGTGTGCCAGGTGAAGGCAGAGAGTGCGGAGCGTGGCTCCGGGTGAAGGTGCTCAGAGACAAAGTCCTCGGAGGTGAGGCACTTCGAAGGTACTCCGTGTCCGCGTAGTGTGCGTTTAGACCTTCGTGTACGAAGCCCAGCACCAATTGCTGTTGCCAAGTACTTGGTCGAAGTCCTTAGAGGGATGTCCACTCTTGCGAAGGGTGAAGTGCGAAGCCTGCTCGAAGCACCCCGTGTGCGGAGCCTGCACTGACTTAGCGGAGTAGATTTTCGAGGGTTGTTAGTGGAGCGAAGTCTTCTTGGCTTCCAACTTTTGCTCCTGCGAAGCCTGTGTTCGGAGCTGTCGAAGTACCTCCGAACCAGACCTTCGAAGGTAGTGTTTGAAGCCTGTTCCGCAGAAGACAGGATTAAAACCGAAGGCTGTTTTTAGCCTGAATTTTTAAAAGCTCCCATTCACCCCCCCCCCTCTGGTCGCCATTTCCGGTCCAATAGATTTCCTAAGTCTAAAAGTATCTAGCCTAGAAACAACTGATGTTAAAAACAGAGAAACACCTATATAGTGCTAATAGGCAGATAAATAGAATACTCAAGATATGGCAAATTGAACTTCTCAGTACAACAGTGTAAGTGCACAAAGAATGGGATGAGAAGTTACTGTTCTAAATCTGTCTCCTGTTCGAAACTTGGCGAAGCCTGCTTCGCTGTGTCGAAGCCTGCTTCGCTGTGTCGAAGCCTGCTTCGGAGTCCCTTGTCGAAGTCGAGCGAAGGTTGTCATTGAAATGCCGAAGGTTTGTTGAGTCTAGCCTAGTTCGAGGGTGGCAGAGAGCGAAGTATGCTTCGAAGCGAAGTATGAAAGTATCGAAGCTTGCTTCGAACAGTGTACTTCGAAGCCTATACTGTGATCAGAAAGCTTCGAACCATGCTCGCAAAAAAGCAACCTCCGAAAGATAAGCGAAGCCCGACACACGGCAGAAAAACCAAATCAAAGCCTACCCTCTACCTCCGGAGCTAGCTTGATCGAGGTATGATTACCAACGTGGTCACCTCCGAACCACAGACCAGCTTCGAATTGAAGTCTGCTGATGTTCACACAAGAGTCGAAGCCCACAACCACACTTCGAAAAGTAAACTTCGAACTTAACAAACTGAGATCAATGGAAATGACAGCAATAGAGAAACTTCTCAGGAAACCTACTCCGAGCGAAGTGTACCAGAGAGACATGCTTCGAAGCCTGTCGAAGTATGCTTCGCAAAAGAGTGTCGAAGTATGTCATAATAAAACCTTAGAACAGAGCATACTTCGAAGCTAGATTCACAATTCAAGTTCGGAGTCCTAACGAAGCCTTCGAGGAAGACAGGTCGAAGCCTGCTCCACAGAATAGAAGGACTTCGCACAAACGAGGGAGCTTCGCCGGAAACAGCCAGAGAAAAACAATGTCCTGTCTACATGATCAAAAAGGCTACGCAGGAAAAGCAAGTCTAGAGTACTAGAGTACTTTTGCTATAGGGAGTAGGTACTACTTGCTACAAGCAAGAACTAGTACTTCACATGTGAAGAACCGAAGCAACAGAGACTCAGTTCTCAGGAATAGAACCAGTTGCACGTCAATCAAGACAATAAAAACACTGCAAACCGAATGACAAGAGGAGGGAAAAGAATCTCATAGATTCATGAAGAACAGATGGAATGCAGGAATTAAATCACCGTGAGCAAGAGCCTTGCGGCGCACAAACAGGAGAGAGAGCGCAGGAAACAAAATGACCCAATAGAATAAAAAGTGATTTCAGCAAAAGGGTGACCTAACCCTAGGGATTGGGGCCCTATTTATAGGCTGCCCAACACTTAGGAATATTCCACCAGCCCCTTAGGGTTTTTTACAGATGCTAAAACAAAGGAAAAGACTAGACTGTCCTTAGGATATTTTTACAGACTCGACTGACTGACTGTAAGCCTAGGGACAAAATAGTAAACTCCTATTTACAGATGACTTATCTGGAAGCTAAGCTTTCGTAACGACTACGGCTTCTCTTTTGGACAGTCCGATACAAGATCAGCGGTCGTCAGTTTTGCACCGAAACTGATAAAGCCTCCACCGACTTTGCACCAGGTACCCGGATTGGGCTGGCCCGACTCCGCAGCTCTTCTTAGCCCGGCAATCGCTCGCCGCCCGTGTACCTGAGTCAATCCTGGTCAATAGCCCAGTGGGTCTTCTACTGCTTCTAGCCGATGTACCCGGACTGGGCCAGCCCGACTTCGCAGCTCTCTCAGCTCGACAGTCGCTCGATGCCCGTGTACTTGAGTCACACGCGGCCCATGACGCAGCAGATCTCCTCTCTTCATCTGTCCTCTTTGACTATCGTTGACAATGACTCATCACATCTGGAGCCATGAGGCCCCCGCTATTCAGCATGGCTCCTCACCAGGGATTGACGTATTTTTGGTCAAGAATACCAATTTCATTATTTCTCCTATTTTGACCATTAATGCCATTTTTGCTATAAACACATGCCCCGTGCCTTTTAGCAAACTTAGTGAGCTAAAAGCACAACGGGCCAAGGGCGATACTCTCGATATCGTCCTTCCGACACTTTTAAGCATTTTGCCACACACTTGGGAAGTACCTTTTTAAGTATCTACCATTCAAAGCCCTTCGAAATCGCTCCCCATGTATTGACTCTAACACATATGCATTGCCCGGAGCGATTTCGACTACCTTAAAAGGATCTTCCCAACTAGGTGACTATTTACCAAATTTTGGGCTCTTAGTGCCTAATGGCAAAATTGTCTTCCAAACCAAGTCATTGACTTGAAATAATTTCGCTTTAACTTTCTTGTTGTAGGCTCTAGCTACTCTTCTTTTATCTTTCTCTATTGCCTCTAGAGCCTTCAAACTCTTATCGATCACTTCTTCTAGATTATCTTTCAGAAGAGTCTCATATTCATCGATCGATAAGCCATCTTGTTTAATAAACCTTAAAGAGCCAAGATCTACCTCTACCGGTAGAACGACCTCTTGTCCATATACTAACTCATATGGACTAACTTTAGTGGCGCCATGTTTTGCAACTCTACTAGCCCATAAAGCCTTAGAAAGCACTTCATGCCACCTTTTCGGAAACTCTTCAACTTTCTTCTTGATTAAACTTAATCATAGTTTTATTACTAGACTCGGCCTGACCATTGGCCTGAGCATAGTATGGAGAGGAGTTTACCAATTTAACTCCATAGTATTCGGCAAAGTCTCTCACTTCTTTAGCAATGAATGAAGTACCTTGATCTGTAGTGAGAGTTTGGGGAATGCTGAATCTATGTATAATGTGCTTCCAGATGAAATCAATTACCTCGTTGTGAGTCATGTTTTTGAGAGGCACGACCTCGATCCACTTGGTGAAGTAATCCATTGCCATCAACACGAACCAACGCCGTTTCGAAGAGGGAGGATAAATTTGGCCGATGAAGTCTAAGCCCCAACCTCGGAACGGCCATGGCTTGATAATAGGATTAAGCAATGATGCAGGAGCTAGCTGAATATTACCAAACTTTTGACAGGCTTCACACCCTCTATAATATTTAAAGCAATCCTCAGTCATAGTCGGCCAATAAAAACCCGCTCTTTTGAGCATCCAACTCATTTTCGGGGCCAATTGATGAGTCCCACAAAGCCCTTCATGGACTTCACCCGCAGTAACTCTAGCTTGATCGGCATCCAAGCACTTCAAAAGTATTCCATCAATAGTTTGGCGATACAACACATCGTCAAGCAATACAAATTTGATCGCTTGTCGCCGAACCTTCCGATTAACTCTTTGACTGGGATCTTGCAAGTATTGGATGATTGGGACTCTCCAATCATCCTTGCTATCTAAAAGAGCATTTGCCAATTCCTTATTTGAATTGGCATCCAAGTCGTACAACCAAACATGCCCCCCAAGCCCTAAACGTTCTGGACAACCGTCGGTTGGTCTGGCCACGCTGGCCCGGTCTGACCGACTATTGCCAGATGACTAACTAGGGTCGGTCTGACTGGCCTAACATGGCCGGTCGGACCGGATGTATACAGGCAATCGGACTGAGCCTATAAGGCCAACCAGACCGACAGTAGTACCCTCGGCCGACATATTTTCTTCGAGCATGGGCTTTTCCCGCATAAAGAATCTGCCCTTTTTAACTTGGTATCCAGATGCTTGCTGAGCCAAATTATTTGCTAATGAGTTGGCTTCTCTACAGACATGAGAAATCTCAAAATCATCAAAAGTAGCGATTATGTCTAGACATTTATCCAAGTAGCTATTTAATAGACCATTAAAACATTGGGCAAGTTTAGCTACTTGTTGCACAACTAATAAAGAATCACCATATGCATGAACATATTTAACACCTATGGAGTTTAACAATTCAAGACCTAGCAACAATGCTTCATATTCAGCTTGGTTAGTAGTCGAGGGGAATTCTAAACGGGCCGAGGTTTCAAAGTGCATACCACTAGGTGATATGAGAACCACTCCAACACCTTGGCCATTTTTGCAAGCCGAACCATCGAAATAGAGTTCCATGGTGCTACTTCAATTAAAGCGACATCGCCACTCCAATTGACATCTACATTGTGATCTACTATAAAGTTAGCGATGATTTGGCCTTTCATAGATTTCAACGGGTCATAGGCCAAGTCATACTCAATCAACGCATACGCCCACTTGCCGGTTCTACCACTTAGAATCGGCTTTTGCAACATGTACTTTATGACATCCATTTGACAAGTGACAATACATGTGCTAGGGAGAAGATAGTGACGCAATTTGGTACATGCATAATAAAGTGATAGACACAAACATTCTACAAACATGTACCTTGTCTCGGTATCCAGTAAGCGACGACTCAAGAAGGTGACGATGTACTCTTTTCCTTCAATGTCTGGAGTCAACACGGCTCCAATCACACTCTCATCCGCGGCGATATAAATCCGAAACGGAATCCCAACCTTGGGCGCCCTTACTACTAGCGGCGTTGATAAGCACTCATTGATTTTCTCAAAGGTGCGTTGCTGGTTTGCCCCCCAAGTGAACTCGGCTTTATTTTTTAGCCGGAGTATCGGGAAAAATGCATCAATCTTGCCGGACAAGTTAGATATAAAGCGACGCAAATAATTGACCTTGCCCAGCAACTACTGCACATCTTTCCTACATGTCGGTGCCACACATCCTCTTAGGATCAATTTCAATACCTCTTTCGTGAATCATGAATCCTAAGAACTTGCCCGCCAACACACCGAAAGCACACTTGAGTGGGTTCATTTTCAAACCATACTGACGCATTCTCTCAAAAGCAATTTTTAAATCGCCTATATGGTTTCCCATAGCATCCGATTTGACCACAACATCATCTATATAAACTTCTAATATAACTCCTAGTAAGGCATGAAATATTAAGTTCATAGCTCGTTGATATGTGGCGCCAGCATTCTTTAAGCCAAAGGTCATTACTATCCACTCGAACAAGATGATAAAACTAGGGCAGCGAAAGGCTGTTCTAAAAACGTCATCTTTGGCCATAAAGATTTGATTATAACCAGCGTTGCCATCAAGAAAACTCAGTACCTTGTGTCCTGAGGCATCGTTGATCAACATGTCGGCTATAGGCATGGGATACTCGTCTTTTGGAGTGGCCTTGTTCAAATCTCTAAAGTTGACACAGATACGGATCTTACCACTCTCCTTATTCTCAACAGGCATGATATTAGCAACCCATTTCGTGTACCTGCATGGCCTAATAAACCCTGCCGCTAATAGACGTTCAACCTCCTCCTTAACTCGGTCAGAAATGGCCGAATTAAAGTGGCGTGACGACTATTTATAAGGCCTAAACCTGGGTTTGATGGGGAGCCGATGCTCCACGATCTCTTGTCTTAGTTCGGGCATCTCGCTGTAATCCCATGCGAAGCAATCAACATATGACCGAAATAATTTTATTACTTCGGCCTTTGCATTATCACTTAAGTTTTGATTTACAAAAGTCGGCCTTGGAACATTACCATCTCCTATGTCTACTTGTTCTAAAGGATTGGCCAACGAGAAGCCTTGTCCTAACTTTTCTACTTCGCTAAAATCTTCAATGGCTTCAGCAATACCGTCTTGAGAAGACTGATATTGTTCTATGCGAGACTTTAGCCACTCAAGATTACTAGCGCTATTCATGCTCCTAGTTTAAAGATAACTGAGCCAGACCCGCCGACTTTATAGAGATGGGGACAAACCTCCCCTCAGATACGCTAACAAAATCTTAATCTGTGAGATCGCGCCCCAACAAGCATTCTACCTTGTCGTGGATGGCATCGACGGACACATCGACCAAGTCAACATGGGCCGATGTGTCACGCCCCGATTTAATAAATCAAGACCTTTATTGAAATTCCATAGAATATCAATAAAAACAAGATGTTCATCATGCGACCACGTACAATACGAGCAATCATTCACGGTTCGTAGACCGTATTAGTACAAAAGTGAATAAAGATGAAGAGAAACTAATAAATCAAAGGGTCCTAGATGAACGCCTCCTTCTAGTCTCTCTTTGACTGGGTTGCTACTCCAGACCTTCATCCTCCTCGTAGTAGACGGGCTCTGGTGGTGTAAGTCAACAGGGGTGAGTACAAACGTACTCACCAAGCAACCGAATGCAAATATAATGCAGAGTAATAACAAGGGAGATAGTGACTAATTTTGCGAAAAAGCATAATTGTAAAGCAATTAAATGTGATCAAGTTATTAATACTGAAATGTAAACATGTGTATCCATCATCATCTTCTAACTCGAGGGGTACAGTCAGCCCCACCTCGCTCGACAGTCCTTACATGCCATGAATAACTCAACCATTCAAACAATAGTAAATTAACTGCGAGTAGTCACATAACCCGCCCTTGACTATGGGCTCGGCTTTTCGAAAAGATTAAATATTCTGATCAGAGGTGTACCACTGTACCCACAAGGCACGCACTCATCACTTACACCAAAGTGTAACGAGATGACCCATACCATGGGAACTCGTGCCAAAACCTTCCATATGGTCCTCCTCGACCCGACAGCACCCTCTTATGGGTTTCATATGGTGTCCCGATGCGTCGAGCCTCACCATACCCCCCCTTGAGCCACGTCGGTACAAGTAACCCGCAGGTTGCCCCTTGCCCCCTCCACTATGGTGCATCGAGTCAGATTGTTCCATACTTTCAGTTAGGACTTACCCATTAGACTTGTGGTTGGTACGGAAGTGCTTTGCAACAGATCTCACAGACCGGTCCTTATAGTGCCCCAGGTGCGACCAACCAATGCCCTAGCTTGCACTCGGAACCCACCATACTTATAACATAGCAAAATCCAACAGAGTCCAGAGACGAGAATAACGGGGAAATTCATATAACAGAATCCAACTATCTACGACTCATTCTTTTTATCCTATAGCATTTATGTCGATACATTGGACACTAGCTAATATAATACTTGTAGAGTGACAAGGGGTGTTGGCTCAATAAGCATGGCTTGGGTTTGCACACAAGGACGGGGATCTAATAAATATAATGTAGGGCTTGATATTTGACTAATGCAATATTATCCTATGAGTTATAGCGATACTTTATTAAAACATGGGCTCAATGATGATCAAAATGGGGGTTCTGACTTGCCTTGATCAGCAAATGGGGAAGGTGGAACCTCAGGATAGAACTCCGGCTCCTCGACGATCTCGTAATCTTCTCGATACGGAAAAAGTAAACATAACATTTAATAAACAATCAAAATAGCACAAAGTATAAACATACAAGTTTATGGTTTTATATAAGGGGAATTAATCCTTTTTATTCTGATGTTATGCTGAAAAGAATATTAAAGATAAATTTTTAGGGGTTTTCCTGATTATTTATTGAGTAATGAATTTTATTCCTAAAGGGATTTTTATTCATTTAATTAATAAGATTATTTTGGGCAACAGTAACATATTGTTTTTATGGCATTAATCAGTAGACAATAAAAAGAGGAATTTAAAAAAATTGAATGGTGAAATTTGGAGTTAAAATGAGCAAGTTATGAATTTTGGAAGTTTAAACATTTTTCTAGAATTTTATTTAAACAGCCTCCGAACCCCTTCGGAGGGACCCCTTCGAATCAGAGGATAAAATCTGTCAATCACTCATCACAGGCTCCGAAACCAACCCTTGGTTTCTCAGTCATGATCTGCTCTGACCCGGCCTTTGCCGAGATGTATCCATTCTAGCCTCGTCGCCATGATCCGCTCTGGCTCCGCTACAACATGATTTACCGATTTCCTCCGCTCTGGCTTTGAGGTCACAATCCACTCTGACTCAGCCTTTGCCGAGATGAACATTCGCCACCGCTTTAGCTGAATAGCTACGACCCACTATGTCTTGTCTTTTGTTGGATCGAAGAGATGTTGTGTTCCTCTTCATCTGAACTCTCAAAGTTCAAAGTATGCTCGACACTCAGGCATCTGCAAGTCAATCACTATGACTAAAGCAACCATGATTCGCTCTAGCGTAATCATTGTGAGGGTCACTCATTTGCCTCGGGGGCTCAAACGAGTGCTATCTTTGGTCTACTGCTAATACTCGCTCTTGGCCAAACGTGACGCTAACGGTTCTAAACAACGTGCATGCGGCCCAAGCTCCCTACATTACACAGACCTTAGCTACATCGATTAAGTTGGTCCAAGTTTTGAACGCAGTCGGACAAGAAAGCAAAGGCTGAGAATGAAGAAATATTTATTACATTATGATGAAATGTACATGTGCAATGATTTCTTCTACTCTATTTTTATCAGTCCAGTAGGATCAGGGGAGACAGGCAGCTGCCGACCAGCTCCCTGGGGTGAGTTGTCATCCAAGAACAACCAGCCCTGGTCCACCGACGAGCAAAGCCAGCCGGTGAAGCCTGGAACGACCTCGTCGCTGGTAGGATCAGGCACCGCGCCCAGGAGAATAGGACACTGCCACCTCAAAAGAACCATACTGCCCATCCTTAATGACGGTGTGGGTGGTCTCTGGGGTGGCAGCCCTCCATGAAATCCTGGAGTTGTGTCCAGAGAAGTCATTCCGACTTCTCCGGACCGTGCCAAGCCCTGGTGGAGGCCTTGGTCTTCCTTCCTGACTGCATTGTGTCAGTGGAGCCGCAAAACCACAACAACACCTCACTAGGGGGTCCTCCATAAGGTTGCTGCATGGGCTCGCAGTCCCGTATTCAAGACGTTGATGATCTTCAAGAAAGGAAGAATGATCAAGACTCCAGCCATGAAAAGTTGATGAAGCAATCAACAAGTGAAGATTCACTTACCTAAAGTCTGGAAGCTCTTGATAACCCTTCAAGAAACCGTCACACCACACCATCAAAAAGGTTGAGCCTTCTGGTGATGAGAAAAGTCAAGGCAGAGAAAATGATATGTGCCGTGATGTTGAAAAAATTGAAGCCAAATGGCCCTATTTATAGGCCCAAGCAGCGGGCATGGAGGCGAACCACCAGCACACTATTTAAAACGGAACACCAGTGATGACGCATGGAAGATCGCTCCGCCAGTCTCCATATCACGACGGTCAATATCCCTACCATGCAGGAAGGATCTGCCGCCTGACGCGCACGTCGCCTTGGCGCCATTTATCGCTTTGCCATGATTTTATCCACCGGACTCCGCCAAGTGGAATTCATCGGATTTAACAATCCCACCACTGCCACGGCCCGGGGCCACAAAGATAAGCTCCAACTCTCCATACTTCAAATTTCAATTTGATACATCATTCAAATTTGAGATTTGTTTACTTATAAGCACCATTATCGGAGTAGTAGCGGCTTTCTCCCACTCTGTACCCATGATCTGCTTTGGCTAAGTCATTGGAGAGCCCCTCTGCTGCCGAGTGCTTAGAAAATTTGTAGCTCTTAAGAATTCCCCTTGGGACCTGCCACGGTCTTCCTACTCTATATCCATGATCAACTCTAGCTGAGTCAGTGAAGACCTCCCCGTAATGCTTAACTACTATCCTATTTTTGCAATCTCCTCTATGATATTTCACGATCACTCACTCTGTATCCACGATCAACTCTGGCTGAGTTGGGTCGATCGGATTCTAGAAGAGTTGCCTCTATCGACTGGTTCCTATGGTTCACGTGACCAATAATGGAGCGGTTAAAAAAGTGTGTATGCGGCCTACGTTATCCTTGCGATAACGAGCTGGCACCATGGACAAATGATCACAACTAGTCAGATTGCATACAAAATATTGAAAGTGACCAAGCAACATCATATTACATGTCTTGCAAATATGTCACACATATTTTTGTCACTCGGTAGGTGCACAAGGAGCAGGAGGATAATACTTGAGGTCAGTAGTTAAGGCGTCGACTACTTCCTCGACCTCAGCATAATCTCGTTGGGCGTCAGCTTCTCTATAATGCGCTTGCCACCCCGCTTGGACAAGACCCAGTTGGACCATCAGTTACAGCGCCCGGACGACCCCCAGCACATGAGTAGCCCTCTTCTTCGTGAAGTCCTAAGCTGACTGCTTCAGCCGACCTTCAGTACCGTCCAACCGAGCAAATGATTCGTTCGCCAACCACTGAGCACTTGGGGGATCATCATCAACCATTCGGATCATTGCCTCCGCACATGTCTAATAGGCATCCAATTGCCTTTGGGTGCTCGCTAGTCGACGCTCCAGGTCTTCGAACTAAGCGGTCATCCGATAATGGATCCCTGTAGAGCAAAGAAGAATTCTCCAAGGGCCTAGAGGCCGAACTGCTCGCGAAGGACGCAAAGTTCCCCTTGGATACCATCATTCTCCGCCTCCAGCCGCCGCAGCTCATTGTCCTTCCAGGACAGCTCGGCATCCCTGGCATCCAGCCGCTCTCTTATTTCGAGAGTTGCGTCATGTGCGGATACCTGGGTTAATCTGTGCACCAAGGTATGCAAATCTTTTTTTGCACAAAAACTCACCATCGTCTTCTGGCTGTGATGCTCGATCGAATTCAAGCGCCTGGCTATGGCCACCGACCATCGCCGAGTGGGAGCACGCCTAGAAGGCGATGGCACGGGCTCTATCGTAATGGGAGGAGCAGAGCGCTCTTCCCCCAGCACGGTAGGCTCTACCGCGACCGTCCCAGCGGTCATTGGCGGGCCCTCGGACCTTCTCGACGAAGAAGGTTGGGACCCCGCCGTGCCTGGCCCACCCTCAGGTGACCCCAGTGGTGCCGTATAGACCACAATGGTGGTGGTCGCCTCAATGGCACCAGTCACCTCAACCGGGCCCAGGTCAGGCAAAGGAGATCCTCCGACCCTATCAAGCAAGACATATGATGGTGATCACAAAGAGATGTTCAGGAGGATTGACTACACCGACAAAATGTCCTCACCACTCTGATCGTCAAAACACCGCCATCCTCATCCATGAGATGGGTCCTCCACCAAAAGTAAAGCCGGTCAGTGGAGCTGAGTGGCATGATGATGGAGACAGAGTGGATGCCGAGGATGACGACGCCGCAGCCTCAGTCGCCTAGGCACTCTCTCGGAGGTGTCCGAGTCGGCGCCTAGAGATGAAGGGATCTTCGGAGGCCCCTCAGCCTTCCTTTGCCTCACCTCTGACTAGGCAACACTCTGAGTCGCTCGATGATCGGTGAAGTCACCGCCCGCTTCTTCGCCTTCTTCGCTGAGGGGGCGCAAGCCTCCTCGCTCTTCCTCTTCCTGCCGGGTGAGCCACCATTCGGCCCAACGTAGTTCTTCCCAACAGGGCAGGAGTGCTCTAGCATTGGAGCCAGAGAGATGAAGGTGGACCGACCTTGCACAAGATCACATTCAAGACCTAGAGATCAATCACAACTTATGGAAACGAAGAAATAGGAGGAAACAACATTACCTCTGGTTGGGGATAGTTGAGGCGGAAGGGGCGGCAGCGGGTGGTGCTTTGGGCATCAACCTTGTTGTTGAAAATGCTTTACGCCCTCTCCACCGCCTCCTCCAATGGCATTCCCTCAGCCAACTCCTAGATCGGATCGTCGAGTCCCGAGAACTCATACGCGGGGTGGAGCCATTACTTTAGTGGCGCTACCCGACGAAGCAAGAAGCCGAGCACAACCCAGAAACTAGAGAGATTCCTCTTTCAAAGATGACGGATCAAGATCACCAACTCATCGACCTTTCCCTGCTTCTCGACCGAGCACCGGTCAGTCCAGGTGGTAGACACTAGTGGCACCTGGTCAATATCTGGAGAAAGGGATGGCTCGTGGTTGGCCACATAAAACCAACCCGAGTGCCACCCCTTGTTTGAAGAAGGAAGAGGGACAAAGATGTACTCTGCCGCCTTCCCATCACGAAGCTGAAGCCCACATCCATCAACCAATTTGCTCCGAAGGGATCGCAAGTAGAAGAAGTGGCAGAAAATATTGAAATAGGGATCGATCCCCAGAAAAGATTCACACAACTCAACAAAAATTGCAAGATGAAGAATGGAATTGGGATTCAGATTGCAGAGAGAAATGCCATAATAATGAAGAACACTTCGAAGGAAAGGATGCGCCGGCAACTCGAAGCCATGAAGAAAGAAGGAGTCGAAGACCACAATCTCGTGGGTGTCCGGGGATGGAAATATCTCGTCGTCGGCCACTCACCATGATGTGACCGCCTTCAGCGGGATATCACCCCAATCCTCCAGTGCTTGCACCGCCTCTTCTCCCATGGAGGAGACGTAGAACTCTTCCAGGCGATCCACCAGCTTCCGAGGAGTGCCAAAGGTTTCAAACTGAACAGTCGTTGGGCCTTGTGATAGCAAACCACGCAGTTGTAGTGCTAGAAACTTTTGTGAGGCGCCCGGAGATCGGAAGATGAAGCAAAAATGGAGTACTACTTCCAAGCACGTCAGGGAAAGTTACTTATAACTTTCCTCCCGGCGGTTCCCCATCCCGAAGCATCATGAGTACCAAAGCGAGCAGTTCGGAGAAGCACCTTTTCACCACCAATCGTGTCGGCATGGTTCCAAGGGATCTCTCAGGCAGTCCTGATCCGTGCTCCAAAAGATGAAACAAGCAAAAAGTAAGTGAAGAAACATCACCAACCGTCGTCTCCCCGCACGGTAACTTTCGCCCGTAGGGAGGCCATACGGTTTCAAAATCAACTACTCCAACGGTAACTCCCTCAAAGAAGATGATTTGAGACTAAAGCTCATTTTCTGAAGGAACTTCAGCCTCAGGGGTTGCACATGATAGGTGCACCTGGGTGGTGCACCAATCGAAAGCATGAATACATCAAGTGTACTTAGAGCTCTTCCCGCCAGCTTCGAGCATGTTGCATGCGAAAAGAGCTCGGGGCTGATGTCGGGGATATGATCCAGGGTACCCCATCGAGTGGTTTCACTCGGATCGCTGACTGCTAGATAGGCCAGCCCACGAAGGATTTCCCGACCACTAGGCCTCCCACTTGGGAGCGAATGCGCCCGAGTGATGAGACGCCAATGGTCGTACTAGGGCCACCCGCCAAATGATTATCTCTAATCAACGCCGATGATTACCCTCAATATTATCATCTCTATGGTAGTCATTGGCACCATTTAGAGGCAGCTATCCTGGTAGTTATGCAGCTGGTTTCGCTGGCTATCAATGTCATGATTATTCATTAACTCCCCAATCCTTCTCATATAAAAGGATTAGGAGAGGCCCTAAGAAAGGGTAGCACCACAAGCAAGCACGATGATCACTACGTCGGGATGACATCCTGGCACACTACACTACATAACACAACGCTAAGACCAACATTGAGAGATTGCTTCATACAGACACCCCCATTCATCCATACACACAGGAGTAGGGTTATTATCCTCCGAGAGACCCGAACCTATCTAAAAACTCTCTCGTGTTTGTCTCCTTGTTATCTCTGTCCGCATTCTGCCCCATTCAGTTGGGGTAACCATCGAATCCATAGCCGTGACTCCTCCCCTCTACCGACAACAAATCACACTATGGGTACCTTCTATAGGCTTGTCGTTCCCATGCAACGACACTAGAGAAACCAAAGGATACAATTTCTATAATAGGGAAGAGGGAAAATGTTTTTCGCTCGAAACGATGTATTTGTATAGAAAGAGTTTCTCTCAAAAGTGATTAGTGAGAGCATGGTGCATCTAGAAGAAGTTTGAGAGTCACTGGAAAGTGTTCTAGATCCTACTGAACTACAACAGGACATGCAAGGTGTTGCAGAGCTTATTATTGAGACACCAACCCCACGAAGGTCTGGGAGAGTAAGTCATGCGCCTGAGCATTTTATGTTTTTAACCACTGGGCAATGTGATATATTGTTGTTGGACAACGATGAGCCCAAGACCTACACAGAAGCAGTGATGAGACCAAACTTTAAGAAATGGCTTGGAGCCATTAGATCCAAGTTAGAGTCCATGCTAGAAACCAAGTTTGGAACTTGGTCGATCCACCAAATGGTGTAAAAACTATTGAGTGTAAATGGATCTTTAATAAAAATATTGACGTTGATGGAAATATTCACATCTATAAAGCACGATTGGTGGCAGAAGGTTTTAGACAGATTCAAGGTGTTGATTATGATGAAACATTTTCACCCATCACCATGCTTAAGTCTATTCGGAACATCCTAACAATTACCACATTTTATGATTATGAGATATGACAAATGGATGTCAAGATGACTTTCCTAAATGGAAACCTAAGTGAGTATGTTTACATGACACAACCTGAAGGTCTTGATAATCCTAAAAATATTGGGAAAGTTTGCAAGTTGTAGAAGTCCATTTATGGGCTGAAGGAAGCTTCTCGGAGTTGAAATCTTCATTTTGATGAGGTAGTCAAAGGGTTTGGCTTCATCAAGAACGAATAAGAACCTTGTGTTTACAAAAAGGTTAGTGGGAGATCACTTATGTTTCTGGTCTTATATGTGGATGACATATTATTGATCAGAAATTACATTCTTTTTCAGATGCTGTCAAGACTTCATAGAGAAATAATTTCTCTATGAATGATCTTGGAGAGGCATCATGCATTTTGGGCATAAAGATCTATAGATATAGATCAAGGTGGCTAATTGGATTAAGCTAGAGTATGTACATTGACAAGGTTTTGAAGTGGTTCAAAATGCAGAATTTTAAGAAAAGCTCTCTACCAATGTCATATGGTATTTCTCTCAGTAAGACTCAGTTGGCTTCGACACCTAATGAGCTGAAGAAGATGAGTGTGATCTCGTATGCCTCTATGATTAGGTCCATCTGTTGACACGAAAACGTGCCCCTCACTTGGGTCAGTTCGATGATCAAAAATTGTGCGGATACTTAGGAACAAGCCTAAGCGTAACACAACACTGACGTCGCGTTCTGACTACCCTTAACCGTGGTAAGGGGGGTGGAGTCGCCAGGTAATCAGATCACACAAAATAATCCAATTAGCCGAAAGAAATATATTAAACAGAACAAATAAGTAAACCGAGCGGAGCCCAACTGATTCGAAGTATAGTGCGAAGGGTGTTGCTGAAGGGTACCTTCGGCGTCTATTGCGAAGTGTCCCTCCGAAGGGTACCTTTGGCGTTAGGACTGATCTGGCCGAAGATGAACTTCGAATGGATCTGGATGCGACAATCACCTCCAAATAGCGGGGTTTGGTGCGAAGTCTCTGATACAATAAGATACAGAATAATGACCTGGGCGCAACGTGCAAGCGTGACTTCGTCTAGAGCGGAGTACGAGCGTGGCGAAGCCTATCGTGATGAAGTCTATTGGTGAAGTGTGTTGGCATGCGGTCGAAGCAGAGATCTCGCCGAAGGGTGTTCTAGCAACCTCCGAAACTAATCTCTCAGCTCCGGACACCTCCGGTGGAGTAGCTCCGAACGTAGGTAACCTTCAATAGAGTAGATTCGAAGTACCAACTCGGCCTGAGGACCGAATTCTTCTAAGTGTTTCACTAGTGGAGAAGGTAGAAATCTGTTATGCAGATTAGCGGATACTTCACAGGCGAAGTAACAAGGCGATAGCAATCTATTATGTAGATTAACGGATACTTCACAAGCTAAGTAACAACGCAATAACAAACTATTACGTAGATTAACAGATACTTCACAAGCGAAGTAACAAGGATTACCACTGTTCCGAAGTGGCTGTTGGAGGGCTTCACGGAAAACCCACGAAGAATACAAAAAAGTAAAGATAAAGTAAAGTACGGTTCAAAGCTAGGGCTTTGTGGTTGATTTTGTTGGGGGCCTCTGAACGGGCTTCACCCCTATATTTATAGGGGTTAGAATTCTAATCTCTAAGTCTAATCTGTTATGACTCGGCTGAATCACGCGTAGAGATAAACACTTAGCTAGAATCGGATTCAATTCTATCTCTGCCCGAAGTGGGCCTTCGGCCAGGCCCGCCGAAGCCTGCTACTTGGGCCAAAGCTTCGGCAGAGTAGGCCTCTGAAGGCCTCCGGGCCGAAGGCTGTAGGCTTGCTAGAAGCTTCCGAAGCCCATAGCCTGGTGGGCCTTCTGCCCTATAGGGCTTCGGCCCAACCCGGGACATGTGTATTTTCTGCCCAAATTACCAAAATTGATATTTTGATAATCTTAGCCATTAATGCCATTTTTTGCTATCAACACATGCCCCCCTACCTTTTAGTGAACTAAGTGAACTAAAATCATAACGGGCTAAAGACGATACCTTCCATATCGACCTTTCGACATCTTTTAGGTTGTTTGCCACACACTTGGGAAATACCTTTTCAAGTATCTACCATTCAAAGCTCTTCGAAACCGCCCTCCTTGCAGAGATTCTAACACATATGCATTGCTAGGAGCGATTTCAGCTATTTTGAAAGGGCCTTCCCAACTAGGCGACCATTTATCAAACTTGGGATTCTTAGTGCCTAAAGGTAAAATCGTCTTCCAAACCAAGTCACCTACTTTAAACGATTTTGGTTTAACCTTCTTATTGTAGGCTTTAGGTATTCTCCTCTTGTCTATTTCTATGGCTTCTAAAGCTCTCAATCTCTTATCGGTCACTTCTTCTAGATTGTCTTTCAAAAGAGTTTCATACTCGTTGACAGATAAGCCATCTTGCTTTAACACTCTTAGAGAGCCAAGATCTACTTCTACAGGTAGAACGACTTTTTGTCCATACACCAACTCATATGGACTAACTTTGGTAGCACCGTGCTTTGCAATTCTACAAGCCCATAGCGTCTCGGAGAGCACTTCGTGCCACCTTTTAGGGAACTCTTCAATTTTCTTCTTAATGAGCTTAATCATGGTTTTATTAGTAGGGTGAAGAGTTTATCAACTTACTACCATAATATTCAGCAAAGTCCCTCACTTCTTTAGAAACAAATTAACTACCTTGATCTGTAGTGAGAGTTTGAGGAATACCGAATCTATGTATGATGTGCTTCAAGATAAAGTCAAGTGCCTCGGTGTGAGTCATGTTCTTGAGAGGTACGGCCTCGGTTCACTTGGTGAAGTAATCCGTCGCCATCAACACGAACTAATGCCCTTTTGAGGAAGGAGGGTGAATTTGGCCGATGAAGTCTAAACCCCAACCTTGGAACGACCATGGCTTGACAATAGGGTTAAGTAATGAAGCGGGAGATAATTGAATATTGTCAAACTTCTGACATGCTTCACACCCTCTATAATAGTTAAAACAATCATCAGTCATAGTCGGCCAGTAAAAACCCGCTCTTTTGAGCATCCAACTTATTTTCTGGGCCGACTGATGAGTGCCACAAAGTCCTTCATGGACTTATCCCGTAGACACCTGGGATCATTCATGGTCTAGACATTTTAACAGTACTCCATCAATGGTTCGGCGATACAGTGTGTCGTCTAGCAACACAAATTTAAACGCTTGTCGCCGAACTTTCCGATCAACCCTTCGGCTAGGGTCTCTCAAATATCGATTGGAGTTCTCCAATCGCCCTTACAGACTTCTGAGGGTTTCTCTAGCTCACTCCCTGAAAAAATGTCTAGGCTACTGATTTCAGGGTGTTCCCCGAGCCCTTCTTGCTTCTGCCGGAGCCTGGATGGACTGGCTGTGTAGAGCATATCAGGACGAATCCCCCTGCTAGAGGGTCCGGGCTCCCGAAGGCCCTCACTGTCCCGAGGACTTCAGCTCACGGTCTCCAGCGTGCCAGACCCTTCGGTGGGCGTAGTACTCCGGTCCTGGGACCTCTACGCGCGGTAGTCTCCGGCAGCCGGTAACCAGATGCATGCTGAGCCAAATCATTTGCAACTGAATTTGCCTCTCTTGACACATGAGAAATTTTGAAGTCATCAAAAGTAGCAACTATGTCCAGGCACTTATCCAAGTAGTTATTTAGTAAGCCGTTAAAACATTGAGCACTCTTAGCCACTTGTTGCACCACTAAGAGGGAATCACCATGCGCATGAACATGTTTAACACCCATGGATTCTAACAATTCAAGCCCTAGTAGTAAAGCTTCGTATTCAGCTTGGTTGTTGGTAGAGGGAAATTCTAAACGAGCCGAGGTTTCAAAGTGCGCTCCGCTAGGTGATATGAGAACCACTCCAATACCTTGGCCATTTTTGCAAGCTGAACCATCAAAGTAAATTTTCCACGGCATTATCTCAATCAAAGCAAAATTGTCGCTCCAACTGACGTCTATGTGGTGATCAACTATAAAGTTGACTACGATCTGGCCTTTCATAGCTCTTAGGGGTTCATAGGCCAAATCATATTCAATCAAAGCGTAAGCCCACTTTCCAATTCTTCCACTTAGAATCGGCTTTTGCAACATGTGTTTTATAACATCGGCTTGGCAAATGACAACACATGTAGTAGGGAGAAGATAGTGGTGCAATTTGGTACACGCGTAGTAAAGTGATAAACATAAATGTTCTACAAACGTGTACCTAGTCTCGGCGTCCAATAGGCGGCGGCTCAAGAACGTGATGATGTACTCTTTTCCTTCTACCTCTTGGGTTAGCACGGCCCCGATAACACTATCTTCAGTAGCGATGTACAGCCGAAATGGAATCCCTGCTTTGGGTGCTCTCACCACGGGCGGTGATGACAAACACTCCTTGATTTTCTCAAAGGCGCTTTGCTGGCTTGCCCCCCAAGTGAACTCGGCCTCGTTGTTTAGCCGGAGTATGGGGAAAAAGGCATAAATCTTGCCAGACAAATTAGATATAAAGCAACGCAAATAATTCATCATGCCTAGCAACTTTTGCACATCTTTTTTGCATGTCGGCGCCATAACGTTTGTAATCTTCTCAAGCCTCTTAGGATAAATCTCTATGCCTCTTTCATGAATCATGAAACCTAAGAACTTACCCACCGACACGCCAAAAGCACATTTGAGTGGGTTCATTTTTAAGCCATACTGTCGCATCCTATCAAAAGTAACTTTCAAATCGGCTAAATGGTTTCCCATAGCGTCTGATTTGACTACAACATCATCAATGTAAACTTCTAACATAACTCCTAGCAAGTCATGAAATATCAAGTTCATAGCACGCTGATATGTGGCGCCATCATTCTTCAAACCAAAAGTCATAACGACCCACTCTAATAAACTGACAAAACTAGGGCATCGAAAGGCTGTCTTGTAGATGTCCTCTTCGGCCATAAAGATTTGATTATAACCGGCATTGCCATCAAGAAAACTTAGTACCTTGTGTCCTGAAGCATCGTTGATTAGCATGTCGGCTATCGGCATCGGATACTCGTCGTTCGGAGTGGCCTTGTTCAGATCCCTAAAATCAATACATACTCATATCTTGCTGCTACCTTTCTTCTCTACAAGCACAATGTTAGCGACCCATTCTGCATACCTGCATGGCCTAATAAATTCAGCTTTGAGCAGTCACTCTACTTCTTCTTTAACTCGGTCATAGACGGCCAAGTTAAAGCGATGAGGAGGCTGTTTATAAGGCCTAAATCTGGACTTGATAGGTAGTTGATGCTCTACGAGCTCGCGGCTTAGTCCCGACATCTCGCTATACTCCCATGTGAAACAATAGACATATGACTGAAGCAACTTTATTACTTCGGCCTTTTCATCAGGTTGTAAATGTTGGTTTACAAAAGTTGGCCTCGGGATGCTACCATCCCCTATGTAAACTTCTTCTAAGGGATCGACCGACACGAAACCTTGTCCTAATTTCTCTACCTTGCTAAAGTCCTCGATGGCTTCAGCGATACCATCTTTAGTAGACCGATACTGCTCTACACGAGACTTTAGCCAATCCAGATTACTCTTGCTAGACATGAATACTAATATAAAAACAGCCGCCCTACACTAGCCGGCTTTACAAACACTTGTACAAAACGTCCTCCGGGCACGCTAACAAAATCGTAATCCGGAAGATCTCTTCTTGACAGGCACTCTACCTTATTGTGAACAGCGTCAATTGACACATCGGCCAATGCCACTTGGGCCGAAGTGTCTGAGGGTATGACTTCTACTTCATCGTTGTCCTACTGAATTAGGCATTGGTGTAGAGTAGAAGGAATGCAGCAATTTGCGTGAATCCAGTCGTGCCCAAGCAGCACGCTGTAGTTACCTTGTACATCAACGATGAAGAATGTTGTTGGCAACGTCTTGTTGCCTACTGTCAACTCCATGAAGAGCACGCCCTTGGCCTCGGAACTCTCGTCGTTGAAGCCGTTGAGCATCAAGTTGGTCTTCTTCAGATCATCCTCGTCCCTGCCAAGTTTCTTCAACAGCGAGTAGGGCATTAGGTTAACAGTGGCGCCACCATCAACAAGCATCTGGGAAATCGGCTTTCCGTCAATGTGACCTTTGACGTAGAGAGGCTTCAGATGGCGAGCCAAGTCCTCGAGCTTCTCAAAAATAGCGTTGCATGGGCCGAGGTTCAACTGAGCGACCTCGGCCTCATCCTGTGGTAGGGCGAATTCAGCGGGCAGCATGACGACGTTGATGTCCATCGCTTGGGGTGCGGGCCCCTCGGAGACGGGCAAGTAGTCGTCGTCGAGCATGTCGTCTTCATCGTCGCTCGGACTAGGAGCCGGATTGGTCATCTCAATCGGCTTAACTTTCCATATATGTCTTGTAGTTGGTCGGGGGCAGATTTCTTCAAAAATAGTGCCTCGCTCATCCTCGGCCTTCTTCTCATGCATCTCATGTGCTCGTAGTCGTTGTAGGCACCTCTTTTGTGATTTGGACATGCCTAGAGGTTCCCAATATGGTTGTGGCTTGGTGCTAGGTGCCATGGCCTGGTTCCTGTTAACTTTGGCTGAAGCAGTACTATCCATCTCGGCCTTGCACGCTCTGTATTCGGAGGGGCCTTTGTTGCGGACCTCGGCAATCGGACTGGCCTCATTCGGCCGATCGGACCAGGCTCCGTCAGACTCCGACGAAGGGGTCTTCGGGATTGGGACTTCCTGAGACCCTACTCTAATTGTGATAGCTTCGAACTCCCTTCCTTTTTCCTCTTCGCGCTCGTATTCTTCGACTTTGCTCTGCACGAGCCGATTCGGAGGTACCACGGATAGACTGTGGGTGATGCCTCCCTCCACTACGTTTGTTTGTCCCTGCCATTCATAATACTCCAAAGGAAAACAAGGCATAGCGTTAAGTTGCGGAGGGTACTCCGGCTGTGATACGTATGGAGCCCATGGAGTCCCCGCCTAGTTGTACGGCGGAGGCATCGGCGGCTCTAGTGGCTTCACCCGCTATGAGTCGAACCCATTACCCGGAGGGGGGTTTGGCAGAGTCGACGGTGTCTCAGACCATATCAGTAAGGGGTCCTGCCAGGCCGGAGGTACATTCAGCCAGTGTGGGCCGAAGCCTCCTGTCGAAGGGTTCATCCAGAGTGGTGCGGGGTTCGGCCATTGCAGGCCGAACTCGCTCCGCATGGGGCTTGGCCTCTGGGGTCTGAAGCTATTGTACGGGGGGTCTGACCATTGAGGTCTAAAGCCACTGTACGGAGTGTTAGGCCATTGTGGCCCAAAGTCACCGTGCGGAGGGTTCGGCCATTGAGGTCTGAAGCCATCATGAGGAGTGTTAGGCCACTGTGGCCCGAAGTTATCACGTGGAGGGCCCGACCACTGCGGTCCGAAGCCACCATGTGGAGGGCTCGTCCACTATGATACGAAGCCACCCTCCGAATGCCTTGGGCCCTTCGGTTGGCTTAGTTTTTTGGCTCAGGGGCCTGTCTCCTTGGCTTTTCTTTGGTGTTTGTTTAACAACATCTGATAGGTCACCTTCGGCTTTTTGTGAGCCCTAGCTGAAGGACTGCTAACATTTTTCTTCCACACTTCCACTTCGGGGTTTTTAGGTATGAGTGTGCATGTGCGTAGCTCTCCAACAATTACCGCCTTCCCTTTAGTCGACTCGGCCTGGTCTGGCCGAATCAACACCTTCTTCTCACTGAGGTCGACGGCGTTGACAGGGAAGGGATCTTTGTCCAGCTTCATCTTCGGATTGTGGTCTATTTTCAATCGTCCTTCTTCTATGGCCGATTGAACCTAGACCCGAGCAAGGTCGGGGATGACGATGTCGTGCTTGATGAAGCCCACGTGTGTCTTGACGTAGCTCCCAAGCATCATGTCTTGGAGAGCCTTCATATTTGCCTCGATCTCTACTCAGTCTTCTGCGGGAATATCTTCAAGAGTAGGTGTTAGGATGTTGCGGTTGTCGATATCCGTGCCTCCCACAGCGTCCATCGGCGGTGTAGACGTAGTAGTAGTTGTAGATATACTGGTGGCCAATGTAGACGTACCCGTCATGTTTGCATAGCTTCTCCCCAGCGGAGTCGCCAAAAAGTGTGTTGACACGAAAACGTGCCCCCGCACTTGGGTCAGTTCGATGATCCAAAAGTGTGCGGATACTTAGGGACAAGCCTAAGCGTAACACAGCACTAACATCGCGTTCCGACTACCTTAACCATGGTAAGGGGGTGGAGTCGCCAGGCAATCAGATCACACAAAATAATCCAATTAGCCGAAAGAAATATATTAAACAGAACAAATTAGCAAACCGAGCAGAGCTCGACTGATTTGAAGTATAGTGCGAAGGGTGTCACCGAAGGGTACCTTCGGCATCTATTGTGAAGTGTCCCGCCGAAGGGTACCTTCGGTGATAGGACTGATCTGGTTGAAGATGAACTCCGAATGGATCTGGACATGACAATCACCTCCGAACAGCGGGGTTCGGTGTGAAGTCTCTGATACAATAAGATACAGAATAATGACTTGGGCGCAACACGCGAGTGCGACTTCGTCTGGACTGGAGTACGAGCGTGGCGAAGCCTGTTGTGACGAAGTCTGTTGGCGAAGCATGTTGGCATGCGGTCGAAGCAGAGATCTCGCCGAAGGGTGTTCTAGCGACCTCTGAAACCAATCTCTTAGCTCCGGACACCTCCGGCGGAGTAGCTCCTAATGTAGGTAACCTGCAATAGAGTAGATTCGAAGTACCAACTCGGCTTGAGAACCGAATTCTGTTAAGTGTTGCACTAGTGGCGAAGGTAGCAATCTGTTACGCAGATTAGCGGATACTTCATAGGTGAAGTAACAAGGCAATAGCAATCTATTACGTAGATTAACGGATACTTCACAGGCGAAGTAACAAGGCGATAGCAATCTATTACGTAGATTAACAGATACTTCACAAGCGAAGTAACAAGGAATACCACTATTCTGAAGTGGCCGTCAGAGGGCTTCCAAGCAAACCCACGAAGAATATAGAAAAATAAAGATAAAGTAAAGTACGTTTCAAAGCTAGGGCTTTGTGGTTGATTTTGTTGAGGGGCCTCTGAACTGGCTTCACCCCTATATTTATAGGGGCTAGACTTCTAATCTTGAAGTCTAATCTGTTATGACTTGGCTGAATCACGCGTAGATATAAACACTTAGCCAGAATCGGATTCAATTCTATCTCTGCCCAAAGTGGGCCTTCGGCCAGGCCCGCCGAAGCCTGCTCCTCGGACCAAAGCTTCGGTAGAGTGGGCCTCTGGGACGAAGGCTGCAGGCTTGCTGGAAGCTTCCGAAGCCCATAGCCTAGTGGGCCTTCGGCCCTGTAGGGCTTCGGCCCAACCCGGGACATGTGTATTTTCTGCCCAAATTACTAAAATTGATATTTTGATAATCTTAACCATTAATGCCATTTTTTGCTATCAACACCATCATGTATGCCATGCTATGTATGCGCCCAAATATTTCCTATGCTCTAAGTGTTACGAGCAAATATCAGTCAAACCCGAATGAAAATCATTAGGCTATAGTAAAGAGTATCCTCATGTATTTGAGAAGAACTAAGGATCTGTTCCTAGTTTACGGTGGTGATGATGAGCTCATTGTAAGCGTTACCACGATCGCATTCTAGATTTGTGTTCTGCCTCAATGGAGGCACATTGAGTTGGAAAAGTTCTAAGCAAGATACGGTGGCCGATTCTACGATAGAGGTTGAGTACATTGCAACTTCAAAAGCTGCAAAGGAGGACGTTTGAATTAGAAAGTTTGTTTTTGAGTTGGGTGTTGTTCCTAGTGCGTCCAACCTAGTAGACCTCTATTTTGATAATAGTGGTGCCATTACACAAGCTAAGGATCCTAGATCACAATAGAAGTCCAAACATATACTTCAGCAATATCACCTAATCTGTAAGATCATAGAGAGAGGTTATGTGAAGATTTGCAAGGTGCACACAGATTTGAACATAGCAAATTCGTTGACTAAACCTCTACCATAGCTCAAGCATGAGGCACACTTGAGCTCAATGGCTATTATATACTTGCGAGAGTGAGCCATGTGTATGTGAAATATGTTATTGATGTCTATGCTTATGTGTGAGGATAACTATTATCTTGTTCCTTGGATAAATATCATTTACATTGATTAATGAGTTGATGACTTGTTATGTGAGACTCTTTGTTTTATAATGATATTGTTCAAAAAGGATCCCTGATCTTATCATCATGTGGGACAATGATGATACACAGATTAGCACATTCGATTGATTGGTGATCATGTTTCATAGATCATAACATAGAGATGTCAAATCAGTGATGTGAACACATGTTTGAGAACATGGTGTTGGATACACCCACTTGAGATACTACTAGGATTGTTATTGTAATGTGACATCAGTTTTCATCTCAAGTGGTGTACCTGTAGAGTTCTTAGACTTGAGATCGTCATTTGATTCTAGAATGCATAGTGACACTCTTTGATGCTTCCTAACGCTATTTTGTAACTGGGTAGCCATAAGGGTTGTTTTTAGGTGTGTTATGAAACATGTCGTGAGATGTGAGAAATCAAGATGGAATTTACCCCTCCTAATAACGGGAGAGACGACTCTAGGCCCCTCGAGGTAGTCGGATTGGAAAAGTGTATGATCATGCCACTATGAATAAAGAGTTAGTTGTGATTTGAATATGATACTTGATCGAGTGAAATGTCGAGCTAACCAACAAGGATGGCATGAATCTCATATTGATCTTGACTGATGTCGTGAGGTAAAGGACTAGTGCATGTGTATATCAAGGTTCAACGAAAATATGATTTTGTATACTTTCGGGGGTCAATATGTGCTGCTAGGTACTGCTATTGATTAGTGATCTGGAAAAGGTTTTTAGAGAACATCTATTTGTGTATGAACCTATTTGGTCACACACTTAAGGGGATAGATTAAGAAACTTGCAAATAATTGGTTCTTGTGCAAGTGGGAGATTGAAGGAACTGTGCCTAAAAAATTCTAGGTGGATCGGAAGTTTAGATTTAGAATCAGAAGTTTCACCCAACCTAGGTGCTCTCTGTAAGTCAGTTCTAGAAGCATCGAAAGTTCCTATAAGGATCGAAAGTTTTGACGTCTAGAACTGATCGGAAGTTCTGATTTGGAATCAGAAGTTTATATTTTCTGAATTGCAGACCGAGAGTCTAGATTGGAAGTTCTTGTACATGATCGAAAGTTCCGATGGGAGCGAAACAGATTGGATATGTTGGGTTTTTATTATGATTAAAGGCACACACCCTTGGCCTATATAAAGGGAGGTAGAGGGAGGTCATGGGTAGAAGTTTTCATTGCAAAACCCTACTCACCATGCCTCCTTTTCTCCCATCTAGATCTCAAGGAGTTGAGATCGGATTTTCTCCCGGTTCTCCAGATCGGTGCTAGCACACTAGCGTGAGATCAATCTCATCCCTATACGTGTGGACTCTATGGAGACACTGCTCGAACAACGGTGCTCATCATCTTCCTCATGTAGAGATCGCTAGTCTTTGTCGATTGGATCGACGGTGAACAGGTGGAGCAATTTTTAAAATTGTCGGCTACCGTAGTCTCCCCATAACCCAACACAACATACATTAAGGTACATTCGTATGGTTTTATCCACTTTTTTCATCTTTTCAAATATAGGACATGGCAAGTATGTGAAACCCTATGGTACCAATTTATTTTCCTGATAGTTACCTCATAAACATCAATCATCTAGTTGATGGGGAGTGTCACCGGGTTTATACATTGTACATTGTATATATTATTTATGTGGTAATAATTCTAACAAACTGATGTGATATTACCTTACTGTTTTAGTTTTTATCAAAAAGGTTTGACAATAGCAATAACATTCATGCTGGTGACACCCTTAAGATTTTGACAAGAGATGGGTGCACTAGTGAGGTTGAGGTTGTGATTTGTGGAGGTAGGATATGCCTCCATAAAGGGTGGGCCAAATTTAATTAAAGAGGTGGCCTCACATAAGGAAAATATGTGGTAATAGCAATGGGATAAGTCTCATTGACAGTTATGGCCAAATTTTACACTAACTTTGGTGATGAGAAGATCCCAACGATCATAAAAGTGGAGGACAACAATAGTGATATATATAGAACTGACATTACTTACTAGATATGCATGTTTTGTTTATATGCTTAATATAATTTCATTATAATGTTAGGGGAGGGCCCTAAAAAAATTGTGGAGAGGAAGGGGAAGTGGATAGCTAGAGAGGTTGACACCAACCAAATGGAGCAACTGAAGCACATCTGATATTTTGGCAATCCAATAGATGTAACTCTAGCAAGGAAGGCTCTCGTACAAGACATCTTGGTAGATTTATCATCTGAGATTCTATTATATGTTTGCACAATAAATAATGTGACCATAACAAGAAGTTGGTGGTAAGTTATTTACACATGTCGGTGGTTACCTATATCATATTGTTGACGCCAAGATTTGGTAAAGCCCAGGCCCACTAAATATTCCACATAGTCAATAGAAGTCAAAGAGGATCCGGTCAAGGAAAGTCAAGGAAGCTCATCCATGTTGTTACAAGATGATCGTACGTAGAAGAGCCGATGGAGATAAGAGTGGAAAAGAAGATGAAGATTATCCAGAATTGGTTAAGATAGAGTACTTGGATGGCAAGTCTCTAGACTATAAATATGTATCCCTAGTTAGCTTAGAAGACACATCTCTGCCAATCAACTACTCGGCACATCGTCACCCTTGGATTCCAAGGTTTATTCGGTGGGGTTCGGCACTCGGAGCTAGGTTGCATCGTTTCAATCTCCAGCAAAGAGGTGAGTCTTACCACCTCGACGTCCGTACTGATTAGATCAGTATCCTCATGACTGCATCAGATTGATCTCTTGAGGTGAACGTTGAAATAGTATGGTCGCCGGTTATTCTCGGTGTATTAGCTAGGTCTAAGGCAACATCAATTCGGTTTGATCTCTTAGATTGATGTGATCTAGGAGTGATAGTTTGAGGCTTCATCGGTTAGGTCCAACATCTCTTGCTACTATATATTTTTCATGTTGTATACCGTTCATCTAAATAAAACATGCCCGATACTTCCACATATTATTAAGATCATCGTGACTAGCTACTGTCTTGGTTAGGTCTGATCTAGTTATTGTGATGATTTTCATGATATAGACATGTTATCTGACACGTTTTATTTATTTCTATCGGAGTACAAGCTGACATGTTATCTTCGATTCCATGCTACATCTTATAAGTCATCGGAAAAGCACTCATTGGCCTATGTGGTAAATTGCCCATCTTATTGGACGATGGCACGCTCGCCCAATTGCTTCATCCCAGGTCATCGGCCTTATGGCTGATCGGCATGATATTCCATGAATATCCCATCCTCATCGCGGTCGTCGGCTCGATAGATGATAGGCTATGCTACTAATGCCATATTTTTCATTCCCTTATTAGTTGTAGGGTCAAACTGATTGGCACGCCTGGAACCCTTTTTCTAAGAACGTATGACCTACACTAGAGTGAAGTAGATCTCCTAGGTCATGCATGTGTCAAAGTGTGACAAAAAAATGCACCAACATGTATATGTTGTCTAACTAGTTTTTGTTTAAATTTTATTGTTATAGTACTTTTTAAGGTAGTACTATGAGATGTACATCACACCTCACCTATACCAGCAGACCACTAAGATTCAAGTGGCAGCAGTAGGGTCTGAGGTAGTTCCGATTGTGGTGCATAAATCTATGAATGGACGATGCTATCTAACTACTGGTTTTGGCTAATTTCTTTGAGATAACACGTTAGAAGTTGGCACAATATGCACCTTCTGTTTCAACATCAACAATGGTGCAATTTAGGTTGTCATGTATGTGGTGTAAATATGGGGTATGATGTTTTCCTATCCATCTTCCTTTTTGCACGGACAACAATTATGGACACTATACTGAGTTATTTTTTTAGGAAGGACTAGAAGGTGACAATAAAAGAGGTTACAAAATTAGACATGTACAATCTTAAGCAATTCATAGCAGGTAGACAAAAAGACTCTCCATGAGACACTATTCAACCTCTTATGAAATTTAGAAGTCAACTAGAAGTTAGCTAGAAGTTAGAAGTTAGGGAATGAAGCTCCTATGGAACTTCGTTTTAGCTATGTAGTTTATTCGAGATAACGAGTTAGAAGTTAATGTGCCATATTAATTTGGTTATGAATCTCCCGTATTCAATTATGTGATGGATTGTTTATAATATGCTTTGGATGTTGGATATGTGGTTGCCAAATCCTAGTTTTGATTCAAAATGTACCCTAAAAACTATTATTTTCCCCCAAAATGACCATAATATTAGTGATGGATAAAAATAATCAACCATCACTAAAGGACCCTTTAGTGACGGGTGACATTACGACCCATTACTACAAAGTAATAGCTGGTGAGCTAATAAGCCCCTTTTAGTGATGGGTAAATATTGTCGCATGTTACTAAACGTTGACCCTTTAGTGATGGGTAAATATTCCTCACTAATGATGTTATATCACTGATGTGATAAGAGTGACGGAGGATATGTTCATCATAAATGTACAATATTACTCATCATTAAAGTACTTTTCTATGATAGTGCCCATGTGCCACTTTCCCATTGTTGCTAAACCCCCAACCACCCTGGCCACCCTAACCCATTAGGTTTGTGGGGGACCCAGTAGATCTTGTTTTGGGTCAAGATTTCTATCCACAGGTCCAAGTGGGGATGAGTTCGAGTTCAGTATTGACTAACCTAGACCCGATCCGACCCATTGCCACCCCTAGAGACTAATCACAAAAAAGTTTTGGTAGCGCACTCATAATCATAGGCATGACTATTCAAATAGTTTTACTTTAATCAAAGGCGAACAACTTTACCCACAAAGACACAACCCGACAACATGTCACCATATGACTCGATACCAGCTATGATACGACCCTTTAACCTAGATCTCCAAAGTTTCATACCCAAGCTACCATTTGATCCCACCTAGAAAAGGCATACCTAGCACTCCAATCTGCATAATAGTCACTCTGTGTGACTATAGAACGTGCTTTTGGATCACTCAAGAGGAGGTTTAAAGTGCTAGATGGTGTCACACCATTCTTTCGATTTGAAACACAAGTAGACACTGTGATTGCTTGTTGCATTATTTATAATTGGGTCATATAGGATGTCTTGATGAGACAATCATACAAGATACCAATTGGCTACCTAATCATACCAATACTTCATCCTCAAGTGGTCAAGCAAACGAGCATGTTTTCATGGTTAATTTCATACAAAATATTGCAAATCAAATGTGGGCATGTCGTCAAAACTACTATGAAAATTGAATTGTAATTTTCTAGATTTATGTTTAGACATATAATTTCAGAGTTAGGTTGATTTCAACTTGTAAACTCTATTTGTATGACATCGTGGTTTAGTTTCACAATTACATTTATGTATGTTTCTAAGTTGGTGTTTACGCTTATAGTAATTACTGAGTTTTATGAGCACTAAATGTATTTTGTACCAAGATTGATGATGCCATCAATGGCTGAGATATGACCATGTTTATGCATTATAATAAACAATCCAAGGTGCATGCATTCTATATTAGATTTACATTTTATTTATTTGAACAATGTATGCTACACCATGAAATGTGTTGCTATTCAATTATAGAAATACTTACATGGATCAAGCGACATATTGAGACTACATCAAGCGAACGAAACATCATGGAAGTTGATTGGGGACCAAGTAAAGGCCATCCAAAGATAATATACAAGTTTGGGATATTACTTTTGTGCCAAGAGAAGGTGGAGATAAAGTTCTACATGTTTTCAATTCGGACTCAAACTACTGAGACGACACCGGATTCAAACACGCATAACTATTACATGGAAGCTCCAATTTGGATGATCTTGAACATTTTGGAAATCTTGCGAAGTCCTCTTTCCAATCGATCCAGCCACACCTTCAGATTCTATCCGAGGAGATCACAATTATCAAAACAATGTGTGTTATTTTTCTAGTCTGAACCATTTAAGCACACGAGCCTTGTAACCGAGTTGTATTCATATAGGGCTCCCTTTGGCCAATCTCCACAAGTCCCTAGCCTTATAAATACCCCCTGGCCGCCACTTATAGATTGAGTTTTATTTAGATCAAAGTTTAGCCTCGCTACTTTGCTGTGTAATCCCGTGATCGTCTAGTTTGCCGGATACACGTTACAGAACTCCACCTTATTATCAATCTAACTTGCTTGTTTATCTTGTTCTTGTTTGTTATTCGATTGCTTGCAGGAACAAATACCCTCGTGGTTGGGTTGATCATGCTGATGCAAGGACACGGCAACCTCCGGATTTGGTGTATCGATCGCTAAGGCGCACCACAAACGTCTCATATAGTTGTAGTCAGATTGTCAACGTCATCTCCTTCTAATTGAAATTATTTTATCCTCTCATCGAAAGGTCGGGACACCATCGCACACATCAAGTGGTATCAGAGCAAGGTTGATCGGTGAGAAACTCCCTGTTTTTACCATAATTTTTTTCCTACAGTCCAAAAAATCCAAAAATATATATAGTAGATTAGAGCAGTCCCGTATTCCAAAACACTTTGAGCCTTTTACTAGTACTACTTAGTTAGGGTTTGTTGAGTTTTTTTGGTTGCATCGTTGTGTAAAGTTGCTGATCTTAGTGTCTAGTTCATTTAGAGTTTCGAGTTCTTGTCACCTTTTTTACCACCATGTTGGATCTATTTTTTATCCCTTAGTTTTCGAGTATAGATCAAATTGGAGTCAGTTTTGGTTTATTGGAAATCAAGATTGGATTCAGACAGACTGTGCATGTGTTAATAAAACTATCATATCCTGCACATGCTAACTTGGATTGAAGAGTTTAGATACTTTTTGGAAAGTTGACAGTGAGATATTCAAGTTTCCTTTTAGGGTCATCTTAAAATTTGGTCGTTTACATTCTGTTTTAGACCATACAAAATTTGGAAGTCTTGTAGTGAGTTTTTGTGTACACTTAAGACTTTGTCATTTGCTATTATAAAAAAAAAGAGAAGAAAAAAGGCATAAAGGTGCAAAAAAAGCCGCACCAAAAAAATAGTGAGGAAAAAAAAGTAGAGAAAGAGGAAAGTTAGTTCTACAATTGTCGGTTTGGTGGTATCTTTGTGTCTAGGCTCGCGTCTCTAATATGTTCTAGTCTAGGACTAGCACATTACCGACTTTGAATGATTATTCAACTTACATTTACTAATGTGGTTCTAGTATTTCCTTTGTTAGTATCTCTGCCCACCTATAGCTTCACATACTCGACTATTACACTACATGACTAGCAACAAAGCATTGATACACCTTTCTCCAGAAGTTGTTTGTGTTTGCGGGTGCCATCACCTCCTGTCTTGCTTGGTAAGAACTTGTAAGAGCTTGGTAAAAAACTTAAGTGTGTGTGACCTTTTAGCCTCCATAACCTAGTAGTTGATAGGAACATGCATATTCTTGTGTATGTTTCTTGTTCACTACTAATCATGGTAGGATTGTGTAAGGATATAAAAGACGATCATGCTCAGCTACAATTTCCTGGTCAGATTTGCTACAACATGAAGAGTGCTCAATATGAAGGATGTGATATATTGAAATATTATCTAGAAAAAGTATAATCATATCTACCTTTTTTATGGTAAGTTTGATTCTGAAGCATATGTCAATTGGGAGCTAGCAGGAGATAAAGAATTCGATAAATATGATTTTTCTAATGCTCAAATGATTAGGGTTGCTAGCAAAACATTTACTAGTTATGCATCTTTTTGGTGGACATATATAGACAACAGACCTGAAACTTGGCATGAATGCAAAACAATGATGAGAAGGAGATTTGTGTTTTCTTATTACAAGTGTGCTCTTCGTGAGAAATTAGAAAAATTGAAACAAGCTAATAGAACTGTTAGAGAGTACTACCATGAATTTAAAATCTTCATCATGTACAATGGTTTAGAAGAATGACATGAAAAAATGACTAGATTTTTGAAAGGGGTTAATTTAGAAATACAAGTTTTGTTGGATAATACCACCTATAATCATTTAGACCACTTGTTTTTGCTTGCTTGCAATGTTGAGAGTCATATTTTGTGTGAGTAGTTATGTAATGGTAGAAAGCAAGAGCAATGTGAATTATTTGATGATGATGAAGCTTTTGAATCTTCAATTTTGTTATGCAAAGATGATATGAAATCAAAGAAGCAGCAATCCCATGTGCCTCCTATTACTAAAGTTTTGCAGGATATACATAGCACAAGCCTAAATAAGAAAAACAAGACGGTTACTATGCTGATTCCATCACTTGAGCATGTAGACGCCCCATTGGTTTTGAGGCTGCTAAAGGTAATAATGAGATGAACCAAGGTGAGTATGCTTATTCTGAACCACATTTGTTCACTTATCATGCTAATTTAAAGCAAACATTGGTGGAACCTATTTCTTAAATTCCTTTGTCACAATATGATTTTGATGCTATTCCTTGTGATAAAGATGAGTTGTGTGATGCTTCACTTATATCCATGCCACAACTATTGAATGAACATGTTGCTATTGAAACATTAAGTGGTTTGAAACATGTCGTTCATATTACTCGTGAAAAGGAAGAACTTGAATTGATTTCTTCATTACATACTTGGGGTTATATTGAATTTGATGACCTTTATGAACTTAGTGCTTTAAATGAGAAATTACTCACTAGAACTGACTTGCCATGTCTACTCAAATGAGTTTTCATGTAATTGACAAATACAATGATCAAGGAGTATACTTTGTGCATAGAGTTTACATATGTTCAGATTTGAAACTATGTTTAAAGCTTGAAAATACTAATCTCGAGCAAGGTATTTTAACTAATCATATTATCTCGAGAGCTTCTTGTTTTGATTTAAATACACGGGTTTGTTTTCAAGAAGGAGATTATGTTAAGTTGTTCAACAACACCACAGTTTTGTCTTCTTTTATCGAGGATGATTCTTCACTCACACTTGAGCAACAAAATACTAAGGTGAGTTGGTTTCCTCCTACTCTCAATGTAACAAAAGAACAAGTGATATTGCACAATAATATATTTTTTGCTAGGAGCTACAATGACTACGAATACAAGAACAAACCGAGGATGGTTTGTAGCCAAGAAGGAGAGAATGATGAGGACATCAATGGCTGGGATATGACCATGCTTATGCATTATAATAAACAATCTAAGGTGCATGCATTCTATATTAGATTTACATTTTTTTTATTTGAACAATATATGCTACACCATAAAATGTGTTGCTATTCAATTACAGAAATACTTATATGGATCAAACGACATATTGAGAGTACATCAAGGGAACGAAGCATCATGAAAGTTGATTAGGGACCAAGTAAAGGCCATCTAAAGATAATATACAAGTTTGGGACATTACTTTTGTGCCAAGAGAAGGTGGAGATAAAGTTCTATACGTTTTCAATTCGGACTCGGACTGTTGAGACAACACCAGATTCAAACACGCATAACTATTACATGGAAGCTCCAATTTAGATGATCTTGAACGTTTTGGAAAGCTTGTAAAATCCTTTTTCCAACCGATCCAGCCACACCTCCAGATTATATCCAACACTACAAGAAAACAGAATGTTTTCATCAGCTATTTTATCTTTCGTCGGCATTTTTAACTTCCGTCGGCCTAGAGGAGCCGACGGAAGTTACTTAACTTCCGTCGGCTTTTCACAGTGGCCGACGGAAGATAGAGGTATTTTTCCCCGCCCGGTATAAATCCACTAACTTCCGTCGGCCAGCATTAAAGCCGACGGAAGTTATCTCAGCTTTAATGTTGGCCGACGGAAGTTAGTGGATTTATTCCCCCAACCGCGCGCGTATAGGGAGACCTAATCTCCCTGTACGCGCGCCCACAGCCCGTCGCCTCCCGCCGCCGCCGCCTCCCACTGCCGCTGCCTCCCGGCGCCGCCTCCTCCCACCGCTTGGCCACCCGCCACCGGCCGGCGCCCTCCCGGCTAGCGCCGCCCGCCGCCGCGCCCCCTCCCGGTGAGCGCCCCGCCGGCCACCGGCCCGTGCCGCCCGCCGTCGCGCCCCCTCCCGGCTAGCGCCGCCCGCCGCCGCGCCCCCTCCCGACCAGCGCCCCACCGGCCACCAGCCCGCGCCGCCCGCCGCCGCACCCCTCCCGGCCGTCGCCGTCCCCGATCCAACTGCCGCCAGCCGTCCCCGATCCAACTGCCGCCAGCCGTCACCGTCCACCGCAAATCAATAAAGTAATTTTTTCACCGCTTTACGAATTTTTTCGCTTTTTATTTGTGAATTGTTTCATTGGTAAATTTAATTGGTAGAGACGTATAGATAGATATGGATTAAATTTTGTCAATTGATGAATTAAATGATTGATATGGATTATTCCAATATTAAATTATGGAGATATATAGATAGCTTTATAGTCCACTAGTATCTTTTTAATTTGTACTATTATAGTTAAGAAAAAACACTTGTACATGCATTCTACAAAAGGATTTAAAACACTCAAATTAAGTAGCTTTGATTATTTGATATTCTAGACCGTCATAATCATACATGAATTTTATGAATTTTGTCATTGGTATGCATGAGCAGATACACTCTAATAGACGTGTATAGGGAGGAAATGTGGAATGATAGTATGAATCTTGTTTTATATGCGATATTCTTTTTTCATATGCAATATATGTTGTGATATTATGTATAAATTATGCATGATCTCATTGGGTGATTAGTATTATATCTATATATACTTTATTATATATATATTTCTTTTTGTATGCAATTTTGCATTTGACAACAACATAGATAGTGTAACGAAACATATGCGTCACCCGTTTCGGACCAACATGTCTCACACGTGTCATGCGTGTGAGATGTGTAGGTCCGGAATTGTCCCTTTGGACAGCCTCGGAGTGGGCGACAGAGCGTGGTCTTTATGATGAGTCATGAGTCCGAATGGGATTTCAGTAACATAACCTTGTTGTTCTCCATTGCACCACTATCAGGCGTGCAATTGGAGAACAGCGGGTTATGCTGCTGAAATTTTGTTCGAACTCATGGCTCGTCATAAATACCACGTTTTGTCGGTCACTCTTGGGTGGGTTTAGGACCTATCTTTTCCTATAGACATAGGCCCATGGTACTTATGATGCATTCTCGATTGAATGAATGTTTTGCCTATAGAATGGCTGAGGACGACTGACGGTGGATGTATAGTGGTTGGATGAAAAGTGGAGCTCACACGAGGGAGTGGGTAATCAACGCTGAGAAATTTATTGATCGTGCATTCACTTTGACAACAAACACTAGCGCGAGGTGCCCATGAATGAAGTGCAGAAATTCTCATTGGCAAGACAAGAGGACGTTGTCATTGCATATTTGCAAATATGGTTTCGTGCCAGGTTATGAAGTTTGGAATTTTCACGGTGAGACAGGCCGTGAAAAAATGGTATTAGTAGTTTGCAAACCACGAGGACGCATATTTCGAATTCTGCAAGATTTGGTCTTCAGCTGCATTTAAGAAGACTTCCGAGCAGAAAAGACAATGCCGCGGGATGGATCCGAAGCACAGATATGGTGCCGATGGACATATTCGCCACGCTAAACGCATGGTAAGATCTCCTTCTGTCACTCTCTATCTATAGATACATTGTAATGCGACTAACTCATTTCTATTGTACAGGAAGCTAAATCTGGCAACGTGCCAAGTGACATAGAGGTGTATACCTCTGGTCACAAAGGAAGAAATCCTACACAGCCAGATGTCTTGTGTAGCCAGACAGCCACAGACCATTTGGTGAGATGTTAGCAAAATTAAGAGTTTGCGTAATTTCATTTTTCTCCATCTAATCGGACATGTTTTTTGCAGGCGCGGTATGGTGAACACATGGTTCGACTCCATGGAGAGGACTATGATTGGCAGAGAGAACTTGTTGACCAAATGGCCGTGTACTCCAGCGGAGGTGGAAAAGGCCATGGACGGTGAGACGGTGTTTTTATTAATGTTTTGTGTATGTTATTGTGATGGTAACTAACTCATTCAATGTTGCATGTACTCCATGTTCAATGGAGTTATTGACTCGAGAGCGGTGAGAGCTCAGAAGTCAGCTCAGTCGTCGTAGAGCTCCGTCGGAGTTGGCTCCAGCCGTCGTTGCTTAGAAGAAAACCCGGAGGTGGTCCAGCTGAGGGAGGAAATGAGGTGGCGCGACGAGCACAGCAGGCAACAACAAGAGTACTATACCACCTGCTTAGCACAACAGCAGGCGATGATCCAAGTAAGTTTAGTTTATAGTGTTGCAGTTAAAAAGTATTTAGAAATAGGTTTAGAACTAACTGATTACATTACAACATGTGTAGCAACTAGCCCAGCAACATGGTGGATTGGACATGTCCTTGTTCCAACCACTACCTCCCCCGCCACCACCACTATCTCCTACATCACTTGAGGTACCTCCTGACATATCGTTACTTCAGATACTTAAGTTAGCGTTTAGAAGGGTAGTTGAGTTTGTTCTCTAATTTTTTCTATTTCTTCAGAGTTTCCGTATGCCTGGTCAGGATAGAGCCTCCGGGGCAAATGTGGATGAAGCGGGAGGCAGCGGCGGCGCCCACGACCCAAATGTTGGCGATCAGTGAGTATGGATGTGTATTGTGAAGTTTGATTGAATCTGGATGTGATATGCGCTTTGATATGAATTTGAATGTGTCATGTGAATCTCGATGTGTTATGTGACTTTGTATGTGAATTTGGATGGTATATGTGAATGCGGATGTGTACTGTGACTTTAGATGTGAATTCAATTGTGTTATGTGATTTTGGATGTGATGTGTGAAGTTTGGATGTGAGATGTGATTTTGGATGTTATATGTGAAGTTTGAATGTGATTTTGGATGTTATATGTGAATGTGATATAAATTGTGTTTGGATGTGAGTGTGAATAGGGGAACCAGGAAAAAACAAAAAAAATACCAGCTAACTTCCGTCGGCTTTGACCATAGCCGATAGAAGTTAGCTGCTTTCGGCCACGTGGGCAGAAAGGCTAACTTCTGTCGGCTAGGGCCAAAGCCGACGGAAGTTAGGTGCCCCTAACTTCCGCCGGCCAGGCTAGCCGACGGAAGTTAGTGCCCCTCTACTGACGTGGCAGAGTTCGGCGCTAACTTCCGTCGGCCACGTGAAGCCGATGGAAGTTAGCTAACTTCCGTCTACTCGCTTCTGTCGGCCAAATGCCGACGGAAGTTAGTCTTTTGTTGACGGGAGTTAGCTTCTTCCGTCGGGAAAGGGCTAACTTCCGTCGGCTTTGGCCGACGAAAGTTGCCTGGATTGTTGTAGTGCAAGGAGATCACAATCATCAAACAATGTATGTTCTTTTTCCAATCCGAACCATTTATGCTCACGGGCCTTGTAATCGAGTTGTATTCATCTAGGGCTCCCTTTGTCCGATCTCTACATGTCCCTAGCCTTATAAATACCCCCCTAGTCGCCACTTTTAGACTAGGTTTTGTTTAGATCAAAGTTTACCCTAGCTACTTTGCCGTGTAATCCCGTGATTGTCTAGTTTGTCGTATACACGTTACAGAACTTCACCTTATTATCAATATGAGTTGCTTGTTTATCTTGTTCTTACTCGTTCTTTGATTGCTTATGGGAATAAATACCCTCATGGTTGGGTTGATCGTGTTGCCACAAGGACACGACAACCTTCGGAGTTGGTGTATCGATCGCTAAGGCGCAAAACAAATGTCTCATACGGTTGTAGTCGGATCGTCGATGTCATCTCTTTCTAATCAAATTTATCTTATCCTCTCATCAAAAGATTAGAACACACTTGCACACATCAAAAATTATTGTAGGAAATGAAGAGGAATGCAGGTGGAGATGAATACGGGCGACAACCATGGTAAATCGGTCAAAATTAAGTTTTCAAAATTTAAATGGTTACTGGTCGGTTTGAAGCGGTTACTGATGGCAATTACTGAGTGGTCTGGCATCGGTAACCGCTCCGTTTACGTCGGAAACCGATCATTTTTTTAAAAAAATAAACCAGAAAAATCACAGAATATATATAAAAATCCTGAAAAATTATAAAAAAATTATAAATACAAAGAAATCTCTACTATTATAAAACGGGAATTGGTCGTCCGTCCGCGCGCAGCGCGCCTCCCTCCCCGCCTCGGCCCAATAAGCCTGCCCGGCCCATTACGCGCTAGCTTCCGCCTTTGCCCACTTCCGCCGACGCCAGCGTTGTGCCCTAGCTCTCGTGTCGCCGATCTCCTCGCGTCGCCATCGACCTAGCCCCTCCAAGCTCTCGCCCCTCGCACCGCCAAGCTCTTGCCCCTCACGCCACCTAGATCTCGCCCCTCGCGTCGCCGATCTCCTCGCGCCGCCATCGACCTAGCCCCTCCACGCTCAGGAGCTCTGCCAATCCTCGGTCCACTCGCGCCGCCTCCCCTTCCGCATCGACCTAGCCTCTCCATGCGTGCAGGATGCGACATGGAGTGCAGCGGCGGAGCCACCTACGCGCGCAGGACGCGGCATGGGAGCGCGGCGGCCGAGCCGAGCTTGGTCAACGTGCTAGCCCGCGCTGCGCGACGGCTGGCTGCGTGGCTGGCTCGGCCGCCGTGCTCCCATGCCGCGTCTCGTGCCGCCTCCGCGCTCGACCCCTACCCAGTCCTCACGCACAGCTCGCCTCCCACGTGTCCTCATGGCAATGTCCCCAGTACTCGCGCATAACCGTCGCTTGACCACGCCGCGGCAACTGTCGACCATCACTGCCCTTTAAACCACCCATCACACATCACCGAAGCTCTGCTCATTCAACATCAGCTTGCATTCACCCCCATCTACAACCTCAGAAGGCAAGGAACCAACTACATCAGCTAGAAAACGAGTAAGAATTTATCTATTTCTTCTGAAGTTTTGCAACGATGTCAATGATGTGTTCTGTGATAATACTTTCTGGAATGCATCTGATCTGTTTTGAACATGATTGATCTTTGATATTAGGAAGTGTTCTTGAGAATATATTGTTTTGAATTCAGATTGTGCTGTTCAAAGAGTTCTTCCAAGTATTAAGTCTGTTCTTGTTACATAGTTGGTCTGTGATGTATTTCTTTGAGAAAACTTGTCTTCACCACAATCTTGAGAAGAAAAACAGTGTGCTCTAGCTTTTCTAGACAATCAATAGTGTGAGATTTTTTTGTTTCAGAAGTGGTACAGGATTTTCAGAAAACCTGTTCATCATTCAGAGAAATTTTCTGATTGTGCAAGTTTCTTTTTATTCTCTTTATGAAATCCTGTTGTTCTGAACTAGATGTCTGTGTGATTTGTACTGAAATTCATTGAGATATCTATTGTTTAACTCTGTTCATTGACTTGGTTCAGCTTTGAGTGTAGTCTCAGTTTTTACCTGAAGTCAATTCTGCTCACTACTGAGTTTTGACTGGTTGATTCAATTTAGTCTGGATTGAAGTTTGAAAACTCTCTTGCCTTGCATCTGGTTCTGAAGTTCTTGGATGATGTTTAGAACTTCAAAAATATCTGATCTAAACTGTTGAACAGTGTTTTCACTGTAGTTTTCAAAGTATTGTCTATAGCACCTGATCTGCTTTTTAACCTTTATTAATTCTGATTTCTGGTTCATGTTTTCCGGAAATTCAGTAGTTTATGTTCAGGTTTAAGGTGAGTATAAGAAGTGTTAATACCTATTTTCAGAATACTATCATCTGATTGAAATTCAATCAATATATTCTGAATTGTCACTATTTTGAGTTATTCTAAAAATAGTTTCTGAAATATGTGTGTGAACTGATAAACTAAAAGTCTATTCAACAGATTAATCTGAAATTGAGATTTGGTTCCTGAAAAGTATATATCCTGTTCTGAATGAAGTTGTTGATTCACCTGTTGGTACAGTTTTTGAAATAGATTTGTCATTGTAAGTCAGTTCAAGATTTGTGGTTCCTATTCTGATTTGTGGTTCCTATTGTTCTTATTTTATTCAGATATAACTTTACATCTATTGATCTTTGTTAGTGAAATATATATTCTGCTTGTCAAGATAAACGTGTCTTTTCCAAAGCATGATTTCAGTATGTCTTGCAGTAGTTCAATTTCACATTTCCTTCAACTTGCTCACTGTAGAAAAATATATACATGATACTTCTTTGATAAAGAGTAACAAGACAGTAGATGGCAAGCGGCTACTCATGGATAGTTAGTTGGTTACATACTTTGTAGAAAAACTTGGGTAGCACATGTAAACTGTAAAACAATTGATGGCACAGTACAAGCATGTCTTATGAAGCAAAAAAAAAATAAAAAAATCTGCATAAACATGTTTTGCAGCTACCATTTGTCAATTTGCTTGGCACAAAGAGTAGTACCAGCTATCATTGCTTTAAATTACAGTGTACAATCATGTTTTGCAGCTACCATTTGTCAATTTGCACATTGCTTTAAATTAGCATCTTATCATATTTGAATTTGCTGTTTAACTTTGCTTGATGGTATGGTCCCCATTCTATATTGCAAAACTGAGAAACCTAAAGTAATTATTAGGAAAGCATCAACGGCACCGATGCTCGTGGGCACCAAAATTGTTTTTGCAATCTGCAATTCTTCAGTGCTACATACATACAAAATTCGTGCACAAAAGCTATCAAGGGAGTCCATATGTTCACATATGTGTTTTTTAGGTGCAGTAGTTATTTTGTCCTTGAACAAATCACAGTTTCACCATTCATTAGTAATTACCAGGGATAGTCATGTTCTTACTGGAGAACTCATCTGTCATGTTTCACTGTGATTAGAATAAATATCCTATATTGGCATGCTAATACTTTCTTAAAATCTTTAAACATTATGTCAGCTGTACACTCCTGCGTTTTGCAGTGCAGATGTGTTGGTTTAAATCATGTTCATGCCATCTGGTGCCCGTTGTCATGTATCTTGTTTTAGGGCAAATTTTGTTAATTTCTGGATGTTTTTTGTAGGTTTCAAAGAAGTAAAAGATATTCAAAGCAGTTTAAAGCAGTTCAAAATATTCAAAGTATTCAAACCAGTATTCTTAACTTTTGGTTGATCAGGTTATATTTATATAATAGCTTCTGGTTCTGTCAGTACATTTATACTTTTAATGGTGATGATGAATCATGTGATGAATTATACATGTTGACTGCCTTGTAACTCATGTAATCATAGATTATTTGCAACACACGAACACCTATTAAGAATAAGAGCCTCATTTGTGTTCTTGATTTTTTGGTAACGATTTTTTGCTGAACCTAGTGTGTCAGTATCTATTGCTGTCCGGACCGATGCTTCCGCTGGAATTTAGATTTTTTTTTCCGATTAGACGGCATAGAAGGATCTTATCTTCTTGTGCTAATAATTGTTTATGTAAGACAACAAATATTCAAGCTTAAGATGTAGAGGAGAATCACAGACAACATGAATACACAGATAGAAATAAAAACTAAATGATATGCTAAAGGTGACTCACCAATGGCATGTGCTATACCCAACTTCGCGGGATAACCAGCATTTGCCACAAAGCAAAATAAGCATATTAGCATAGAAGCAAAATAACCTCAGAACGACATATTGCACGCATAATACCCATAATTAAATAGGAAAATGACAGATAAATATAGGAAAACGACATATCAAACCACTTTAGTTATTTTATCATAATTAAATAGGAAAATAACAGATAAATTTATTATGTCTATCAAATATATTTAGAGTCCCTGTTTATTTTTTTAATATTCTCCCCTGTTTATTTTTTTAACTATTACCAATTTAGCATCATGTTTTCAATACTTTTTAAATTACATGTGATCTTACCTCTATTTATATTCTATTTGTCAAATATATTTAGAGTCGCTGTTTATTTTTTAATATTCTTCCTTGTTTATCATTTTCCCTGTTTAAGCTTTTACTATCCCTATTTATTTTTTTAAGATTTTTTCTTATTTATTTTTTTACTATTACCAATTTAGCATCATGTCTTCAATACTTTTTTAATTTAAGCTTTTACTATCCCTATTTATTTTTTAAGATTTTTTCTTATTTATTTTTTTACTATTACCAATTTAGCATCATGTCTTCAATACTTTTTTAATTGCATGTGGTCTTATATCTATCTATATTCTGTTTGTCAATTATATTTAAAGTCCCTATTTATTTTTGTTAATATTTTTCATGTTTATTTTTTTAACTATTACCAATTTAAAGTTTTGAACTACCTAGATATATTAATGGCTGGCATGCGAAAGAGAATTTACGCCGACCGTCCAACTCGTAATGAGGTGGTCCCTAGGTGAGCCTACATTACTAAAAACAACTTTGCTACAACGATGAAAGATGTTCTAAATTTTATTTTTTTATTAAGGTTTATGAAATTTGATGAGATAGAGTTCCAGCACATAGGCCATCCATGGAGTGTCGTCGTCAGAATAGATGTTAAGTTTCGCCCTGATGAACATGGAGAAAAACAACGATTTATTTTAATGGATATTACTGTAAGTTGCACATACGTTGGACTAAATCTAACACAGTAGTTAACATATGACATATTCTAAACCTTAACATTGTACGTAGGGTGCTAAAATAGAAGTCATTGCATGGGAGCGGGAGGATGTTCATAGGTTTAACATTCTCCTAAATGAAGGACATTGTTATACTATTCATTGTCTATATTTTCAACCTAATCTTGAAGAGGCATTGTATTATCGGAGCATTGCCCATGCCTATGAAGGTTCTCTTCGAAGAAATACAATAGTTGAGCCATACATTCTTCCAATCCAATTCCCTCCCTATCTAAAATATCTATTGATGTTTCATGACGCGTGGATTCGTCCGAATAAAACGTTTGTGGGTACGTTCGTAAATTAAATCGGTGATGCATAGTTTCAAAAAAAATAGTTGTCTTACTTATAGCGTGATATGATTATTTGCACATACATAGCTGGAGTGGTTGTCTATTGGGGGAAATTGGAACGTATTGGAGGTCTATATAAAGAGATAACACTGATGGACATTAGGTAATTCATAAGTTAGATATAACCACTTATATCGTCATAAACAATCACATTATTGTTGCAAATCGAAAGCTAATGAAATTTGATCTTTTTTTAGCTTGAACATGATGGTTGTTGGAATTTGGGGTGACTGCCTCACTAATCACATGTCTGAATGGACAGAAGCTCATCGTAACAACCACATTGTTTTAAGAACCATGCTTCGACTTCACAAGAAGCACAGTAATTCAGTCATAACCTATTTTATCATTCATAAAGAAATAGTGATGAATTGCACTAATATTTGTTCTACTTGGCGATAGGATGTTTAGAGACTTCAGAACACACTACAGTAAAGTTTAATCCGATTCATCCAGCCACACTACCTTTGCAAAGTAAGTAGTTCCAACAATACAAACACAATATAATTATAATGCCAATACATCACATAATATTATAGATATTGTTAATTATTTTTCTTCGAAATATAAATGCAGACTTACGGCAACGTGTGAGTTCAGGAACTATGGATCTAAGATTTGTCAATAGGTTTATGGAAGCTAGATGGAGATATTTGGCAATGATTTTTGGATCTGACTGTCCATAGTGTTACAGTCTTGTGTGTGTATCGTGATGTGCGTTGTTTATGTACTTCCCCATATTCGGTGTTTTGTGTCTATTTCTATTGTGTACTCCCTTAGAAGTTATTTGAATGTAATATTTGGTTTTTGTGTTCATTTCGTTGAATCTATTGTGTACTCCCTTATAAGTTATTTGAATGTGGTATTTGGTTTTGTGATCATTCGTTGAATCTATTGTGTATTCCCTTTGAAGTTATTTCAATGTAATATTTGTATTGGAATACATGTCTCAAATTCAAATACGCTTATTTACAAACTAAAAACATCATTCACTGTAATACTCTCATTCCTAACCTTGAAGAATATTTTCTTTCCTCTAACACAATCTCGAGATCCAATCTTGATTAATAATCATCCAATGCCCTATTTAAAATAACAAATTTGTAATCCTAACCCTCAAAATAACCTTTTATCCAAAACAAGTATTCTAAATCACTCTTTGGTACCAAGAAAAATAAATTACAAACTCAAACACTTCTCTGAATTAAATTCATGTTCCATCTCTAATGTTTCCACTCAAGTATCGTTTGTTTGGTGGTTAACCAATTATGCAATCAACAGGTCGCTCGACGCCGCGATAACAAAGCTATCAACCATGCCAGAAAATATAGCGAGGAGAGAGGGGAAAGAAGGTTATTTTATTTTATGCGCCTAATTTATCCTGTTTATTTGTCTATTCAGATATTTGTGCTACAACTTTACACTAAAATTATTGTCTGAAAATGTGTACTCATTTTAAATTTTTATAGTTATCGATGGTCGTCATAGACAAAAGAGAAATCGCTGTAACAATTTGCCTCACGGCCCTTCTGGAATTTGTATTCGATAACCATCACACACTCCATCGGAAAGTTCATCGGACGGTGAAAATGTGCCATATCGACCACCGTCCTCATTTGTTGTTCCTACGCAAAGTACCCTTACATCAGCGGGATTATTTCAAGGACAAACCTCTAATGGTATAAACTACTGCAATGTGGGTTGTGCAATTACTAATAGCAAAAATTATGTCTCATGTGATTACATAAACTTTGTGCAGGTGCAAATTCTGCTATAGTAGCAACTCCAACTATCGACTCACAAGAGCAACAAGAAATTCCATCTGTTCAACAAAACCAACTTAACCGATCGATAGATCGTGCTGAAATAAGGCGTGCACGTGAAAGAGCACGCTATGCAAGCTTGACATCAGAGCAACGAAACAACAGATGTGCACGTGATAAAGCTCGATATGCAAGTATGACGGATGAACAAAGGCAAGTGAGGCGAGAGAACCAACGATATTCAGTAAGTATGACAGATGAGCGAAGTCAGGGTTGAGGAGCCATGCTGAATAGCGTGGGCCTCATGGCTCCAGAAGTGATGAGTCATTGTCAACGATAGTCAAAGAGGACAAAAGAAGAAGAGATCTGTTGTTTCATGGGCCGCGTGTGACTCAGGTACACGGGCAGCGAGCGACTGTCGGGCAGAGGAGGCTGCGAAGTTGGGCTGGCCCAATCCGGGTACATGGGCCAGAAGCAGTAGAAGACCCACTGGGCTGTTGACCAGGGTTGACTCAGGTACACGGGCGGTGAGTGATTGCCGGGCTGAGAGAGCTGCGGAATCGGGCCGGCCCAATCCGGGTACCTGGTGCAAAGTCGGTGGAGGCTTTGTCAGTTTCGGCGCAAAACTGACGACCGTCGATCTTGTATCCGACTGTCCAGAAGAGAAGTCGTAGTCACTACGAAATCTTAGCTTCCGGATAAGTCATCTGTATCTCTAGGCCCACAGTCAGTCAGTCGTGTCTGTAAAAATACCTAAGGGCAGTAGAGACTTTTTCTTTTATTCTTGCGTGTGTAAAACCCTAAGGGGCAGGTGGAATGTTCCTAGTGTTGGGTGCCTATAAATAGGACCCCAATCCCTAGGGTTTGGACAACCCTTTTGGCTGAAATCAATTCTACTCCTTTGGGTCACTTTTTGTCTCTTGCTTTGTCTCTCTCCTCTCCTGTTCATGCGTGCGCCGCCAGGCAACAAGCCTTGTTCTTCCTGAAGTTTTAAGTGGTTCTTTGCTGTCTGGGAGATTTTAATCTGGCTGTTTTTGTTTGTGCGAAGCATTTATGTGCACTGCATTTCATTCTCTGTGCTTGCGGTAAATTTATTTGGAACAGAAGCTTCTCTGTTGCGTGTGTTCTTCGTGAAAAGTAGTACTAGTTCTTGCTGTTGCAAGTAGTACTGCTACTGTAGCTACAGTACTCGCTGCCAGCTTTTTACCTTCTACTGCGCAGCTTTTTGATCGAAGTTAACAGGCTCTAGCAACTTTTCTGGCTGTTTTCTGGTGAAGCCATCCTCTTTGTTCGAAGCCCCTCAGCTCCGTGAGGCAGGCTTCGATCTGACATACTCGAAGGCTTCGTTCGAACTTCGAACTTCATTCTGTGTCCCATATTGCGAGCTTCGAAGCACTCTTTAAACTGACAGCATCTCATACTTCGAACAACAGTGCGAAGGTACTCCGACTCAAGCTCTTCGAAGTCCACACTTCGATAGATCTTGAAGTTGGCTTCGAAGCTTGTCGTTCTGTTAGGCTTCGTTTTGATTTCTTTGTCGCGTGTCAGCCTTCGCCTCTCGTTTCGAAGCTTGCTCTTTTCGAAGGTAGAGTGTAGGCTTCGAATTTGGTACCTCTGTCGTGTGACAGGCTTCGCTTCTTTATACGAAGGTTTTCCGTTTGTGTGTTGCGTCCGAAGTTTTCTGTTCGAAGGATTGGCTTCGAAGTACTTGGTTCGAAGCTGTGTTCGAAGTCTTGCCTTCGAAGCACATACTTCGAAGCAGGCTTCGACCTTGTCATACTTCGCTTCGAAGCATACTTCGCTTCCTGCCACTTCGAACTAGGCTAGACCAAAACACCTTCGGCTTTTTCACAACAGCCTTCGGCGGGCTTCACAACTGACCTTCGAAGCAGGCTTCGTCACCAACCTCCGAAGCAGGCTTCGACCAGCGAAGCAGACTTCGCCAAGTTTCGACCAGGAGACAAATCTGAACAGTAACTTCTCATTTCACTTTACATTTACTTTGATCATTTCATTAGGAAGTTTAGGCCTGACATACTTCGATTATCTACCTAGTTGCACTTCTTTGATAGTTCTTTATTTGACATCAGTTGCTTCTAGGCTAGATACCTTTAGACTTAGGCTTTCTGTTTAGTTTCTGCTGCTTAGTCTTTTGAGGTGCATTGGGTATTGGGAACAGGCCATTGATTCGAAAGAATTTTTATTGAGGCGCCCATTCACCCCCCCTCTGGTCGCTACTTTCGGTCCTACAAGTGGTATCAGAGCGAGGTTAGGGTTTTTCCATACCTTAACCGGTTCTAAACCCCAGTAGTGACCATGACGTCTCCTGGCAAGGTCTCATCCTTGGAAGCCTATGGCTATAACTATTGGAAGACTCGCATGCGAGCTTATCTCATGAGCCAGGGTTCGGACATTTGGGACATTTGCATTCACACCACGTTTGTCATATTGCCAGTTGCTGAGCATGGTACTGCTGGTATCATTGCTCAGCATCTGAGCAACAGTAAGGTTGTGAACATTCTTTTCTCTGGTTTAGGTCCCACTGAGTTTGAGCGTGTGAGCCATCTCTCCACTGCGAGAGAGAGCTGGGCTACCCTCAAGGCACACCATGAGGGAACAGCTCGGGTCAAGGCTCGGCTCTATCAGACCTACCAGCGTGAGTACGAGAACTTCACACAAAAGTCGGGTGAATATGTTGAAGCTTTGTTTGGTCGCTTTCAATCGATCATTAACAAGCTTCGGGACAACAAGGCTGAGGGTGCTCAGTTAGTCTCAGATCACGAGCAGGCGCTCAAGGTTCTCCATACCTTGGACCCAAAGATCTGGGAGATCAAGGTATCCTCTATCGTTGAGAGCACTTCTTACGATACCTTGACCATTTCTGAGTTGTTTAGTAAGTTGAAGGCCACTGAGGTAGATATCCAGCTGAGATCAAATCTCACTGGTTCTGGATCAAAATCTCTGGCCCTTGCTACACCTTCTGTTGATCCCTCTTCTGTGAGTTGTGTTGGGTTCTCTTTGATGTCTATCACTGAGGACCAGCTAGAGTTATTGGGAGATGATGATTTGTGTCTTTTTAACAACCGGGTGAGTCGTGTCTATGATAAGAGAATGTTCAAAAGACACGGCACAAAATCCAGATGCTTTGAGTGTGGTGATCCAGGACACTTCATCGCCGACTGCCCCAAGCGCAATGGACACAAGAAGGGCAACGGTGGCAGCTTCCATGACTCCGGCAAGCACGAAAGCTCATCCTTCAACAAGGGCAAGCCGAAGACCCGATTCTTCAAGAAGGCCCTGAAGGACTACCGGCGAGAGAACAAGAAGCGCGACAAGGCCTTCTTCGCCGAGATGGAGAAGAGCTACTCCAAGCGGTCCACGTCTTCTTCCTCTTCATCGAGCTCAAGCGATGAGGAGATCGCCATCAGGAAGGGGAAGGACAAGGACGATCCGGCGGGCCTCTGCTTCATGGCCTTCGGAGACAAGCCGAAGAGCCGCTCACACCAGCGCCGAAGATCCCGCAAGAGCTTCTATTTAATGGCTCTTGGGGATAGGGAAGAAAAAAGCTCCTCCGATGACTCTGACGACGACGACAACAAGGTATCATCCTATGAACGAGAAATTGTTGATTTACTTGAAAGCAATCATCAGGAGTTGAAATATCGGGAAAAACTGCTTAGGGGAGCTAAGAAGAGGATAGATGAGTTAGAGAGTGAGCTTGCCGTAGCCAACGGCAGAATTGAGAGTCTATCTTCTTCCCCTTGCTTGGGTGATAGCAGTGAGTGCCCGAAGTGTGAGGTGCTTCTGTGTAACCTGTCGACTCTGAAGTCTAGGTACACAGAAAGGGTTGATGAGAGGGACGCTTTGGCCACTGAGCTTGAAAGCACTCAGCTGGAGCTGAAAGATGCTCAAGCCACTGTCGTCGCACCCTGTGTTGATTGCCCATCTCATCTAGCTGCCTTAGCTGAACTGAAATCCAAGGGTGATGAACATTTAGGTGATTTGGAGAGGATGAGAGCTGAGCTTGCCCAGACTAGGCTAGAGCTTGAGACACTGTCAGTTCCACCCACTGTCTGGGAGAACTGTCTGTCTCTTAGAATGGAGTTGATCAAGCTGAAAGCCGAAAAGTCTGTTCAAGTAGAGAGTGAGTGTGAGACTTGCTTGTCTCAAGTGGAGGTTCTAGCTTCCTTGAGAGAGGAGCTAGCAGATTCTCAGAATGAGAACTTTTACCTCCGTTCCATCCTGAGTTGGATCAGTGCCAGAGAGTCTTAGCTCGGCATGATGATCCAGCAGTTCAAGAGGCAGGATGGGTTTGGAGTAGGTTATACCTACACCAAGGCTGACTTTGAGAGCGCCATTAGCCGGGCAATGGAGTGGAGAAAAATGACTCCAGAGCAGAGGTATCCCAAGACTCACTCCACTGAGACTTCCCAGGCTTGTCAGCCCAAGGATGGAGTAATTCATGAACCACCCAAAGCTCCACCCAAGAAGCCTATCTGGGTTCCTAAGCCCAAACACCTTCACTCTTCTCTAGACTCTCTTCCTGGACCTTCTCAACCCAAGAAGATTACACCTAACACCACCAAGCCCAAACATCCCAAGCCTCAACCACACCCCAAGAAGCCCACCTATCATTGTGAGTACTATCAGAGAGACGGGCATCTTGCGGAGTTTTGCTTCAGGAGGAAGCGGGTTGAGAGAGCAGAGAGAGCTCGTGGTGATCAGGAGCAGTTCTACCAGCAGGGTGGTAGACTGCGTGTTCCTCGACGCGGGGAGAGGCTGGAGGCCAGGCCGCGTCGTGTAGGTGGTGGTAGAGGAGACGGCTTTCTTGCCCGTGCTCCAGTTGGTGGTGTCCGTTCCGGCAGAATTCCAGACCGTGTTGGCTATGGTTCTGGACCTCGTGGCCGCAGGGTTAGGCAGAACCGAGGACCACGCCTTGAGCCGCGTTTTGGTCCAAACTCTTTTGATGGTTTTCGCTTTCCATCTTTTGAGAAGATGGCTCGACACTGGTTTAGCTCTTTTGCTAAACCTGGTGCCGGACCATTTGCTCCCACTTACAGCCACTGATTGTGCAGGACCGGGGACTGGAGGATGTTTGGATCATGGACTCAGGATGTTCTCGCCACATGACGGGACATCGCAGATGGTTCTCCAGTCTCACTTCCCCGAGCTCCAAAGAATACATCACGTTCGGGAACAGCGGTCAAGGGAAAGTAAGTGGCATAGGCTCAATTCGCATTTCAGATCATTTCTCTTTGAAGAATGTTGCTTTGGTTAAAAATTTGAACTTCAACTTGATTTCTGTTTCGCAACTTCTTGAGGATGGTTTGGAAGTGTGTTTTAAGAAGGGCAATTCTTCTGTAGTTGATTCTAGAGGATATTTGATTTGCCAGATTTTACCATTCGGTAAAGTTTTTCGAATTGACTTCTCTAGTTCTTTTGGCCCTTCTCGCTGTTTGATTGCTGGATCATCTTCTGAGCTCTGGAAGTGACATAGGAGGTTAGGTCATTTGAGTTTTGATCTGCTAGTCAGGTTAAGCTCTATGGACCTCATCCGAGGATTGCCCAAGCTTAAGATGGAGAAGGATCTAGTTTGTCATCCCTGTCGTCATGGGAAAATGGTTGCCGCTTCTCACTCACATGTGACTCAGGTAATGACTTCGTATCCGGGCGAGCTTTTACACTTGGACACTGTTGGTCCTGCTCGGGTACGTTCAGTCGGTGGAAAGTGGTATGCACTTGTGATTGTTGATGACTTTTCTCGATTCTCGTGGGTTTTCTTTTTGGAGTCCAAGGATGAAACTTTTCAATTTGTTCATGACCTGATTTTGAAGCTGAAGAATGAGAACAATGGTCGGATGCGAGCAATTCGCTCCGACAATGGCTCTGAGTTCAAGAACTCTCAGTTCGTCAGCTTCTGTAGTGATCAGGGTCTGGACCATCAGTTTTCTTCTCCTTACACTCCCCCACAGAACGGCGTTGTGGAACAAAAGAACCGCACGCTAGTCGAGATGGCCAGGACGATGCTCGATGAGCACAGGACTCCTAGGCGTTTTGGGGCTGAAGCCATGAACACGGCTTGCTATCTGGCCAACCGCATTTTTCTTAGAGCTTACCTTGGTAAGACATCATATGAGTTGCGGTTTGGTAGACAGCCCAAGGTGAGCCACTTGCGAGCGTTTGGCTGCAAGTGCTTTGTGCTCAAGAAGGGAGGGCATTTGGACAAGTTTGAGTCTCGTTGCTGGGATGGAGTTTTTCTTGGTTATGCATTGCATTCTCGAGGTTTCTGTGTTTGGAACCTCGAATCCCAGCTGCTTGTCGAGACTTGTGAGGTTTCATTTGATGAGTCCTTGCCTTCTTTGACTCCTTCTTTTGAGCTTTCTGGTGATGATGAGCTCGGAGAGTCCATCTTCGAGGAAGAGGAGGATACTCCAGCTGCTGATGAGGGTGGGCCTTCTGCATCCCCCGCAGAGCCCACACCTTCTGAGACTTCGACTGAGGATGAGGGCGGACCTCTGATCACTTCTTCCACTACGATCGAGCCCCCTCAGTCGAGTCTAGAGGTGCCTGCTGCTGACTCTAGTGAGGTGACTTCAGATCACCAGGGAACACGAGCAGTTCAGCGTGATCATCCCTCAGAGCTCATCATAGGTGATCTGACTGAGAGAACTTTGCGTTCTTCTGCCTCTCTTGCTGTGTTTGCTGAATCTGCGTTTGTTGCATCTTTTGAGCCCAGAGACGTTTCTCATGCTCTTCTGATTCTAATTGGATTAATGCTATGCAAGAAGAGCTAGAGAACTTTGTCCGCAATCGGGTTTGGACATTAGTTGAGCCGCCACCAGGATGCAACCCCATAGGCACCAAGTGGGTATTCAAGAACAAACAAGGTGAAGATGGGGTTGTGGTGCGCAACAAGGCTCGACTAGTTGCCCAGGGTTTTTGCCAAAAAGAGGGTATTGATTTTGAAGAAACTTTCGCCCCTGTTGCCCGTCTTGAGTCCATTCGTATTCTCTTAGCTTTTGCCGCTTCGAAGGGTTTTAAGATTTTTCAAAAGGACGTTAAGAGTGCCTTTCTGAACGGGTTCGTAGAGGAGGAAGTTTATGTTAGGCAGCCCCCCGGTTTTGAGAACCCTAAGTTTCCTCGACATGTTTTTAAGTTGCACAAAGCTTTATACGGGTTGAAGCAAGCCCCCAAGGCTTGGTATGACCGGTTAAAGAAATTTTTGTTGGGGAAGGGCTTTGTGATGGGTTCTGTGGACAAAACTCTCTTTTTGCTCAGAATTGCTTCAGACTTCTTAGTTGCTCAGATTTACGTGGACGATATTATTTTTGGCGGTACTACTAATGATCTTGTGTCCAAGTTTTCTAAGCAGATGCACATTGAGTTTGAGATGAGCCTCATGGGTGAGCTCAAGTACTTCTTAGGGCTCTAGATCAAGCAGACCAAGGACGGCACCTTCATCCACCAAGGTAAGTACACTCGTGATATGTTAAAGAAATTTGACTTTGGTGGTGAATTGAAGCCGCAGATGACTCCGATGGGCACTTCTGGGGGTCTGGACAAGGATGAGAGCGGTGTCAAGGTCAATGAAAGGGAGTTTCGAGGGATGATCGGTTCTCTACTGTACTTGACGGCGACAAGACCGGACATACAGTTCGTCGTGGGACTTTGCGCGTGTTTCTAGTCTTCACCACGCGCGTCTCATCGGCAGGCTGTCAAGCGCATCTTCAGGTATCTCACTTATGCGCCTGATCTCGGTCTTTACTATTCAGCATCATCATCTCTTGATTTATCTGGCTTTTCGGACGCTGACTTTGGTGGGTGCCGGTTGGATCGCAAGTCGACTTCCGGTACTTGCCAGTTTCTTGGATCGTCTCTTGTCTCTTGGTCTTCTCGAAAGCAATCTGGAGTTGCTCTTTCGACCACAGAGGCTGAGTATGTAGCTGCTGCTAGCTGCTGCTCACAGTTGGTTTGGATGATTTCCACTCTACGAGATTTTGGATTATTCTTTCCTACCAGGGTTCCATTGTTTTGCGACAGCACCAGTGCTATTAGTGTAGGGAAAAACCCATGTCTCCATTCAAAAACCAAACACATTGATGTGCGCTTTCACTTCTTCCGGGATCAATATGAGAAAGGTGTCATTGACCTTGTTCATGTTGATACCCATCATCAGTTGGCTGATATTTTCACCAAACCCCTAGATCAGTCCACATTCGAGCGTTTACGAGGGGATTTGGGTGTTGTGTATCCTTTTTAGGATATTTTTGCGTCAGTTTTCTTTCTTCTTTACTCTTTTCTTGAGTCTTTTTGTGTGTGTTCATATCTTGCATATTCACATATCACACTTTAGAGCTGCTTCTGTTATATGATTGAACTGCTTTACTTATTCTAGCTGGTACATGCTTTTGATTACTTGTGAATGATCATGTCTTGTCTCAGTTTGCTTGATAAGTCTGATACATGTCATATGCATGGCTTTTTATGTTTTAAAATTGAAAAATGATCACCATTGCTTCTGATAACTAGCATGCGTAGGCTGAATGTTCTTGCTATCTGTTATATGCCTTGTAGCTCGTTTCTGACTTAGATGCAAATATGCAACTTGGACATCTGTATGCTTTAAACATGGAAATGTGCTATAAACCAGAAAAATGAAAATTCCATGCCTTTTTATGCTTAAAATTGAAAAGATCCAGGTGGGTTTGTCTTGTCGCACTGCATTGTTCTGGACTACGTACCATAGCACTTTGGTATGAACTAGGACATTGTAGTGTATGCCAAGACCAATGTCTTAAGCTTCTGATGGTCCAGTTCTGACCTAGGCTTGACTTGGTCGGTCAGCATAAGGTTTGACATGCAAATAACCCCTGGCAAAAATGAAAAAGGGAAAAGAAAAAGCTTGAAAATTGAAATGATAACAAGTTTGCTGAAGCACTTTGTTTTTGGACAATGCTTATCTTGGTAGATGTCAGTTAGCTTTTGCATCTCATGCTTTACCTTGCTTGTTTATTAGAACATGTGGTGATGCTTTTGGTTGCAAAAAACTGAAAAAATGCGTGCAAATGACTTTCTTTAGATATCATCTGTTGCACTGATCATGCCATGTATCGTTACAGTATGTATTTTGTTGTATCTGTTAGATGTTGTAATTGCAGTCAATCATATCTGAGAAGCATGCTTTTGGTCATTAGGGTTAAACTTTTTACCTTATTTTTCTTCTTCCTTGTTTTCTTGTGTTTTGTTTTCGTGTTTCCACAGTTGTTCGCAGGTGCTGAAGAGCTGAAAAAGAGGAGTGTTGACAATGCACTCATCAAGGGGGAGATTGAGGAGCCATGCTGAATAGCGTGGGCCTCATGGCTCTAGAAGTGATGAGTCATTGTCAACGATAGTCAAAGAGGACAAAAGAAGAAGAGATTTGTTGTTTCATGGGCCGCGTGTGACTCAGGTACACGGGCAGCGAGCGACTGCCGGGCAAAGGAGGCTGCGAAGTCGGGCTGACCCAATCCGGGTACATGGGCCAGAAGCAGTAGAAGACCCACTGGGCTGTTGACCAGGGTTGACTCAGGTACACGGGCGGTGAGTGATTGCCGGACTGAGAGAGCTGCGGAATCGGGCCGACCCAATCCGGGTACCTGGTGCAAAGTCGGTGGAGGCTTTGTCAGTTTCGGCGCAAAACTGACGACCGTCGATCTTGTATCCGTCTGTCCAGAAGAGAAGCCGTAGTCACTACGAAATCTTAGCTTCCGGATAAGTCATCTGTATCTCTAGGCCCACAGTCAGTCAGTCGTGTCTGTAAAAATACCTAAGGGCAGTAGAGTCTTTTTCTTTTATTCTTGCATCTGTAAAAACCCTAAGGGGCAGGTGGAATGTTCCTAGTGTTGGGTGCCTATAAATAGGACCCCAATCCCTAGGGTTTGGACAACCCTTTTGGCTGAAATCAATTCTACTCCTTTGGGTCACTTTTTGTCTCTTGCTTTGTCTCTCTCCTCTCCTGTTCATGCGTGCGCCGCCAGGCAACAAGCCTTGTTCTTCCTGAAGTTTTAAGTGGTTCTTTGCTGTCTGGGAGATTTTAATCTGGCTGTTTTTGTTTGTGCGAAGCATTGACGTGCACTGCATTTCATTCTCTGTGCTTGCGGTAAATTTATTTGGAACAGAAGCTTCTCTGTTGCGTGTGTTCTTCGTGAAAAGTAGTACTAGTTCTTGCTGTTGCAAGTAGTACTGCTACTGTAGCTACAGTACTCGCTGCCAGCTTTTTACCTTCTACTGCGCAGCTTTTTGATCGAAGTTAACAGGCTCTAGCAACTTTTCTGGATGTTTTCTGGCGAAGCCATCCTCTCTGTTCGAAGCCCCTCAGCTCCATGAGGCAGGCTTCGATCTGACATACTCGAAGGCTTCGTTCGAACTTCGAACTTCATTCTGTGTCCCATATTGCTAGCTTCGAAGCACTCTTTAAACTGACAGCGTCTCATACTTCGAACGACAGTGCGAAGGTACTCCGACTCAAGCTCTTCGAAGTCCACACTTCGATAGATCTTGAAGTTGGCTTCGAAGCTTGTCGTTCTGTTAGGCTTCGTTTTGATTTCTTTGTCGTGTGTCAGCCTTCGCCTCTCTTTTCGAAGCTTGCTCTTTTCGAAGGTAGAGTGTAGGCTTCGAATTTGGTACCTCTGTCGTGTGACAGGCTTCGCTTCTTTATACGAAGGTTGTCCGTCTGTGTGTTGCGTCCGAAGTTTTCTGTTCGAAGGATTGGCTTCGAAGTACTTGGTTCGAAGCACATACTTCGAAGCAGGCTTCGACCTTGTCATACTTCGCTTCGAAGCATACTTCGCTTCCTGCCACTTCGAACTAGGCTAGACCAAAATACCTTCGGCTTTTTCACAACAGCCTTCGGCAGGCTTCACAACTGACCTTCGAAGCAGGCTTCGTCACCAACCTCCGAAGCAGGCTTCGACCAGCGAAGCAGAATTCGCCAAGTTTCGACCAGGAGACAAATCTGAACAGTAACTTCTCATGTCACTTTACATTTACTTTGATCATTTCATTAGGAAGTTTAGGCCTGACATACTTTGATTATCTACCTAGTTGCACTTCTTTGATAGTTCTTTATTTGACATCAGTTGCTTCTAGGCTAGATACCTTTAGACTTAGGCTTTCTGTTTAGTTTCTGCTGCTTAGTCTTTTGAGGTGTGTTGGGTATTGGGAACATGCCATTGATTCGAAAGAATTTTTATTGAGGCGCAAATTCACCCCCCCTCTGGTCGCTACTTTCGGTCCTACAAGGTTATGCGAGAAAAACGTAACCAACGATATCGAGCAAGAAGAAGAACTCTTGGTCCAAACTGTGTTGTTCGTAATACACCACATGCCTCTGAGATAGGCTCTAACAACCTCGATACAACTGACGTTGTCTACCAGAACCTACCTGGTAGCGCTCACTTTTTAAAGACTCAGCCAGACTGTCGTCATTGTGGTGCGAAGAGGTTTGAATATGAGCCACCAGGATTTTGTTGTATGAATGGCAAGGTCAAACTTGAAATTCCTGAGCCACCTGAGGAGCTTCGACGGTTGTACACAGGTGAAGACGTTCAATCACAACACTTTATGGAGAATATTAGATATTTTAACAGTCATTTTTCCTTCACCATAATGTACTGTGATTATGACAAGAACCTCGCAAGTGCAAGGGATGGAGTGTACATATTTAAAGCGCATGGGCAAATGTACCATAACATACATTCTTTTGGGAATGGAGACAATGAACCTAGCCACTTGCAGTTGTACTTCTATGATGATGATCCTAGCTTATCACATTGTTTCCGCCGTGCTCGAGATGAGATATATAGAGAAAGGGACATATCTATTATTAGATGTTTGGTACATATTTTGAGAGATAATCCCTACTCTGAAACATTCAGAAGCCTAGGACAGGTTGAAGACGTTGATGAATATCGTATTGTGCTAAATATGGACTATAAGCTAGACCAGAGAACTTATAACAGACCATTAACATCAGAGGTTGCTGCTGTGTGGGTTGAGGGGAATGATATTAATAAACATTTTGATCGTAGCATCACCTTGTTTTGCAATAACAACAACTACTATTCAATTAGACCGAGTGATGGGTGCTACGACCCTTTGTCATACCCCCTATTTTTTCCAAGAGCAGAGCTCGGTTGGCATTCTAATATACCAAGAGAAGGTATTGACATTAGTCAGATAAGTACAACCCGACAAAGAAATGCTGACAACTCAGGTTAGCTAAGTGACTCATATTCATGCTATTACGATACTATTAATCCATACGCTAATCACCTAACTGATTTCTCTTTGCTTTGTAGATACTACCAGCAAGTTTTTTGTTTCGATGCGCGAGTATTATTGCTATAAATTCCAGATGCGTAGTGGAATCTTCAACACGGTCTTGCATGGGAGACGTCTATTCCAACAGTTTGTAGTTGATACCTACATAAAAATTGAAACGTCTCGACTGAATTACTTCTTATACAATCAGAAGAAAATTCGTGCAGATCTTTACCAGGGCTTGATGGATAGTGTATCTATTGGAGAACATAGAGCCAGCAGATTGGGAAAAAGATGGGTCCTACCTGCATCGTTTATCAGTGGCGGGAGGGATATGAGACGAAGATACATGGATGCTATGGCCTTGGTGCAAAAGTATGGAAAACCCGACATATTTATCACAATGACGTGTAATCCTAATTGGGAAGAGATAAGTAGGGAGCTTGGACCTGGCCAAACACCACAAGATCGTCCTGATCTTGTTGTGCGTGTATTTAAAGCCAAGCTAGAGGATCTCAAATTCCAGCTATTTCGTAAACATATCCTAGGAATCATTGCAACACAAGTCCATGTAATCGAGTTCCAAAAAAGGGGTCTACCACATGCACATTTCCTCCTTATCATGGAGTCAACATACAAATTGAGTTGTCCCGATGAGTATGATAATGTTATCTCAGCAGAACTTCCAAATAAGGATATATACCTGGAGCTACATGAAATGGTAGTGAAACATATGATGCATGGCCCATGTGGCCCACTAAATAGGAAGAGTCCATGCATGAAAAATGGTAGTTGCAAGTGCTATTATCCACGCCAATTTAGTGACACAACTATCCAAGGCCAAGATTCTTACCCTATTTACAGGAGAAGGGATGACAGGCAGAGGGTAAGAGTGAGAGGTCATGACTTAGACAATAGATGGGTTGTTCCATATAATCCTATGCTTCTAAGAATGTATGACTGTCACATCAATGCAGAAGTTTGTTCGAGCATTAAGGCTGTTAAGTACCTCTACAAGTATATTTATAAGGGGCATGATAGGGTGTCTGTGTCCGTGAATGAAGCTGATGAAAACCACGAGATTAATGAGATAAATGAATATAGGGATGCTAGGTGGGTAATACCACAGGAGGCATTGTGGAGAATATTTGGAATTGATCTTAGCGGAATTTCGCCACCAGTGCTACAGTTACAGCTCCACCTCCCAGGAATGCATCTTGTGTCCCCTAGAGAGAATGCTGATGTATGTGAAGTTCTTGACCAACAGGGTGCCTCAAGAACAATGTTGACTGAGTATTTCAAGGCAAATCAGCAATTTATGTGGGCACGCACGTTACTTTATAGGGAATTCCCACAAAATGCAGTGTGGTTGTCTGGATGTAAGCTTTGGAAAATAAGAGAACGAAGCACGCAGATTGGGAGGATCATCTCAGCACATCCAGCAGAGGGAGAGAGATACTACTTGAGGGTGCTATTAAACCATGTGGTTGGTGCTACTTCATTTGAGGATTTGAGGACATATGATGGTATTGTATACCCTACATTTCGAGAAAGCGCTGAGAAAAGAGGTATTATTGAGTCAGATAACAACATTGATGAGTGCCTCTCTGAAGCTGAAGTTTTTCATATGCCTTCGTCCCTCCGAAGGTTGTTTGCTACAATATTGGTTTATTGTGAACCTAGCGATGTGCGTCGACTCTGGAACACACACTTCGAAGCAATGTCTGATGACATCCGACGATCCCAGATGAATTCATATGAAGTTGAACAAATGGTGTTATTGGATATCAGAAAATTGCTTCAGTCAATGGGTAAAGAGATAACATCATTTCCTCTTCCAGAAATTGATGAATCATATGACACCATGGCAGGTGAGGTGAGGGAGATTTGTGAAGAGTCCTCTATACAGGTGGATAATGAGCTACTAGTGAGCACATCCTCTCTTAATGCAGAACAGAGATATGCTTATGATATTATACTATCATCCGTTAACAACAATAGTGGAGGTGTGTTTTTTGTTGATGGCCCAGGAGGAACAGGAAAGACCTTTCTGTACAAAGCTTTATTAGCAAAAGTCCGTAGCGAGGGGAAGATAGCTATTGCTACTGCAATATCTGGTGTTGCTGCTTCCATCATGCCTGGAGGTAGGACTGCTCATTCAAGGTTCAAGATACCACTAAGCATACAAGATAATGTGGTGTGTAACTTCACCAAACAAAGTGGTACTGCGAAGCTTCTTCAAAAAGCTTCGCTTATATTATGGGATGAAGTCTCTATGATAAAAAGATAGGCAATAGAGGCGTTGGACAAGAGCATGAGGGACATAATGGAAAAACCCAATCTACCATTTGGAGGAAAAATAATGGTTTTTGGAGGTGACTTCAGAAAAGTTCTTCCAGTTATACGAAAGGGGAATAGGGCTCAAATTGTAAACGCAACCTTGCGTAGATCTTACCTATGGGATAACATGCATCAATTGAGACTTGTCCATAACATGAGAGCTCGATCAGATATATGGTTTTCAGACTACCTGCTACGGATTGGCAATGGAATTGAAGAGACCATCGATGATGACTATGTAAATTTACCCGACGAGATATGTGTACCCTACACTGGTGCAGAATCAGACATTGATAGTCTTATTGACATGGTATTTCCAATGTTAGGTGCAAACATGACTGATGCAGACTACATCACATCTCGAGCTATTTTGTCAACGAGGAATGAGAATGTTGATGCAATAAACATGAAGCTTATCGAACGTTTTCTTGGTGACGAGATGATTTATCACAGTCATGATCGAGCAGTCGATGATCCATGCAACCATTATCCGTCTGAGTTCCTAAATTCATTAACGCCAAATGGGTTACCTCCACATATATTAAAACTCAAGGTTAATTATCCTGTGATTTTGCTCAGAAATCTTGACCCAGCTAATGGTCTATGTAATGGGACTAGATTGATAGTTCGAGCATTTCAAATAAATACTATTGATGCTGAAATTGTATTGGGACAACATGCTGGTGAGAGAGTCTTCCTTCCACGCATACCCTTGTGCCCCTCCAATGATGAAATGTTCCCCTTCAAGTTTAAGAGGAGTCAATTTCCTGTTAGGGTGAGTTTTGCAATGACAATTAATAAAGCACAGGGTCAAACAATACCACATGTTGGAATATACCTCCCGAACCCGGTGTTCTCTCATGGACAATTATATGTAGCTCTGTCACGAGCAACTTCTCGTAGCAATATCAAAATACTCGCTGCTTCGGAAACAAATAGGAGTATCAATTCAACAAGCACGCTAACGAAAAATATCGTCTACAAGGAAGTGCTCACTGAGTAGATAAAAGAATGTGTGCTCACTGTATAGTATATTGTACAATTTCATACCAGATCTGTAATTATAAATATGCAATAACACTTTATATAGAAATGATACTTCTATATATTGTTTTGAACAATAATATATTACTCTGTTTCTTATCATTGCAATATTACTAAACAAATGTGTTCGGTAAATATATCATGTTCTAAATATATTGCCATTAAAATTATGCATCGGTTGCAACGCACGTGCACCTTACTAGTTTTTTCATAAAATAATAAAAATATTTGGTATAAAATTTAGTTTTTTAATTAAATACTACAACATTGGAATTATAGTAACACCATTTTTTTTTTGAAAAAAATCTGCCTATACCAGTTTTTTGGGTTGGGCCAAATTTTTTTTATTTTTACCAATCTTTTTTGTTCACAACTTTGTAAAATTTTAATCTTTTCAAAAACAAAATTCACTAGAAACTATTCTAAATCACCCGGTATCTATAAAAAAAGATTTTTTAAATTCAAATTTAAAATTTAAATCAAATTTAGAGTCGGAAGCCAAACTGGGCCTGGTTGCCTTTGCGTGCGTAATAAAAGCGGATGAGGCCCACAGCTTGCCACACCCCACACGCATCGAATAATCCCACCTCGCTGGGCGGAGGAGATGAGCGAGTCGGAGGCGCTATATATATGGGGTGCGGTGCAGACTATAAACTTGCCTTAAACTAATGAGTAAGGAAAACAAAGCGATGCGGTGAGAGCCGCTCGCGGTGCGGGAGACAATCCTGCGCAGCAATTTTTGCGAGGGGAAGAGGCCGGTGCGGGCACTGACACTGCTTACTTTTGCAGGACTTGCCCTGTGCTGGCCTCCCTACCCACAAAACCCCAACTTTAAACATTGCTCTTGGACTAGGTGTCGACGATTACTGCAGGAATTGAATTGATGACTTGTTAAATTAATAAATTTGTGTATGAAACTGTACTTTCTTCACTGTCATTTATTAAAAACACAAATTCTCTCTTTTTTTCTTTGACAAGAGATAAACATTTAATTATGATTAGATTTCATTCCAGTTGTCTATTTCTCTCAGCTTCCTAATAAATGTGTTTAATTATATTTTGAGATAAAATATCTTTTGAGATAAAAAATACAATTTATATTTGTTTACAGTAGGGATGAAAACGGAGCGGAAACGAACGGAAATGAGTACTATCATATCCGTTTCCGTATTTTTTACGGAAACGAATATGGATATTCCGAAAACGGATACGAAAACGGATGGCATCGGAAACGAATACGGACCGAATAAGGAGCGGATACGAATACAGATCCGAAAATCTATCGGAAATTAAAAACTCCTTAATATATGAAAAAATAAGATAAACAAATAAATATATTCAATTTACACACATATTAATGAATGATAAATACATATAATAAATTAAAAACAAATTTATTTCGGTTGTAATGAATGTATATTATTTATTTTGATCAAATAATTACGTATTAATTTGAATTAAAATGTTCAATATTTAATGAATATAATATACTTTAAAGTTTTTATATAATATGAAAAAGCAAAAGATAATATTCTATATAATGTAGTAAAAACGGTAAAAACGGAAACTTTCCGTTTTTGTTATGCGGAATATTCCGTTTCTGTATCCGTTTTTTCGGAAATCCCTGTTCCGTTTCCGTTTACGTTTACGTTTCCGTTTCCGTTTCCGCTTAAAAAATTCCGTTTTCGTTTCCGCTCCGAGAAATTTCGTATCCGTTTCCGCATAACCCTCTCCGTTTCCGTTTTTTCTCGGAACGGACGGAAAGTTTCCGCTCCGTTTTCATCCCTAGTTTACAGTACATAATTAAAATTTATAATTTTGGTTATAGTACATAATTAAAATTTATAATTTGCAACTATATTTTTATCTTTAAACCTAATTTTAGAACTAATTTATCTATAATACTTTAATTTATCTATACCACTTTAAAAGAACTAAATGACTGGATGAGTCTCCATCCATCTACTCTTATTATAGATTTTACGGTTTACTTTTGATATCATTTAATACTGCCTCCATTAACTTATAAAATGATACTATTGACTTTTATCTCAACATTTAACTATTCATATTATTCATTTTTTGAAATAACATTTAATTTGTTATAATTTGTTTTATTATTGAAGTTATTTGAAACATAACTTATATTTTTGCATATTTGCATAATTTTTTAATAAGACGAATGATGTTGACGTCAAAATTTAGTAGAACCCAGGCCCACTAAGTATGGCCGCATGGTTAGTAGAAGTCAAAGGAATCCGGTCAAAGGTGATCAAAGAAGCTCGTCCGTATTGGTACAATATGACCAGACATACAATAGCCAATGAATATGAGAGAAGATAAAAATGATCCAGATTGGTTACAATGTGGGTTATTTGGACGACAAGTCTCCATACTATAAATATGTATCTTGTAGTTAGGTTTAAAGACACACAATCAACCACAACAAACTACATTTAGAATCGGACTACATCGTCTCAATATCTAGCAAAGAGGTGAGTCCCACCACCCCCGACGATCATATTGACTAGGTTCATATTCTTTAAGGCTGCATTGTATCGATCTCTTGAAGTATCAGTCTGATTGGTGTGACTGTCGGGTTTATCTTGGTATATTTTGCTAGGTCTAAGGCTGCATCGTTTTGATCTCTTAGATTGATGTGGATTAGGTGTCATAGTTTGAGGTTTCATCGGTTAAAGTCTGACATCTCATTGTATTGCATTTGGTTCATGTTCTGTACTATTCATCTAAATAAAGTATGCCCAATACATTGAAGTGTTATTGATTTATTGTGATTAGCAATTGTCTTGGTTAGGTACGATCTTGTATTTACGGTAATTTGATGGTACATATATGTTGTTAGATATGCTGAGTTTAGTTTCTATCGGAGTATAAGCCGATATGTTCTCTTTGTTTCCATGCTATAGTCTATTCGTACCTAGAAGACACTCATCGACCTTTGTGTACAAGGATTTCACCCTATCGACCGATAGCGTGTCCAGCCCAATAGCGTGGGAGTGGCCATTGGCCTTATGGTCAATAGACATATTTATTTTTGGTTATTTTATCCTCGTCACACTCATCGACTTGATAGATGATCATCATTGTTACTAACGTCATTTTTTATGATTGGAACGCTTAGAACCTTTTTTTCTAATATTATACGAGAGTTAATCAGATCTTTCAAGCCACGCATGCGATCAAAAAATACACTAACAAATGATCAAATGTTGTGAAAAAATTCAATGTCGTCATTTAAAAATTAATAGAGAAAGTATTACATAACAAACCAATACAGTGGATTGATAAGTATAAAATTAAATTAAAAGTGAATAACATATATCATATAAAATATATTTAATTTATTTTAGACAATATTACACTATTTTTCTTTTGCTCCGTGAGCATTTTGTTAGTATTTTTAATTTTCAGCTCTAAGTTGCCGCTAAAAAAGAATATTAACCTGACCATACCTCTGTGTCGATAACCCATGAGGTGGTCTGTGTGGTATCACTTTATACGTGGCACTGGCATGGCCCCGGACGATACCGAATTCCGAACGTGTGTGGACTGTGAGCGAGCCTCGCCCTCACCTTGATGTTCGTCGAAAGCAACTGCAGGTCTGCAGCTTCACACCGACAGAATGTCTCGCGGTTCAAAATATTTTTCTTTTTTCTGGGTAAGCTGAGCACTGCTGTGTCCAGTGTCCTATTTCATTTTCGATAAAGTAGATGTGTTGATTCGATACCTAAAAAGCGTTTTGATTTTTCCACATCGTTTTAGACTTCAATAATTTTACATATTATTTTTATAAGTATTAATTTAATCAAATATGTTATCAAATTATCATATATTTCTTCCATAAATGACTTGCGATGGTCCTATGATGGGTACCGATGATAACACGCTACCAAACCTGAAAATGTCACACTACCATGGTTTGTTGGATGGTTCCAACGTGAAAGTACCTTTCAAGTTTCAACCGTGAGCAGCGACAAACAAAAAAGTACGACAGAATTTTTCAAACATGACTAACATAATTCAAATAGGGAGGTTTGCGTATGAGTTTTTTTATATCTAAGGACATATATACCATTAACCGATCTCCAAATTTTGTGTATATGTCATTTCGAATTTGTGCATAATAATTTAAAAAATATTTCAAATAATTTTGTTGTCATTTAGAAAAGTTAAGTTGGTCATGAGAATACTAGCATTTATTAGACAAACACAAACATAAATTAAAAACAGCAAGAAGTCATAAAAAAACTTATATTGGGAAAAAGTCAACATTGGTAAAACAGTTTTGTAAAAACACTAGAGATAATATTTATGATATGTTTCTGAAAACTAAGATTTCTTTTAAAATCATATGAGCATTTTAATTATTTATACACTTTATATTTTATAATATTTAATCAATCAATTGGATAAACTGGGCCATTCGGCTATTTAGAACGGAAAAGATTCCAGGGTGTACGGGGTCTATCAAACGGGTCAGTAAAATCGATTCGGTCGTTTGATGTAGAGCTGGGACATGGGCCGGGCCAAGCCGGCCCGGTCCGGGTCCTTGGGGTCAGGACCTGAAATGGGCCGGGCCTTTTCGGCCCGAAAAAATTAAGGGCCGTGTCGGGCTTGCCCGAACTTGTGTTTGCCAAGCCCAGGCACGACACAAAGTCCAACGGGCCTGGATGGGCCGGGCCGGCCCAAAAACGGCCCTAACTTTGTAACATTGTTAGATGGTCTCTTACCAGGGTTATGAAAATATTTATTTAATTTATCTTTGAATAATGAAAATTCTAGTTCACATAAAAAAATAGAACAACCCAAAAAATAGGGGAAAATGAATTTTATTAATAATTTACACATGATACTAGTTCATTAATACTACTTTCTTTGCTCTTGAGCATATATATTTACATTTTGATTTGTCCTATATATGAATGACTCAAATTTTGATTTGTCTTACACATGATATAGAGCAAGGTATATTCAAACAGTAATTTGCAGACTTTTTTAATTTTTAATAACATGTCTCCTCCTTGTACATATGAATTATTTACCTATGGGCTTTTTTTGGGCCGGGCCGGCCCAGGCACGGCCCACTTTAAGGGCCGTACCCGGGCCGCCAACTGGGCCTAACCTCCAGGCCCAAGTCCGGCCCTTGTACGGGCCGTGCCGGCCCGGCCCATCAATGGGCCGTACCGGGCCGTGCTTTGCATGGGCCGGACCTACGTGCTTTGGGCCGGCCCAAAAAAGTCCGGCCCAATTCCCAGCTCTAGTTTGATGCGAGTATGCGACGACCTGCTTCTTGCATGCTGCTTGCTGAACAGTCATAGGAAAATCCTAATGAATAATGTAAGATTGCTTTCCACGAATGATCCGTTTTATGGATGGTATGTAAATAGATGGTAAGAGTTGTCCGTATGACCGAGAGTAATAATTAGAGGGATGATACATAGGAGAGCGAATTCAAATTCACAAATCTTAAGAAAAACAAATCTCAATAGTTAATTAAAATGTGAAGTGACAGTTTAAGAAATCATAAATATTAAAAAATCAAACAAAATATCTTGCAAAAGTGTCACAAGCGTCCTAGAAAAAGGTACGCACAAAACACTCAAAGCATGTTTGGATCTTAGATATTGGATTTAGAATTAAAGAATTGGAATTTAATTTTATGAGGTGGACTGTTTGAGCAACCGTGAAATTGAAATTATCAAATCCGATCTAGAATTTAACAAGGAATTCATATTTTTGCTCAATTCCTACTCAAGAAAAAAAATTTGACTGGAATTCCTATATTTATCAAAATTGATCATTGTACTATGCATTCCTTCATCAAGCTTGTTTTTATAACTAATATTTCTTGTATTAATAGAATTGATTCTATGGTTTGATCAACCAAATAGGTTTGGGAATTTGTTCTCGTATTTCAATTCTATGGAATGCCCAAACATAAATATTGGATTTCAATTAAATTCCACACAATTTAATGTTTTATAGAATTTAAAATGAATTCTAATTCTGTCAATATCTGGGATCCTAACGAGACCTGAAAGACATTCAATCAAACACTTGATGAGCAAACTAGAATTCACAACGCACTTGACATATAATCTCACTGATATTTCAACAAGTACTACACAAACAAGCTCATCGGCATTCTCACAAGTCAATCAAGAATATAATCAAACACTTGGCATGCACCCTGAATTCACATGCATTTCATCAAACAATTGACATGTAAAGGATAAAATGGATGCTTACCTGCACTTACCTGTGGGTTTGGCGAAAGGACAACGAGGAAGCAGAGAAGGAACCTAGCGGCTTGGCATGGAAACTTACGCGGCGAAGATGCGGTTGCAGCCACAACGTGCACCACCCGAGTTGTGGTGTAGAGGTGTGGAAACTAGAGCAAGCAACAGTACTTGGCGGATGAAGTGGTTGTGAAAGCCTGCCTCTATGTAGGGTGAAAAATCTAGTGCAGTTCTAGTGGAGGCATGGGCGTTGTTCCCTAAGCAGTGTAGCACCCTAGAGTAAAACTGGGTGCTGGCGTGAGTCCCCATGAGCGTATGTCCACACGCTAGTAGAGGAAAAATGGTCAGCCAAAGAGTGAACCAACACGCCTTGATCCGCGAGCCTAGAATGGTGGAGTACTCCGAGTGCACAAGTGAGACAACCTTGGGCCGGGTGCAGGCTGAGGAGCCATGTTGAAGAGCATGGGCCTCATGGCTCTATATGTGATGAGTGATTGTCAACGGAAGTCAAAGATAGGACGTGAAGAGAAGATGAGACCTACCGTGTCTGGGCCGCATGTGACTCAGGTACATGGGCAACAAGCAACTGCTGGGAAGAGGAGCTGTGGAGTCAGACTGGCCCAATCCGAGTACATGGGCTAGGAGCGGCAGAGGATCCACTGATCTGTTGACCGGGATTGACTCAGGTACACGGGTGACGAGGGATTGCCGGACTGAGGGAGCCGTGGAATCGGGCCGGCCCAATCCGGATACCCGGTGCGAAGACGGTGGATGCTTTGTCAGTTTTGGCGCAAAACTGACGACCGCTGATCTAGGATCTGACCGTTTTGAGGCAAAACCGTAGCTGCAATGAAAGCTCCGCAACAGGACAAGTCATATGTATTTAGGATTTTACTATTTTGCCTTTAGGCCCATAGTCTGTCAGTCGAGTCTATAAAAAATCCTAAGGGCATTTTGGTCTTTTACATTTTATTTCAGCGTCTGTAAAAACCCTAAGGGTCTTTTGGTATTTTTCCTAGTCTATTGGGCTGCCTATAAATAGGGCCCCAATCCCTAGGGTTAGGGTTACCCATTTTGAAATCAAGTTTAATTCCACAAAAGTTTGGGTCACTTTTCTGGTTCTCTCCTTCTTCCTGCGTTGCTCCGCCGCCATCTCTGATGTTGGCCACCTGACCGAGTCTCCAAGGCCGGCAGCCGTGCTCATATGAGTCGATCTCTCGATCGACCGGCGTTGCAAGCAGTGACAACGACTTACTGCACGAGGCAAGTTTTTCGCAATAATGGCATGTTTTTGGCACATAGGCTGCAACACTTGAGTGCGTCTTGTTTTGTGATTTCTCTTTATGCACGTGAGATGTTTGGAGTTTTTGCACATAGGCTTGTAGGTTTCTAGTACCTAGTCTTCTACGCTCTGTTGTGCTGCTTCTGCACGTGGCATCTTTTGGCTTCTCAACGCGACAACAACATGGAGTTTTGTTACATCCGTGCGAAGTCGGGCTTTGTTAACGGAGCAGGCTTCGGCTACTGGCTGTGGCTTCGGCACTTTGGACATGTGTAGTCTCGTGCGGATCCAGGTGTGCGAAGTCACGATTCGAAGCACATACTTCGGCATCACTGGCTTCGTTGTGTCTTCGCTGAAACAAACTTCGGAGGCAGCCTTCGTTTTGGTCTCGCCTAAGCAGGCTTCGAACCCACGCTGTTCAGAGCTTGGGCTTCGCTAAGGCTTTGTTGTGGCTTCGTCGAAGTACACTTCGAAGTGGAGACTCGCAGGCTTCGACAAGTAACAACCAGGAGACAAATTTGAACAGTAACATTTCTTCTCATTTTGCGAGCACTTGAGTAGATTGTATTTGATGGTTCTTCTTATGATGCTTGAAATGCTTATGTATTGAATGATCTGTTATTCTGCCTTTGAACACTGTTTTGGTGTCTTTTCATCTAGGACACCGGTTGTTTTTAGGCTAGATTATTTTTAGCACCAGTTATCTATTTACTTCCACTGGTTGTTTGTTGAGGTGCGTTGGGTATTGGGAGATGGCCATTGATTCACAAGAATTGTTTAGGCGCCCATTCACCCCCCTCTGGTCGCTGCTTTCAGTTCTACAAGTGGTATCAGAGCTTGGTTAGGGTTCTTCCATACCTTAACGGGTTTTAACCCCAGGTAGTGATCGTGACTTCTTCTAGAAAGGTCCCATCCCTAGAAGCTTTTGGCTACACTTATTGGAAGACTCGCATGCGAGCCTATCTCATGAGCCAGAGCTCGGACATTTGGGACGTTTGTGTTCACGCTACATTTACCATACTTCCTGTTGCTGAGCGTACATCCCTGAGATAATCGCCCAACATCAGAACAATAACAAAGCGGTGAACATTTTGTTTTTTTGTTTAGGTCGCACTGAGTTTGAGCGTGTGAGCCATCTCAACACTGCTAGAGAGATCTAGGCTACCCTCCAGGCACACCATGAGGGGACAGCCCAGGTCAAGGCTCGGCTCTATCAGACCTACCGGCGTGAATATGAAAATTTCATACAGAAGCCGGGTGAATCTGTTGAAGCTTTGTTTGGTCGTTTTCAATCGATCATCAACAAGCTTCAGGCCAACAAGGCCGAGGGAGTTCAGCTGGTCTCAGATCATGAGCAGGCGCTCAAGGTTCTTCATACCTTGGACCCTAAGATCTGGGAGATCAAGGTATCCTCTATCATTGAGAGCACCGCTTATGATACCTTGACTATCGTAGAGCTTTTCAGTAAGCTCAAGGCCACAGAGGTTGATATCCAGTTGAGATCAAATTTTACTGGTTCTGGCTCAAAAACCCTGGCCCTTGCGACACCTTCTGCTAACTCCTCTTCTTTGAGCTGTGTTGGGTTTTCCTTGATGTCTATCACTGAGGACCAGCTTGATTCGCTAGGAGATGATGATCTCTGTCTGTTTAACAACTGGGTGCGACGTGTCTATGATAAGCGAATGTTCAAAATACACGGCACAAAATCCGGATGCTTTGAGTGTGGTGATCCAGGTCATTTCATTATCGACTACCCCAAGCGGAATGGTCACAAGAAGGGTATCGGTGGTGGCTCCTATGACTCCAGCAAGCATGACAGCTCCACCTTCACAAAGGGAAAGCCCAAGACAAGATTCTTTCGGAAAGCCCTGAAGGACTACCGGCGTGAGAACAAGAAGCGAGACAAGGCCTTCTTCGCCGAGATGGAGAGAAGCTACTCCAAGCGGTCTTCATCTTCTTCCTCTTCATCAAGCTCAAGTGATAAGGAAGAGAAGGGCTCCCCCGACAGCTCCGACGATGACGATGAAAAGGTATCCTCCTATGAACAAGAAGTCATTGATTTGCTTGAAGAGAACCGTCAGGAGTTGAGGTATCGGGAGAAACTGCTTAGAGGGCTAAGAAGAGGATAGATGAGCTGGAGAGTGAGCATGCCGTGGCCAATGGCAGGATTGAGAGTCTATCTTCTTCCCCTTGCTTGAGTGGTAGCAGTGAGTGCCCTAACTGCGAGGTGCTGTTGTGTGACCTGACGACTCTGAAGTCCAGGTACATAGAGAGGGTAGATGAGAGAGACGCTTTGGCCACTGAGCTTGAGAGTGCTCAGCTGGAGCTGAAAGATGCTCATGCCACTGTCGTCGTTGCTTGTGTTGACTGCCCATCCCATCTAGCTAGTTTAGTTGAGCTGAGAGCTAAGAGTGATGAGCAGTTGGGCGAGTTGGAGAGAGTTAGAGCTGAACTGGAGCAAACTAGGCTAGAGCCTGAGACACTGTCAGTTCCACCCACTGTTTATGAGAACTGCTTGTCTCTGTGATTGGAGCTGATCAAGCTAAAAGCTGAGAAGTCTGTCCAAGTTGATAGAGAGTGTGAGATCTGTTTGTCTCAGGTGGAGGTGCTAGCTTCTTTGAGAGAGGAGCTAGCTGATGCTCAGAATGAGAACTTTTACCTCCGTCAGATCTTGAGTTGGGTGAGTGCCAAAGAGCCACTGCTCGGCATAATGATCCAGCAGTTCAAGAGGCAAGATGAGTTTGGGGTAGGTTACACCTACACCAAGGCTGATTTTGAGAGTGCCATTAGCTGAGCAGTGGAGTGGAGTAAGATGATTCCTGAATAGAGATATCCCAAGACTCACTCCACTGAGTCTTTCCAGGATAGCCAGCCTAAGGATGGAGTGTTCCAAGAACAACCTAAAGCTCCACCCAAGAAGCCCATCTAGGTCCCAAAGCCCAAACATCTCCACACTTCTCTTGACTCTCTACCTGGACCCTCTCACACCAAAGAGTCTACACCGAACCCCAAGCCTCAACCACATCCCATGAAAGCCTACCTATCACTGTGAGTACTGTCAGAGAGATGGGCATCTTAAGGAGTTTTGCTTTATGAGGAAGCAGGTTGAGAGAGCAGAGAAAGCTCGAGGTGGGCAGGAGCAGTTCTACCAGCGGGGTGGTAGATAGAGAGTCCCTCGACGTGGGGAGAGGCTAGAGGCCAGGCCGCGTCATGTAGGTGGTGGTAGAGGAGACGACTTTCATGCCCGTGCTCCGGAGGGTGGTTTCTGCTCTGGCAGAGCTCCAGGTCGTTCTGGATACGACTTTGGACCTCGTGGCAAAGACTTTAGGCAGAACTGAGGACCGTGATTTGAGCCGCGTTTTGGTCTGGACTCTTATGATTCTTTCTGCTTTCCTTCTTTTGAGCAGATGGCTCGACACTAGTTTAGCTCTTTTGCTAAACCTGGTGCCGGACCATTTTTCTCTCTTACGACCACTGATCGTGCAGGATCGAGGACTGGAGGACATGTGGATCATGGATTCAGGATGCTCTCGCCACATGACGGGACATCATAGATGGTTCTCCAGCCTCACTTCCCCGAGCTCCAAGGAGTACATCACTTTCGGGAACAGTGGTGAAGGGAAGGTACATGGCATTGCTTAATTCACATCTCTGATAATTTCTCTTTGAAAAATGTTGCTTTAGTTAGAAACTTGAATTTCAATTTGATTTTTATTTTGCAACTTCTTGAGGATGGTTTGGAAGTTCTATTTAAGAAGGGCATGTATTCTGTTATTGATTCTAGAGGATCTTTGGTTTGCTAGATCTTACCCTTCGGTAAGGTTTTTCGAATTGATTTCTCTAGTTCTTTTGGCTCTTCTCGCTGTTTGATTGCTGGATCTTCCTTTGATCTCTGGAAGTGGCATAGGAGGTTAGGAAATTTGAGCTTTGATCTGCTAGTCAGATTGAGCTCTATGGACCTTATCGGAGGATTGCCCAAGCTTAAGATGGAGAAGGATCTAATTCGCCATCCCTATTGTCATGAGAAAATGGTTGCCGCATCTCACGCACCTGTGACTCAGGTGATGACTTTATACCCGGGAGAGTTGTTACACATGGACACTATTGGTCCAGCCCGGGTACGCTCAATCGGTGGGAAGTGGTACGCGCTTGTGATAGTTGACGATTTTTCTCGATTATCGTGGGTTTTCTTTTTGGAGTCTAAGGATGAGACTTTTTGGTTTGTTCATGACCTGATTTTGAAGCTGAAGAATGAGAACAATAGTCGGATACGAGCAATTCACTCTGACAACGGCTCTGAGTTCACGAACTCTCAGTTCGTCAGCTTCTGCAGTGATTAGAGCCTTAAGCACTAGTTTTCTGCCCCTTACACTTCCCCACAGAACAGCATTGTGGAACGAAAGAACCGCATGCTTGTCGAGATGGACAGGACGATGCTCAATGAGCACATGACTCCTAGGTGCTTTTGGGCTGAAGCCATGAACACGGATTGCTATCTAGCCAACCACATTTTTCTTAGAGCTTACTTAGGTAAAGCCGGCTGGAGTAGCACGGCTATTTTTGTATTAATAGTCATGTCTAGCAAGGATAATTTAGATTGGCTAAAGTCTCGTGTGGAGCAATATCGGTCTAATAAAGACGGTATGGCCGAAGCCATCGAGGACTTTAGCGAAGTGGAAAAATTAGGGCAAGGATTTGCGTCGGCCGATCCCTTGGAGGAAGTTGATATAGGTAATGGTAGCATCCCAAGGCCGACTTTTGTAAACCAACATTTACAGCTCGATGAAAAGGCTGAAGTAATAAAGTTACTTCGGTCGTATGTCGATTGTTTCGCATGGGAGTATAGCGAGATGCCAGGGCTAAGCCGCGAGCTCATGGAGCATAGGATGCCCATCAAGTCCGGATTTAGGCCTTATAAGCAGCCTCCCCGCCGCTTTAATTCGGCCGTGTATGACCGAGTTAAGGAAGAAGTGGAGCGACTACTCAAGGCTGAATTTATTAGGCTGTGCAGGTACGCGGAATGGGTTGCTAACATTGTGCCTGTAGAGAAGAAAGGGAGCAGCAAGATATAGGTGTGTATTGATTTCAGGGATCTGAATAGAGCCACTCCAAAGGATGAGTATCCAATGCCGATAGCCAACATGCTGATCAACGATGCTTCAGGACACAAGGTACTAAGTTTTCTTGATGGCAATGCTGGTTATAATCAGATATTTATGGCCAAAGAGGACGTCTACAAGACTGCCTTTCGATGCCCTGGTTTTGTCGGTTTGTTCGAGTGGGTCGTCATGACTTTTGGTTTGAAAAATGCTGGCGCCACGTATCAGCGCGCTATGAACTTAATCTTTCATGACTTTCTAGGGGTTATGCTAGAAGTTTACATTGATTATGTCGTGGTCAAATAGGACGCCATGGGAAATCATTTAGCCGATTTGAAGGTTGCTTTTGATAGAATGCGGCAGTATGGGTTGAAAATGAACCCACTCAAGTGTGCTTTTGGTGTGTCGGCGGGTAAGTTCTTAGGTTTCATGATTCACGAGAGAGGCATAGAAATTGATCCTAAGAGACTTGAGAAGATTAGAAACATTGCAGCGCCGACGTGCAAAAGGGATGTGCAAAAATTGCTAGGCAAGATGAACTATTTGCGTCGCTTTATATCCAACTTGTCCGGCAAGATTGATGCCTTTGTCCCCATACTCCGGCTAAAAAACAAAGTCGAGTTTACATGGGGGGCAAGCCAGCAAAGTGCGTTTGAGAAAATTAAGGAGTGCTTGTCATCACCGCCAGTGGTGAGAGCACCCAAAGCCGGGATTCCGTTTTGGCTATACGTCGCTGCTGAAGATAGCATGATTGGGGCCGCGCTAACCTAGGAGGTAGAAGGGAAAGAGTACATCATCACATTCTTGAGCCGCCGCCTGCTGGACGCCGAAACCAGGTACGCGTTTGTGGAACAATTGTGTTTATCACTTTATTACGCGTGCACTAAATTATGCCATTATCTTCTCCCCACTACATGTGTTGTCATTTGCCAAACCGATGTTATAAAGCACATGTTACAAAAGCCAATTCTAAGTGTAAGAATCGGAAAATGGGCTTACGTGTTGATTGAGTACGATTTGGCCTACAAACCCCCGAGGGCGATGAAAGGCCAAATCGTAGCCAACTTTATAGTTGATCACCATGTAGATGTCAGTTGGAGTGATAATATTTCTCTAGTTGAAGTAGTGTCGTGGAAACTTTATTTTGATGGTTCGGCTTGCAAGAGTGGCCAAGGCATTGGAGTGGTTCTCATATGACCCAATGGGATGCATTTTGAAACTTCGGCCCGGCTAGAATTTTCTTCCACTAACAACCAAGCCGAATATGAAGCTTTATTGCTAGGTCTTGAATTACTAGAATCTGTAGGTGCTAGGCATGTCCACGCATACTGTGATTCTTTGTTGGTAGTGCAACAAGTAGCTAAGAGTGCTCAATGTTTTAACGGCTTGCTGAATATTTACTTGGATAGGTGTCTAGACATAGTAGCTACTTTCGATGATTTCAGAATCTCACGTATCTAGAGAAGCCAATTCAGTCGCAAATGATTTGGCTCATCAAGCATCTAGTCACCAAGTAAGGAGAGGAAATTTTTATGTATTGGAGAAGATGATGCTCGGCCTCACTGCCGAAGCCAGTGACGGTGGGCAGGCTCACACTTCGGGTCGGACCCCTCTGGCCGTCGAAGGTCACTGCACGCCGAGGACCCTGGACCAGAGTACCTTGCCAACCGAAGGAGCTGGCACGCCGAAGTCTATAGGCCGAAGCCTCCTACACGGAGAAGGCTCCCCGGAGTCCGAACCCTCCGAAGGGCTTCAGCCCAGCACACTCCGAACGGCCACCCCGGGCAGGCTTCGGCAAGAGCTAGAATGGCTTGGGGGCACCCCGAAGTCAGTAATTTAGAAGTATTTTCAGAAGGTGGACCAACGAGACCCTCTGAAGCCTATAAAGGCGATTGAAGAGTACCAATCGTCTGATATTTGAGAGACCCTAGCCAAAGGGTTGATCGGAAGGTTCGGCAACAAGCGTTCAAATTCTTGTTGATAAACAACGCATTGTATCGCTGAACCATCGACGGAGTATTGTTGAAGTGTTTAGACCATGAGCAATCCCAGGTGGCTACAGGAGAAGTCCATGAATGGCTTTGCGACACTCATCAGTCGGCCCAAAAAATGAGTTGGATACTCAAAAGAGCGGGTTTTTATTGTCCGACTATGACTGAAGATTGTTTCAAGTACTATAGAGGGTGTGAAGCATGTCAGAAGTTTGGCAATATCCAGTTAGCTCCTGCCTCATTGCTCAATCGTATTGTCAAGCCATGGCCATTTCGAGGTTGGGGTTTAGACTTCATTGGCCAGATTCACCCTCCTTCCTCAAAAGGGCATCGGTTCATGTTGATGGCGATGGATTACTTCACTAAGTGGACTGAGGCCGTGCCTCTCAAGAACATGACTCACAATGGGGTACATGATTTTATTTTTAAGCACATCATACATAGATTCGACATTCCTCAAACTCTTACTACAGATCAAGGTAGTTCATTTGTTTTGGAGAAGTAAGGAACTTTGCCGACTATTATGGTATTAAGTTGATAAACTCTTCACCTTACTATGCTCAGGCCAATGGCCAGGCCGAGTCTAGTAATAAAACCTTAATTAAGCTCATTAAGAAGAAAATTGAAGAGTTTCCTAAAAGGTGGCATGAAGTGCTTTCCGAGGCGCTATGGGCTTGTAGAATTGCAAAGCACGGTGCTACCAAGGTCAGTCCATATGAGTTGGTATATGGACAAGAGGTCGTTCTGCCTATAGAGGTAGATCTTGGCTCCTTAAGAGTGTTAAAGCAAGATGGCTTATCGGTCGACGAGTATGAAACTCTTCTAAAGGATAATCTAGAGGAAGTGACTAATAAGAGACTAAGGGCTTTAGAAGCCATAGAAATATACAATAAGAGAGTAGCTAAAGCCTACAATAAAAAGGTTAAACCAAAATCGTTTCAAATAGGAGATTTGGTGTGGAAAACAAGTTTGCCCCTAGGCACGAAGAGTCCCAAGTTTGGTAAATGGTCACCTAGTTGGGAAGGTCCTTTTAAAATAGCCGAAATCGGTCCCGACAACGCATACATGTTGGAATCTCTGCAGGGAGAGCGGTTTTGAAGGGCTTTGAATGGTAGGTACTTGAAGAGGTATTTCCCAAGTGTGTGGCAAACATCATAAAAGTGTCGAAAGGCAGATATGGATGGTATCGTCTTCAGCTCGTTGTGCTTTTAGTTCACTTAGTTCACTAAAAGGCAGGGGGCATGTGTTGATAGCAAAAAATGGTATTAATGGCTAGATTGTCAAAATATCAATTTTGGTGATTTGGGCTGAAAATACACATGTCCAAGGTCTGTCTGAATCCCTACAGGGCCGAAGTCCATTGAGCTATGGGCTCCAAAAGCCTCTAGCTAGCCCAATGGCTTCGGCCGGGAAGCCTTCGGAGGCCCACGCCACCGAAGCTTCGGCCCGAGGAGTAGGCCTCGACGGGCCTGGCCGAAGCCCACTTCGGTAGAGATGGAGTTGTATGCGATTCTAGCTTAGTTCTTATCTCCATCCGGCCGGATTAATAGCAGATTAGATCAGGAATTGAGCCCTTATAAATAGAGAGGCGAGGCCAGTGTAGAGGCCCCCCAACACAGACCAAACCAAAGCCCATGCTTTGATCATATTTACTTTACTTTTATTTTCCTGTACCTCTTCGTGGGTTTGCCTAGAAGCCCTCCATCGGCCGCTACGGAATAGTGGTAACCCTTGTTACTTCGCTTGTGAAGTATCCATTAATCTACATAATAGATTGATATCGCCTTGTTACTTCGCCTGTGAAGTATCCGCTAATCTGCGTAACAGATTGCTACCTTCGCTAATAGTGCAACACTTAGCAAAATTCGGTCCTCAGGCCGAATTGGTACTTCAAACTCTCTTTGTTGCAGGTTCCCACGTTCGGAGCTACTTCATCGGAGGTGTCCAGAGCCGAGAGATCGGTTTCGGAGGTCACCAGGACACCCTTCGACGGGACTGCAAGCTCTGGCAACAGGCTTCGCCAGCACATTTCGTCGCAACAGGCTTCTCCACGACCATACTCCGCACTAGACGAAGTTACGCTCGCACGTGGCCCTCGCGTCATTATTCCATAGTTTGTTGTATCAGAGATCTCGCGCCGAATCCCGCTGTTCAGAGGTGATCATCGCGTCCAGATCCCTTCGGAGTCCATCTTCGGCCGGATCAGTCCGAACGCCGAAGCACCCTTCGACGGGACACCTCGCACCAGACGCCGAAGGTATACTTCGGTGACCCCTTCACATCAGACTTCGAAGCAGACAGGCTTTGACCGGTTTGCTGATTTTATTCTGTTTAGTCTATTTCTTTCGGCTAATTGGGTTATTTTGTGTGATCTGATTGCCTGGCGACTCCACCCCCCTTATCATGACTAAGGGTAGTCGAAACGCGACGTCAGTGTTGCGTCACGCTTAGGCTTGTCCCTAAGTATCCGCACACTTTTGGATCGTCGAACCGACCCAAGTGCGGGGGCACATTTTCGTGTCAACAATGACTTTGTACCCGAGAGAGCTGTTACACATGGACACTGTTGGTCCAGCTCGGGTACGCTCTGTCGGTGGGAAGTGGTATGCGCTTGTTATCGTTGACGATTTTTCTCGATTTTTGTGGGTTTTCTTCTTGGAGTCTAAGGACGAGACTTTTCAATTTGTTCATGACCTGATTTTGAAGCTGAAGAATGAGAACAATGGTCGGATGCGAGCAATTCACTCTGACAATGGATCTGAGTTTAAGAACTCTTAGTTCGTCAGTTTCTGTAGTGATCAGGGTCTTGATCATTAGTTTTCTGCTCCTTACACTCCCTCATAGAACGACGTTGTGGAGCGAAAGAACTGCACGCTAGTCGAGATGGCCAGGACAATGCTCGATGAGCACAGGACTCCTAGGCATTTTTGGGTTGAAGCCATGAACACGGCTTGCTATCTGGCCAACCGCATTTTTCTTAGAGCTTACCTAGGTAAGACTTCATATGAGTTGCGGTTTGGCAGACAACCCAAGGTGAGCCACTTGCGAGCGTTTGGCTGCAAGTGCTTTGTGCTCAAGAAGGGAGGGCATTTGGACAAGTTTGAGTCTCGTTGCTGGGATGGAGTCTTTCTAGGTTATGCTTTGCATTCTCGAGGCTTTCGTGTTTTGAACCTCATCTCCCAGCAGCTTGTCGAGACTTGCGAGGTTTCTTTTGATAAGTCCTTGCCTTCTTTGACTCCTTCTTTTGAGCTTTCTAGAGATGATGAGCTCGGAGAGTCCATCTTCGAGGAAGATGATGACGCTCCAACTGTTGATGAGGGTGGGCCTTCTGCATAGCCTATAGACCCCACACTTTTTGAGACTTCGACCGAGGATGAGGGCGGACCTCTGATCACTTCTTCCACTTTGATCGAGCCCCCTCAGTCGAGTCCAGAGGTGCCAGCTGCTGACTCCGGTGAGGTGACTTTAGATCACCAGGGATCCCGAGCAGTTCAGCGTGATCACCCCTCAGAGCTCATCATCAGTGATCTTTCTGAGAGAACTTTGCGCTCTTCTGTTGACTCGCTTGCTGTGTTTTCTCAGTCTATGATTGTTGCATCTTTTGAGCCCAGAGATGTTTCTTATGCTCTTTCTTATTCGAATTGGATTAATGCCATGCAAGAAGAGCTTGAGAGTTTTGTCCGCAATCGGGTTTGGACACTGGTTGAGCTGCCACCCGGATGCAACCCCATAGGCACCAAGTGGGTGTTCAAGAACAAGCAAGGTGAAGATGGAGTTGTGGTGCGCAACAAAGCTCGACTAGTTGCCCAAGGTATTTGCCAGAAGGAGGGTATTGACTTTGAAGAGACTTTTGCCCCTGTTGCCCGTCTTGAGTCCATTCGCATTCTTTTAGCTTTTGCCGCTTCGAAGGGTTTTAAGCTTTTTCAAATGGATGTCAAGAGTGCTTTTCTGAACGGGCACATAGATGAGGAGGTTTATTTTAGGCAGCCCCTCGGTTTTGAGAACCCTAAGTTTCCTCGGCATGTTTTTAAGCTGCAGAAAGCTTTATACGGTCTAAAGCAAGCCCCCAGGGCTTGGTATGACCGATTGAAGTAGTTTTTGTTGGGGAAGGACTTTGTGATGGGTTCTGTGGATAAAACTCTTTTCTTGCTCAGAGATGCATCAGATTTCTTGGTTGCTCAGATTTACGTGGACGATATTATTTTTGGTGGTACTACTGATATACTTGTGTCCAAGTTTTCTAAGCAGATGCACAGTGAGTTTGAGATGAGCCTCATGGGTGAGCTCAAGTATTTCCTAGGGATCTAGATCAAGCAGACCAAGGACGACATCTTCATCCACCAGAGTAAGTATACGCAGGACATGTTGAAGAAGTTCGACTTTGGTGGAGAGCTAAAGCCTCAGATGACCCCAATGGGTACATCTGGGGGCCTGGACAAGGACGAGAGCGGCGTCAAGGTCAATGAGAGAGAGTTTCGAGGGATGATCGGTTCGCTACTGTACTTGATGGCAACGAGGCCAGATATACAGTTCGCCGTGGGACTATGTGCGCGCTTCCAGTCTTCACCACGCGCGTCTCATCGGCAGGCTGTCAAGCGCATTTTCAGGTACCTTACCTATGCGCCCGACTAGGTCTTTATTATTCAACATCATCGTCTCTTGATTTATCTGGCTTTTCGGACACTGACTTTGATGGGGGCCGGTTGGATCGCAAGTCGACTTCCGGTACTTGCCAGTTTCTTGGTTCTTCTCTTGTCTCTTGGTCTTCTCGAAAGCAGTCTGGAGTCACACTTTCGACCACTGAGGCTGAGTATGTAGCTGCTGCTAGCTACTGCTCACAGTTGGTTTGGATGATTTCCACATTGCGAGATTTTGGGTTGTTCTTTCCTACTAGAGTGCCTCTGTTTTGTGACAGCACCAGTGCGATTAGCGTAGGGAAAAATCCGTGTCTCCATTCAAAAACCAAACACATTGATGTGCGCTTTCATTTTCTGAGGGATCAATATGAGAAAGGTGTCATTGACCTTGTTCATGTTGATACTCATCATTAGTTGGCTGACATTTTCACCAAACGCCTAGATCAGTCTACTTTTGAGCGTTTACGAGGGGATTTGGGTGTTGTGTATCCTTTTTAGGATATTTTGAGTCAGTTTTCTTTCTTCTTTACTTTTTTCTTGAGTCTTTTTGTGTGTGTTCATATCATGCATACTCACATATCACTCGTTGAGCCTGCTTCTGTTATATGATTGATCTGCTTTACTTATTCTAGCTGGTACATGCTTTTGATTACTTGTCGATGATCATGTTTTGCTTTAGTTCATATGATATGTCTGATATCTATTAGACCATGGCTTTTATGCTTTAAAATTTAAAAATGATCACCATTGCTTCTGGTAACTAGCATGTGTAGGCTGAGTGCTTTTGCTATCTGTTACATGCCTGGTAGCTAGTTCCTCACTTAGATGCAAATATGCAACTTGGACATCTATATTGCTTTAACATGGAAAATGTGCTATAAAAATCAGAAAAATGAAAATTCCATGCCTTTTTGTGCTTAATTTTAAAAGATCTAGGTGGGTTTGATCTGTCACATTGCATTGTTCTGGACTGCTTACCATAGCACTTTGGTATGAACTAGGATAATGTAGTGTATGCCAAGACTAATGTCTTAAGCTTCTGATGGTCCAGTTCTGGCCTAGGCTTGACGTGGTCGGTTAGCATAAGGTTTGACATGCAAATAACCCCTGACAAAAATGAAAAAGAAAAAAGAAAAAGCCTAAAAATTAAAAAGATAACAAGTTTGCTGAAGCACTTTGTTTTGGACAATGCTTATCTTGGTAGATATCAGTTAGCTTTTGTATCTCATGCTTTACCTTGCTTGTCAAATGGAAAATGTGGTGACGCTTGTTGGGGGAAAATATTCCATCCTCAGGGTTATTGCAGCAATAGCACAAAAGCAGATAATGAATTCAAAGGTTTCCCAAACATGCATCTTCGGAGATGTCCTGAGTCAAGCTCGAAGTATGAAAAAAGACCTTGGTTCGAAGTATATCTTCGAACTAAGGCTCTTTAAGATCTTTTCTGCCAGCTAAGATGGAAGACTTATCTTATTTCTCATTAGATTAGTCTTTTACCATTTTAGCCCTATTGAGGGTACCGAATAGTTTCCACTATGTCAGTTGTAATAGAGGGGTAAATAGGTCTTTTCCTTAATGTTTGGGCCTATAAATACCCCCCGTCTAACCCTGTAATAGGGACCGAATACAAGTTATTCAATACATACATTCGAACTATTCTAAGTTGTTATCCTTTCGGAGGCTTAGAACAGTTTACTTCGCAAACACTTCGTTTGTTAGTTTCTAACCTACAGAAACCTGTTAGCGTAATCTTTTACGCCAACAACGCTTTTGTTTGCAAAAATTGAAAAATGTGTGCTAATGACCTTCTTTAGATATCATCTGTTGCACTGATCATGCCATGTGTCTTAGACAGTATCTCTTTTGCTATACTTGTTAGATGTTGTAATTGTAGTCAATCATATCTGAGAAGCATGCTTTCGACACTCCACCTGCACCCTAGTTGCATTCATTGCATATTTTGAGGGGGAGTTGCATTTAGGTGGAGTTTGTGTCTCTATAGAATGCATTTTAGTCTCGCTTGATGAGTCCAATTGTCAACAAGGGGGAGAAATTTTGGGAGAAGAGTTTAAGGGGGGGTTTTGGCTTTCTCTGGGATTTGTTTCATGGGGAGTTTTTGTCCCATTTGTCCTTACTCTTTTGATATCCTTGTTGATAATTCTGAGATTGCACTTGTTTTTAAGTCTTTACTTTTGGTTAACTGTAATGACTGCTTTCTTGCTTTTGTTCGGCTTTTGGTCATTAGGGTCAAATTTTTATTTTATTTTCTTCTTCTCTGTTTTCTTGTGTTTTGTTTTCGTGTTTCCACATGTGCTTGCAGGTACTAGAGAGATGATAAAGAGAACTGTTGACAATGCACTCATCAAGGGGGAGATTGAGGAGCCATGCTGAAGAGTATGGGCCTCATGGCTCCAGATGTGATGAGTGATTGTCAATGGAAGTCAAAGAGGACATAAGAGAAGAGAAGACCAGTTGCGTATGGGCCACATGTGACTCAGGTACACGGGCAGTGAGCGACTGTCGGGCAGAGGGGCCACGAAGTCGAGTTGGCCCAATCCAGGATTGACTCATGTACATGGGCGGTGAGTGATTGCCGGGCTGAGAGAGCTGCGGAGTTGGGCTGGCCCAATCCGGGTACCCGGTGCAAAGACGGTGGATGCTTTGTCAGTTTTGGCGCAAAACTGACAACCGCTGATCTCAGATCTGAACATTCTGAGGCGAAGCCGTAGCCGCTATGATAGCTCCGCTTCAGGATAAGTCATCTATATTTAGGAGTTTACTATTTTGCCTTTAGGCCCACAGTCTGTCAGTCGAGTCTGTAAAAATATCCTTTGGGCATTTTGGTCTTTTCCATTTTATTTCAGCATCTGTAAAAACCCTAAGGGTCTTTTGGTATTTTCCTAGGCTATTGGGCTGCTTATAAATAGGGCCCCAATCCCTAGGGTTAGGGTTACCCATTCTGAAATCAAGTTTACTTCCACTAAAGCTTGGGTCACTTTTGAATTTTCTCTGTTTGTCTCCGTGGGAGCGCCGCCACCACCATCATAGGCTTTCTGATCTTCACGATTTCATCAGGTTTATTCCTTCTATTTTCTCAGCCATCAGGCATCGCTGTGGATTCATTTAGTCATTACCTCGTTTTGCGTGCCTAGTGTGTATTTTGTTTTCGGCATGTTTTCGCTTGCATGGTCTATCCTAGCAGTTTTAACATTCGTGTTGCTACAGTGATTTGCTGCCGCACTGAATCTTCTAGCACACGTCTGGTTCGTGCTAGTTATTCTCCCGTTTCCTATGCATTGTAGTAACTTTCTGTGTACAGTGCTGTAGAGGAATATTATTCTAAGGTTTTTATGGTAGCTATGCTGTTTGGTCACATCACTTAGTAGTACCTAGGCTATTTTCCTGCGCCCTAGCTTGTAGCAGTAGCTGGAGTGCGCATGGCGCAACTAATGCTACTAGCCTGCGGCTAGCTTCTGTTTCTTTGCGGTTTTTGCTGCAGCTGGTTCTTCACACGGGAAAGTGTACAAGTCCTTTCCTAGAAGCAACCTGGTACTTTGGTCCGCATTGTTTCACGTGGTTCAACGCTTCTCTTAAGCATCCTTGCAAATGTGCTTTGAGTGAGTTTCAGCGTTCGAAGTTCAACATGGACCCCATGGTGTACAACTCTTCAGGCATTGTTTTTCGAGTCTGAGCTCAGGACTTCATAGTTCTTTGTTTCGGAGTATAGGCTCCGTAGGGTTTGTCCTTTGAAGTTTTGCACGTCTGTTTTTTAGCTAAGCGAAGATCCTAGCATGTGTTGGCTTTGTCTGTTCGGAGTGCGTGAGCGAAGTTTGTCCGTGGTTTTATCAGCGAAGTGTGCTGCGAAGGTAGCTGCGAAGCTTCAAATTTTAGGCTTCGTTCTTCGAAGTATGTTTTCCTTTAAAACCTGTACGAAGCTCGTTTATCTGGGCAAGCAGACTTCGGTCAGTTTTTTGGCTCCAAGTTTCGAAGTCCAAGCTTCGTTACTATTTCAAGTTAGGCTTCAGCAAAATACTTCTCAGGCTTTGAACCAAAGTATGACTTCACTGAAAAGCTGCGGACTTCGCATGAGAACTTCAAACAGGCTTCGACATGTATCGAACAGGAGACATATCTGAACAGTAAACTTTCATCACTCATTTCGTGCACTTAAGTTAAATGCCTGTGATGATTTACTTTCTTGAAGCTTGAAATGTCCATGTTTTAAATGCTCTGCTAAATATGCCTTTAAGAACTGTGTTGGTGTCTTTTCGATTAGGACACCGGTCGGTTTTTAGGCTAGATTATTTTTGGATTTGTGGATCTCTTTACTTTACCCTGTTAGTCTGTTGAGGTGCGTTGGGTGTTGGGAGCAGACCATTGATTCAAAAGAATTTTTTTAGGTGCCCATTCACCCCCTCTCTGGTCGCTACTTTCGGTCCTACACACTTGCACCCCAGTTGCATTCTTTGCATATTTTGAGGGGGAGTTTGTATCTGTGTCTCTTTAGAGTGCATTTAGTCTCGCTTGATGAGTCCAATTGTCAACAAGGGGGAGAAATTTTGGGTTACTCAATGTTTTAGAAGAGTTTATGGGGAGTTTTGGTTTTCTCTGGGATTTGTTTCAGGGGGAGTTTTAGTCTCTTTTGCCCTTACTCTTTGGATATCCTTGTTGATAATTTTGAGATTGCACTCGTTTTGAGTCTTTATTTTTGGTTAACCATAATGACCATGTTTTTGTTATTGTTCGCCTTTTGGTCATTAGGGTTAAACTTTTATTTTATTTTCTTCTTTCTTTTCTTGTGTTTTGTTTTCGTGTTTCCACGTGTTTTGCATGTATCGAAGAATTGCTGAAGAGGGTGTTGATAATGCACTCATCAAGGGGGAGATTGAGGAGCCATGTTGAAGAGCATGTGCCTCATGGCTCCAAATGTGATGAGTGATTGTCAACGAATGTCAAAGAGAGGACGTGAAGAGAAGATGAGACCCGCCGTGTGTGGGCCGCATGTGACTTAGGTATACGGGCAGCGAGTGACTACCTGGCAGAGGGGCTGCGGAGTCGGGCTGGACCAATCCGAGTACATGGGCTAGGAGCGGCAGAGAATCCACTGGTCTATTGACCAGGATTGACTCAGGTACACAGGCGGCGAGCGATTGCCGGGCTAAGGGAGCCGCGGAATCGGGCCGGCCCAATCCAGGTACCTGGTGCGAAGACGGTGGACGCTTTGTCAGTTTCGGCACAAAACTGACAACCGCTGATCTCAGATCTGACCATTCTAAGGTGAAGCCGTAGTTGCTACGAAAGCTTTGCAACGGGACAAGTCATCTGTATTTAGGATTTTACTATTTTGCCTTTAGGCCCACAGTATGTCAGTTGAGTCTATAAAAAATCTTAAGGGCATTTTGGTCTTTTTCATTTTATTTCACTGTTTGTAAAAACCCTAAGGGTCTTTTGGTATTTTTCCTAGTCTATTAGGCTGCTTATAAATAGGGCCCCAATCCCTAGGGTTAGGGTTACCCATTTTGAAATCAAGTTTAATTCCACAAAAGTTTGGGTCACTTTTCTGGTTCTCTCCTTCTTCTTCTTGCGTTGCTCCGCCGCCATCTCTGATGTTGGCCACCTGACCGAGTCTCCAAGGCTGGTAGCCATGCTCACGTGAGTCGATCTCTCGGTCGACCGACATTGCAAGCAGTGACAACGGCTTACTGCATGAGGCAAGTTTTTCGTAGTAATGCCGTGTTTTTGGCACATAGGCTGCATCACTTGAGTGTGTATTGTGTTGTGATTTCTCTTTATGCACGTGAGATGTTTGGAGTTTTTGCGCATAGGCTCATAGGTTTCTAGTACCTAGTCTTCTAGGCTCTGCTGTGCTGCTTCTGCACGTGGCATCTTTTGGCTTCTCAACGTGACAGCAGCACGAAATTTTGTTACATCCATGCGAAGTCGGGCTTCGTTAACGGAGCAGGCTTCGGCTACTAGCTGTGGCTTCGACACTTTGGACGTGTGTAGTCTCGTGCGGAGCCTGGTGTGCGAAGTCACGATTCAAAGCATAGACTTCGACATCGCTGGCTTCGCTGTGTCTTCGCTGAAACAAACTTCAGAGGCAGCCTTTGTTTTGGCCTCGCCTAAGCAGGCTTTGAACCCACGCTGTTCGGAGCTTGGGATTATCTAAGGCTTCGCTGTGGCTTCATCGAAGTACAATTCAAAGGGGAGACTCGCAGGCTTCGACAAGTAACAACCAGGAGACAAATTTGAACAGTAACATTTCTTCTCATTTTGCGTGCACTTGAGTAGATTGCATGTGATGGTTCTTCTGACGATGCTTGAAATGCTTATGTCTTGAATGATCTGTTATTCTGCCTTTGAACACTGTTTTGGTGTCTTTTCATCTAGGACACCAGTTGTTTTTAGGCTAGATTATTTTTAGCACCAGTTATCTGTTTACTTCCACTGGTTGTTTGTTGAGGTGCGTTGGGTATTGGGAGAAGGCCATTGATTCGCAAGAATTGTTTAGGTGCCCGTTCACCCCCCTCTGGCTGCTACTTTCGGTCCTACACAGGCCCAGTAGCACACCTAGCTTGTTTAGTCGACGTTGGCGTGGAAGCTCACCGGTATAGGCGCAGGCACGATCTCATTGAGTCTTGGGCACAAGGCTTAGTGACAGAGAAAAACATAGGTACATGCGTGGATGGCGAGTAAAACCGGTGACAAGGAAAATCGCAGGTGGCCAAAACTATGCACACACATCGGCGACCGAGTAGATGCAGCTAGTGGCGGTGGAACCAGGAGAAGAAAACATATAAAATTTCTGATTAATTCAAATAAGACTAGTTGTATTAGATTTAAAATAGCTTAAACACATTTATGAAAAATACTCAAATGTCTATAGGGTATTTTTACATACACATGGCCAAAGGGCAAAAAAGTAAAAACACATATTATGGATAATTTTCTCCAACACTCTGCTTTCGTGATTTCCATGGCTCCACATCGGGTCCATTGATCCTCAGATATGTGGTTGATGGTTTTGAGCCCAAACCGCCAAAGCGCTTGCCGTCCTTACGCCGTATACCTGGATTGGACCACCACGACCCCACAACTCCCTCAGCCTGACGATCACCCATTTGTCTACTTGAGTCACATGACTAATACCATGACAAGTACTCTTCCTTTGAAGTGTCTCCCTTTGGAGGGTTTCCTTTGTCTTTCGTTCACAATCACTCATCATTTGGGAGCCATGAGGTCCACAGTCTACACCATGGCTCCTCAATCTCTTCTTTGATGAGTGTGTTGTTAACACTCTTGTATTCACCTCTTCCACCTATAACAAAATGTGGAAACACGAAACCAAAACAAAGAAAAATAGAAGAAATGAAGAAAATAAAGAATTCAACCTAATGACCAAAAGCCAAACAAAAGAAAGAAATGTCATTATGGCCAAATAGAAAAGAAAAAAGATTTGGAACAAAAGCTCATATGAGTGCACTCTCTAAACTATCAAATCTCTCCCCCTTATTGACAATTGAACTCATCAAGTGAGACTTATAAGCACTCATAGAGACCACTTCACTCCCCTGAAATGCATCTCCCCCTCAAAGTATGTCATGAATGCAGGTGGAGTGAAGAAACAAGCTTCTTAGATATGATTAATAGTAATACAATTGCTAGCAAATATAGTAAGGGATATTGACTTAACAGTGCATGACAAGCTAAGATAAACATAATATCCACATAAAATCATGAGCAATCAGTTTTCAGGTTTTGGCAAAGCATCACCGCTCACACTAACAGACTAGCAAGATAAAGCATGGAATGTAAAAGCTAGCAAGTATCTACATAGATATGCATATCCAAAACTAGGAGGTTCCACAAATTTGTTATCTATTTTTTTAACCTTTTTGATTTCTTTTTGACTTAGTGCTAGTGGTTATTTGCTTTTCAACCTTATACTGACCGACCAAGCCAAGTCTAGGCCAAACAAAGACCATCATAAGCTTAAAGTATTGGTCTTGTCATATACTGCAATGTCCTAGTTCATACCATAGTGTCATGGTAAGTAGTCTAGAACAAAAGTAGTGTGATAGAGCAAACCCACCTGGATATTTTCATTTTAGCACAAAGGCATGTATATTTTTCATGATTTATATCAATTTCATGACAAGATTTCCATGAAAAACATGTAGATGTTCAAGTTGCATATTTGTATCCAAATCAAAGGACTTAGCTACTAGGCATGTAAAAGATAGCAAAAGCATTCAACCTACACATGCTAGTTAACAGAATAAGCGGTTACCATGTTTTAGATTTTTTAAGACACAAAAGCCATAATCATGACAATTATTAGATATATTCAGGAGAGCTTAATCAACATGGTCATGCGACATATCCAATACACATACATGCAAGTATATTTAAAAGCATCTAATCATATAAAAAGCTAGTGCAAGTGTGTGAATGTAACAATGCATGAAAATCACACAAAAATGCAAAAGAAAGAAAGATAAAGAAAACTCAAAAAAATCCAACCCAAAAGGATAAATAATACCAAAATCATTACCCTGACCATTGCCTCCAAAAGTGATGTACTCTTTAGAGCTCATGGGGTTGACTCTAGAGAACCATTTGTGATAGGACAAGTGGTGTGAGCATCCTAAGTCCATGATACACACATCCTCCAAGTCTTGTTCCTGCAAAATCAAGGGTAAAAAGATGAGTAAATGGTCTAACACTAGGGTCACTACAAGAAAACGATGAATTTCCATTAGCCTTTTTTATTTTCCATTGACATTTCTGAAAGCCGGCAGAAGTTAATTAACTTCCGTCAGCTCAGGGGTAGCCGATGGAAGTTAACTTCAATTGGCTTTCATTGTGGACGATGAAAATTATGTGGCCAACAGAAGTTATAGTGTAATTTCTCCCTAGCGCGCATATAGGGAAACTAGGTTTCCCTATAACTCCCGCCCCACGTGCACCCTCTCTCGCCCATGCCACAGCCGTGCGCCCACGTCATAACCCGTGTGCGCCACCACCTGCGCTATCACCCATGCACACCCCCACCCGCACACCCGCCCGCCGCCCGTGCCCGCGGCACCGCTCCACTCGCCCCACCGCCTCCAGCCGCCTAGCCCATCGCCGCCCGCCTCCCACTGGCCACCGCCTCCCGGCCATCTCCTCTGCCCACACCATCACTATGCCGAAGCCCGCCAACATCATTGTTTCCGTCTCGTCTCCACCCATCCGTGTATCACCTTGATTTTCGCCAGGCATTAAAAATAAAATAAATAAATTCCAAGGAAAGGATAAATCAAGAAAGAGGAAAGCTAAAATATGGGCCTAAAAATTTCATTTAAATAACAATTAGCTAGAGTATTCTCCTAAAAATTCTCCTAAGCATTAAATTGCGTTCCAAAAATTTTCTTGAATTTTTGGTACCAAGGAATTCAATAAGATATAATCAACATCTTAAACCTCTAACACTAATTAATAAAATATATTACAACATGAATGTTGAGTGAATAAAATACAGGATAAATCATTTATAATAATATAAGGCCTGAGTGTGAAAGATGATAAGGAACTAAAATAAGATATGTAAGCATCTAGGTCAAATTATTCATCTTAGGCAATAAAACCAGTAACAATTTCCCCTTAATGTTGGCACCTTCTTTTTGAACCCTTCAACTTCAGGATGGCCAATAACCAAGGATCAGAAGCTCCACACGATGGAAACACCTCAGGCAATCTGCCTCAGTGGGGTGCAGTTGGACGTCAGCAGACCCCTGTTGTCTATCATCCCACACTTACGGAGATGATGGCAAAACAGAACCAACTGATCGCCACACTGCTTACCCAGATGCAACAACAACAGAAGCAGATGCAAGAGCAGCAGGCACAGTTGTTTCGCCTCCAACAACACCAACACGATCTCTCCCTTCAGCTAATCTATGGGGACTTCGCCAACTTTCAGAGATTGGTGAACGAAGCAATCATGCCAGGAACCAGAGCGATTCCATCTCAAGCCCCAACCCCTGACATCCTGCCCCAAGCACCACCAGCCGGAAGAACTCCAGCACAAGCTACCGGATACAAGAATGACAGGAACGGCAAGCCGATTGTGTGCTTCAACTGTCGCCAAGGAGGCCACTACGCCAACAAGTGCCCCTACCCCAAGCGGGCGCCAGCCTCCATTCCAAACCCAGAGGGACATACCCTGGATCACCACAAAGAGAACCTAGATACAACCAAAGACACTCCCAAATTGGTCTCAACCAACCCAGTTCCGGAGATCGCTTTGCCTATTTCTGATGTAGCACCATCTCCTAATCCGGAGCACCAGTAGAACTCAGTCCCTTAGTTTTCCTGAGGTTCGCTTCGAATCTCGAGGACGAGATTCTCTGTAAGGGGGATAGGATTGTAACAGCCCAAAATTAAAAGGGAATAAAATAAAGGAAAAATAAAATTAAATGAATTTCTGAATATTGTTATTAAAGAAAATCCTAAAAGAGCCCTATTAAAGCCAAACAGGGATAAATATTCAAAATTTGGACTTGAAAATTTTATGGGATAAACTAGAGGCCAAGAAATATTTTTGAGAATTTTTACAAAATTTTAGAAACAGTTCTTCAAGCCTTAATCAAATAATTAATTTTCTGGAATTATTTTTAATCAGAAAACAATTTTTAATCTTATTGGGCCGCAACCCCGTATTCCCCTCCCAAAACCATTTCGGCCCAGCCCAACGCAGCCCTACTCGCTGACAAGCGGGACCTGCCTGTCGGCACCATCCCTCTCTCCCTTCCCGCGTGTCCGCACCCATTGACATGCGGGGCCGCTCTGTCAGCACTCCCTCCCCTCCCTCTCTCCTCCGCGCACGCCCCGCCAGGCCCACCTGGCAGCCGCACCCCGCGCCCCCCAGCCTCTTCCATCGATGGCCCACTTGTCGGCGCCGAAGCCCCCTCACTCCCGCTGCCAAGCATGGCCCGCTCGTCAGCCTCTTCCCTTTCGCTCGCAGCCACCGACAGGTGGGGGCCACCTGTCAGGCTCTTCTTCTCCGTTGGAAGGGGATCTCTCCCCTTCCATTTTAGCCGGCGCCCCCCTTTCCGATTTTAGCCGCCGGCCGCCGGATCCCGCCGATCCAACCACGGATCCCGGCCCCCCATCTCCGGTGATCACTTTCCCGCAGTTCCCCACGCGCCTTCACCGTAAATGGCATAAACCCGAGCATTAGGAAAGCTCGCCGGCGCTAGATGGAATCCTTTTGGATTCGCATCGGTGGCCTACCAATTAGACACCTGCGAGCCCCTATATAAGGCCTCCCACCTCGCCGCACTCCGTCACGACGCCAGAAACCTAGGTCATCGCAATCCCGAAGCCACCGCCTTCATTTTTCGGGTTGTCCCCTCTGTTCTCGCTCCGGCAAGACCTTGCCGACGCTCCCGACCACCGCCGACCTCGCCGTCGCCACCGATAGGACCGCCTCCCCGCCCTCTACCCCGGCCTCGCCTTGGTTGGCCGTGAAGACCCCTGGAACCCATCGCCGTCGTTTATCCCGAAGGACACCGCCACCCTCTCCTCGACGCCGACCACCGCCACTACTCCAACGTCGTCGCCACCGGTATGCCAAGAACCCCCTTGTGCCCCTCTTTCCATTTTTGGCTTTGACCGCACCATGGGACCTCGCTGTCGCCGGGGATCCGCCGCCGTTGCATCGCCAGAGCTGGAGAAGAAGGGTAATTTACCCCCTTCAGCCCGTGCCGTGCCGGAAGGGATCTGGGCCGTTCGATCCGACACGGGCGGTTAGGATTATAACCCCGTCAGGTTTAATTAGGGCCATTCATTTGGCCGAACGGGTATCAAGGCCTGAGGGCCGTCGGATCTCACTTAACCCGCCCCACGCGTGCTCTGGCCGTTGGATCCTGATCCAACCATTGCCACGTGCTCGGCTCACGCGAGCAGTCGCCGGTTCACGGTGAACCCAGTTCACCGTGGACCAGAGACTGATTTCTGGTTTAAATAAAATTCAGAAAAATGATTTAAACTTTAAAAATGCATATCTTGCTCAAATTAACTCCAAATTTCACCATTTTAATTCTGGAAAATTTGTCTTTTTATCCTCTACACTTTGATGCAATAAAAACAATATGTTTATTTGGCACATAATAACCTTATTAAATAATAAAGAAAATTCCCCTATAGGGTTTAATTAATACTTTAAATAAATAATTCAGAAAGATCCTTAAAAATTTATAAATTAATTCCAGAGGATATAATGGCTCCATTTCACTGTTATCACTACAATAAAAATGGAATGACCATTTTGTCCAAGACATTTTATTAAATAACATTCCCAAGACCCCTTTTAGGATTTAATTAATATCCCATTTAAATAATACAGAAAAACTCTTAGAAATTTATATAATAATTTTAGATGATATATTGACTCCAGTACACTGTTTAGAAGCCAATAAAATATAACAATTCATTTTGCCCATTATAATTCATTAAATAAACATCCCCAAGGCCCATTTAAATAATTAACTCATATAATAGAAAGGTAACACTTTACAAAAATGTCATGAAAGCTTAGATAATAAATTCACAGGACTTAATGACTTTATTCCACTGTACTAAACAATAAAAATAGAATACTCACTTTGCCACTTTATTTTATGAGTTAATATTTCAAAAGCCCTTGTAGGATAATTAAGTAATTCATATAATAGAAGTTAAACACTTTATAAATGTCATGACAACTTATATAATAACTTCAGAAAACCTAACAACTTGAGTTCACTATTTTTAATACAGTAATAATGTTATTATATACCTTTTTAGTTCATCACTAAAAAGGGAAAATAAAAACCCCTTAGGAAAAATAATTATATCAAGCTATAAAACTTAGGAACCTCATTAAAAGTTAATCTTAAATATTTAAGTAACGAATCCCTAAAAGTTAAGACTCTATCTCCTTTACTTAATCCAATAAAAACATGTATGCTTGTATGGTTGATTTGTTTTGGATTGTTTATTGAATGTTGTGTTTACTTTTCCGTATCGAGAAGACTACGACGTCATCGAAGATCCGGAGTTCTATCCCGAGGTTCCTCCTTCACCCTTTGCTGAGCAAGGCAAGTCATCGACCACCTCTGTGGAAACAGTTGATCATATTGAGCCCATGTTTTAATAAATTATCGCTATAACTCATAGGTTAATATTGCATTAGTCAAATATCAAGCCCTACACTTATATTTATTAGATCCCCGTCCTTGTGTGCAAACCCAAGCCATGCTTATTGAGCCTTAACTCCTTGTCACTCTACAAATATTATATTAGCTAGTGCCCAATGTACCGGCACAACCGCTATAGGATATAAAGAATGAGTAGTAGATAGCTGGATTCTGATATATGAAATTCCCCGTTATTCTCGTCTCTGGATTCTGTTTGAGTTGGCTAAGTTATAAGTATGGTGGGTTCCGGGTGCAAGCTCGGAAACTGGTTGGTCGCACCCGGGGCACTATAAGGACCGGTCTGCGGGATCTGTTGCAAAGCACTTCCGTACCAACCACAAGTCTAATGGGTAAGTCCTAACTAGAAGTGTGGAACTCTTCGGCTCTATGCACCATAGTGGAGTGGTACAAGGGGCAAGCCTACGGGCGACTTGTACCAAAGAAGGCTCAAGGGGGGGTATGGTGAGCACTCGACACGTCGAGACACGATACGAAACCCATAAGAGGGTGTTGTGGAGTCGGAGGGAACCATATGGAAGGTTTTGGCACGAGTTCCCGTGAAATGGGTCATCTCGTTACACTTTGGTGTAAGTGATGAGTGCGTGCCTTGTGGGTACAGTGGTACATCTCTGATCAGAGTAAAATCAATCTTTTCGAAAAGCCGAGCCCACGGTCAAGGGCGGGTTGTGTGACTACTCGCAGTTAGTTTACAATTGTTTGAAGGATTGAGTTATTCATGGCATGTAAAGACTGTTGTGCGAGGAGGTAAAACGTACTCCTCGAGTTAGAAGATGATGATGCATACACATGTTTATGTTTCAGTACTAATAAATTGTTCACATTAAATTGCTTTACAAACTATTCGCTTCCGCAAAACTAGCCACTATCTCCCTTGTTATTATCTTGCATTATATTTGCATTCGGTGGCTTGTTGGGTACATCTGTACTCACCCCGTTGACTTACACCATCAAAGCCCGTCTACTACGAGGAGGATGAAGGTCTGGAGTAGCGACCCAGTCAAGGCGAGACTGGAAGGAGGCGTTCATCTAGGACCCTTATTTTATTAGTTTCTCTTCACTTTCATTCACTTTTGTATTAATGCGGTCTACGAACCGTGAATGATTGCCCGTCTTGTACGTGGTCGTGTGATGAACGTCTTGTTTTATTGATTTTCTATGGAATTTCAATAAAGTCCTGATTTATTAAATCGGGGCGCGACAAGATGGTATCAGAGCCGAGTTGACTGTAGGAAGCCAAACAGACCTGACCCTAGGACTTATATTAACCATATTTTCTTACAAACTATTTACCTTCTCATCTTCTGAAGTTTTCACAAAAATTTCTCTCTTTTGTAGATGCCGGTCCATACCATGAGCAGGACTCTTCGTGACGAGGCCAGATTCATCCGCGAGCTTCGCGTGCTCGTCGACTTCTTGGGGTTTCCCCATGAGCCCGCGTTCCACGGGATCTTTCCCGATGCGAACGAGAGCTACTGTGAGGTCACGGTTGTTATCCGCCCCTCCTCCACGCAGCCACCCTTCTACACCCATGGAGTCGGAGGACCTTCGTTCGTGGTGGCCAGCCAGCGAGCCGCTCTTCAGTCCCTCGCCGAGCTTCGACTGGTCTACGACTGCCACCTCCGCGACACCGTCTACCGCTTCATGCCCATGCGCACACCAGGGAGTCACCGTAGCATCTACATCAGCCCCCTCACACAAAGCAACTCCGTCATCACCCGCACGATGAGACTCTTGGAGGCCATGGACAACCTCCACACGGAGGCCGTCCTCGACGCAGATATCCAGCACGACACCATCGACTTCTACCGTCACACTTCAGAGAACCTGACCCGCGAGAACACCGAGCTCCGTCGACAGCTTGAGCAGAACCCCCAGTTGACCCTCGAGGTGGAGGAATTGAGGCATCAGAACGAGCTCCTACGCCAGGGCGCCATAGTCAATACCCAGCTCCGCCAGCAGCTCAAAGACTTGAAGAAGGACATTGAGGAGATCGCACCTCTTCTGCCTCGCAAGAAGAAACCCCTTTGGATCCCCACCGTGAGGCCCAAGAGGATCTCCCGCAGTGCCCCACCCGCCGGACCATCCAACTCCTCGACCCCAACCGTCTCCGTCGAGCCCATGGTCGAGTCGTCCCCTGAGCTACCGTAGACGTAGTTTCACGATTGGTTGTTTTCTTTTACTTGATTGTATTGCCACTCATGTCAAATATAAGACATGAGTGAAGAAATTAAATAAAAGAAAATAAATGTAATCGCAAGAACAATATATTTTGAAATAAAGCTTAAAATCACTTCCCTCTTCCTCCTATACCTATTAGGTCATAATCCCAATCTACAGGAGAGAATCCACCTCTAGTTCCAACTCAACAAGCATCGTTCGTCACCGTTCTGCAAGATCAGCTCCAATCATGAAGTCAAGAAAAGCTGTCAGGAAAGCCCTAACTTAGCCAAACCCAATCTATGAAGATGTAGATTTAAAGCCTCCAGTGTAAAGAAGTGATTCCTAGCTAAAACATATCCATGACTTTCTAGCCTTTCCGAATCTCGAGGACGAGATTCTTGTTAAGGAAGTTAGGATTGTAACACCTTGATTTTCGCCAGGCATTAAAAATAAAATAAATAAATTCCAAGGAAAGGATAAATCAAGAAAGAGGAAAGCTAAAATATGGGCCTAAAAATTTCATTTAAATAACAATTAGCTAGAGTATTCTCCTAAAAATTCTCCTAAGCATTAAATTGCGTTCCAAAAATTTTCTTGAATTTTTGGTACCAAGGAATTCAATAAGATATAATCAACATCTTAAACCTCTAACACTAATTAATAAAATATATTACAACATGAATGTTGAGTGAATAAAATACAGGATAAATCATTTATAATAATATAAGGCCTGAGTGTGAAAGATGATAAGGAACTAAAATAAGATATGTAAGCATCTAGGTCAAATTATTCATCTTAGGCAATAAAACCAGTAACAATTTCCCCTTAATATTGGCACCTTCTTTTTGAACCCTTCAACTTCAGGATGGCCAATAACCAAGGATCAGAAGCTCCACACGATGGAAACACCTCAGGCAATCTGCCTCAGTGGGGTGCAGTTGGACGTCAGCAGACCCCTGTTGTCTATCATCCCACACTTACGAAGATGATGGCAAAACAGAACCAACTGATCGCCACACTGCTTACCCAGATGCAACAACAACAGAAGCAGATGCAAGAGCAGCAGGCACAGTTGTTTCGCCTCCAACAACACCAACACGAGCTCTCCCTTCAGCTAATCTACGAGGACTTCGCCAACTTTCAGAGATTGGTGAACGAAGCAATCATGCCAGGAACCAGAGCGATTCCATCTCAAGCCCCAACCCCTGACATCCTGCCCCAAGCACCACCAGCCGGAAGAACTCCAGCACAAGCTACCGGATACAAGAGGGACAAGAACGGCAAGCCGATTGTGTACTTCAACTGTCGCCAAGGAGGCCACTACGCCAACAAGTGCCCCTACCCCAAGCGGGCGCCAGCCTCCATTCCAAACCCAGAGGGACATACCCTGGATCACCACAAAGAGAACCCAGATACAACCAAAGACACTCCCAAATTGGTCTCAACCAACCCAGTTCCGGAGATCGCTTTTCCTATTTCTGATGTAGCACCATCTCCTAATCCGGAGCACCAGTAGAACTCAGTCCCTTAGTTTTCCTGAGGTTCGCTTCGAATCTCGAGGACGAGATTCTCTGTAAGGGGGATAGGATTGTAACAGCCCAAAATTAGAAGGGAATAAAATAAAGGAAAAATAAAATTAAATGAATTTCTGAATATTGTTATTAAAGAAAATCCTAAAAGAGCCCTATTAAAGCCAAACAGGGATAAATATTCAAAATTTGGACTTGAAAATTTTATGGGATAAACTAGAGGCCAAGAAATATTTTTGATAATTTTTACAAAATTTTAGAAACAGTTCTTCAAGCCTTAATCAAATAATTAATTTTCTGGGATTATTTTTAATCAGAAAACAATTTTTAATCTTATTGGGCCGCAACCCCGTATTCCCCTCCCAAAACCATTTCGGCCCAGCCCAACGCAGCCCTACTCGCTGACAAGCGGGACCCGCCTGTCGGCGCCATCCCTCTCTTCCTTCCCGCGCGTCCGCACCCATTGACATGCGGGGTCGCTCTGTCAGCACTCCCTCCCCTCCTTCTCTCCTCCGCGCACGCCCCGCCAGGCCCACCTGGCAGCCGCACCCCGCGCCCCCAGCCTCTTCCATCGATGGCCCACTTGTCGGCGCCGAAGCCCCCTCACTCCCGCTGCCAAGCATGGCCCGCTCGTCAGCCTCTTCCCTTTCGCTCGCAGCCACCGACAGGTGGGGGCCACCTGTCAGGCCCTTCTTCTCCGTTGGAAGGGGATCTCTCCCCTTCCATTTTTAGCCGGCGCCCCCCTTTCCGATTTTAGCCGCCGGCCGCCGGATCCCGCCGATCCAACCACGGATCCCGACCCCCCATCTCCGGTGATCACTTTCCCGCAGTTCCCCACGCGCCTTCGCCGTAAATGGCATAAACCCGAGCATTAGGAAAGCTCGCCGGCGCTAGATGGAATCCTTTCGGATTCGCATCGGTGGCCTACCAATTAGACACCGGCGAGCCCCTATATAAGGCCTCCCACCTCGCCGCACTCCGTCACGACGCCAGAAACCTAGGTCATCGCAATCCCGAAGCCGCCGCCTTCATTTTCCGGGTTGTCCCCTCTGTTCTCGCTCCGGCAAGACCTTGCCGACGCTCCCGGCCACCGCCGACCTCGCCGTCGCCACCGATAGGACCGCCTCCCCGCCCTCTACCCCGGCCTCGCCTTGGTTGGCCGTGAAGACCCCTGGAACCCGTCGCCGTCGTTGATCCCAAAGGACACCACCGCCCTCTCCTCGACGCCGACCACCGCCACTACTCCAACGTCGTCGCCACCGGTATGCCAGGAACCCCCTTGTGCCCCTCTTTCCATTTTTGGCTTTGACCACACCATGGGACCTCGCTGTCGCCGGGGATCCGCCGCCGTTGCATCGCTGGAGCTGGAGAAGAAGGGTAATTTACCCCCTTCAGCCCGTGCCGTGCCGGAAGGGATCTGGGCCGTTCGATCCGACACGGGCGGTTAGGATTATAACCCCGTCAGGTTTAATCAGGGCCATTCATTTGGCCGAACGGGTATCAAGGCCTGAGGGCCGTCGGATCTCACTTAACCCGCCCCGCGCGTGCTCTGGCCGTTGGATCCTGATCAAACCATTGCCACGTGCTCGGCTCTCGCGAGCAGTCGCCGGTTCACGGTGAACCTAGTTCACCGTGGACCAGAGACTGATTTCTGGTTTAAATAAAATTCAGAAAAATGATTTAAACTTAAAAATGCATATCTTGCTCAAATTAACTCCAAATTTCACCATTTTAATTCTGGAAAATTTGTCTTTTTATCCTCTACACTTTGATGCAATAAAAACAATATGTTTATTTGGCACATAATAACCTAATTAAATAATAAAGAAAATTCCCCTTTAGGGTTTAATTAATACTTTAAATAAATAATTCAGAAAGATACTTAAAAATTTATAAATTAATTCCAGAGGATATAATGGCTCCATTTCACTGTTATCACTACAATAAAAATGGAATGACCATTTTGTCGAAGACATTTTATTAAATAACATTCCCAAGACCCCTTTTAGGATTTAATTAATATCCCATTTAAATAATACAGAAAAACTCTTAGAAATTTATATAATAATTTTAGATGATATATTGACTCCAGTACACTGTTTAGAAGCCAATAAAATATAACAATTCATTTTGCCCATTATAATTCATTAAATAAACATCCCCAAGGCCCATTTAAATAATTAACTCATATAATAGAAAGGTAACACTTTACAAAAATGTCATGAAAGCTTAGATAATAAATTCACAGGACTTAATGACTTTATTCCACTGTACTAAACAATAAAAATAGAATACTCACTTTGCCACTTTATTTTATGAGTTAATATTTCAAAAGCCCTTGTAGGATAATTAAGTAATTCATATAATAGAAGTTAAACACTTTATAAATGTCATGACAACTTATATAATAACTTCAGAAAACCTAACAACTTGAGTTCACTATTTTTAATACAGTAATAATGTTATTATATACCTTTTTAGTTCATCACTAAAAAGGGAAAATAAAAACCCCTTAGGAAAAATAATTATATCAAGCTATAAAACTTAGGAACCTCATTAAAAGTTAATCTTAAATATTTAAGTAACGAATCCCTAAAAGTTAAGACTCTATCTCCTTTACTTAATCCAATAAAAACATGTATGCTTGTATGGTTGATTTGTTTTGGATTGTTTATTGAATGTTGTGTTTACTTTTCCGTATCGAGAAGACTACGACGTCATCGAAGATCCGGAGTTCTATCCCGAGGTTCCTCCTTCACCCTTTGCTGAGCAAGGCAAGTCATCGACCACCTCTGTGGAAACAGTTGATCATATTGAGCCCATGTTTTAATAAATTATCGCTATAACTCATAGGTTAATATTGCATTAGTCAAATATCAAGCCCTACACTTATATTTATTAGATCCCCGTCCTTGTGTGCAAACCCAAGCCATGCTTATTGAGCCTTAACTCCTTGTCACTCTACAAATATTATATTAGCTAGTGCCCAATGTACCGGCACAACCGCTATAGGATATAAAGAATGAGTAGTAGATAGCTGGATTCTGATATATGAAATTCCCCGTTATTCTCGTCTCTGGATTCTGTTTAAGTTGGCTAAGTTATAAGTATGGTGGTTTCCGGGTGCAAGCTCGGAAACTGGTTGGTCGCACCCGGGGCACTATAAGGACCGGTCTGCGGGATTTGTTGCAAAGCACTTCCGTACCAACCACAAGTCTAATGGGTAAGTCCTAACTAGAAGTGTGGAACTCTTCGGCTCTATGCACCATAGTGGAGGGGTACAAGGGGAAAGCCTGCGGGTGACTTGTACCAAAGAAGGCTCAAGGGGGGGGGGTATGGTGAGCACTCGACACGTCGAGACACGATACGCAACCCATAAGAGGGTGTTGTGGAGTCGGAGGGAACCATATGGAAGGTTTTGGCACGAGTTCCCGTGAAATGGGTCATCTCGTTACACTTTGGTGTAAGTGATGAGTGCGTGCCTTGTGGGTACAGTGGTACATCTCTGATCAGAGTAAAATCAATCTTTTCGAAAAGCCGAGCCCACGGTCAAGGGCGGGTTGTGTGACTACTCGCAGTTAGTTTACAATTGTTTGAAGGATTGAGTTATTCATGGCATGTAAGGACTGTTGTGCGAGGAGGTAAAACGTACTCCTCGAGTTAGAAGATGATGATGCATACACATGTTTATGTTTCAGTACTAATAAATTGTTCACATTAAATTGCTTTACAAACTATTCGCTTCCGCAAAACTAGCCACTATCTTCCTTGTTATTATCTTGCATTATATTTGCATTCGATGGCTTGCTGAGTACATCTGTACTCACCCCGTTGACTTACACCATCAGAGCCCGTCTACTACGAGGAGGATGAAGGTCTGGAGTAGCGACCCAGTCAAGGCGAGACTGGAAGGAGGCGTTCATCTAGGACCCTTATTTTATTAGTTTCTCTTCACTTTCATTCACTTTTGTATTAATGCGGTCTACGAACCGTGAATGATTGCCCGTCTTGTACGTGGTTGTGTGATGAACGTCTTGTTTTATTGATTTTCTATGGAATTTCAATAAAGTCCTGATTTATTAAATCGGGGCGTGACAATTCGTCTCCTCCTCGCTTGCTTGTCGCCAAATCCGAGGTATTCGCTATTTTTCAGAATATTTTAAATTTATTAATGTTATTTTTGTGTTATTTGCAATGTTAAGACTTGATAAATATTAATGTGTTATTATGCGATGATTTCATTAGGGTGACTATTATGCTATTACAAATGTTCCTGTATTAAATGTTGTGCTTTTTCATGTGTTTTCATATGTGATGTTCATTTTTTTCTTATGCAATATATGTTGTGCTATTATATATGCTATTACATTTATTCTTGTATTAATTTGTACAGTAGTTTACTGAAGATTTAATTAGGGTGATTAGTATTAAGTTGTAGTTTGTTGATGCTATTACATATGTTGTTCTATTATATATGCTATTACATTTATTCTTATGTTGTGCTGTTATATATGCTTATATATATTCTTTTCATATGCAATGATTTCATTAGTGAGAAAAACATAAGTAGTGTAACAAAATCTATGTGTCACCCATTTCAGACTAACATGTCTCACACGTGTCATGTGTGTGAGATGTGCAAGTATGGAATTGTCCCTTTTTGGACAACCTCAGAGTGGGTGACAGAGCGTGGAATTTATGATGAGCCATGAGTTTGAATGGGATTTTAGTGTCATAATCTTGTTGTTCTCCATTGCACCATTATCAGGCATACAATTGGAGAATAGCGGGGTTATGCTGCTGAAATTTCGTTCGAACTCTATAAGCTTGTCATAAATCCATGCTCTGTTGTTCACTCTTGGGTGGGTTTAGGACATATCTTTTCCTATAGACATAGGGTCGTGGTATATAGAAACATCTATTACTTATGATACATTCTCTATTGAATGAATGTTTTGCCTCTAGAATAGTTGAAGACCATCGGTGAGAAATTTATTGACCGTGCATTTGCTTTGGCAAAGGAAAGTGGCGCGAGGTGTCCATGCATGAAGTGTAGAAATTCTCTTTGGTAAGACAAGAGAACATTATCACTGCACATTTGCAAGTATGGTTTCTTGCTAGGTTATGATGTATGGGTGTACCATGGCGAGACAATTCGTGAAAAACTATATTGGTAGTGGAAGAAGATGATAGCACGACTGACGATAGGATGGATGAGATGCTTTATGCTATATGACTAGAGTTTGAAACAAACCCTGAGGATCCTCCTACACCGGAGGTTCAAAAGTTTTTCAACATCCTTAGAGTTTTAGAAGAGCCGTTGCATGAGCACACCATAGAGTTTTAGAAGAGTCGTTGCATGGCCATTAAGTTGAAGTTTGCATTCTCCAACAATTGTTACAAGGAGCTCGTGAATCTGATCAGCAATGTCCTTCCTATGAACCATAAGATGCCGAAAGACATGTAGCAGTCAAAAAAATGCTTTCTGCTCTCGGTATGGAGTATGAGAAGATTTATGTGTGCCAAGATAAATGCATGCTTTTCTAGAGAGAACATAAGAATGAGATGCAGCGCTTAAAATGTGGTAAACCGAGGTTCGTAGAGGTTGTAAATGAAGACGATGAAAAGGTTATGACAGAGGCATATGAGATGGCATAAGGAAGTGTTGACACGGAAATGTGCCCCCACACTTTGGTAAGTTCAACGATCCAAAAATGCACGGATACTTAGGGACAAGCCTAAGCGTGACGTAGCACCGACATCGCGTTCCGACTACCCTTAATAGTGATAAGGGGGTGGAGTCACCAGGCAACGAGATTACACAAAATAATCCAATTAGCCGAAAGGAATAGATTAATCAGAATAAAATCAGCAAACCAGTCGGAGCCCGCCTGGTTCGAAGTCTGATGCGAGGGGTGCGCCGAAGGGTACATTCGGCGTCTGGTGCGAAGTGCTCCGCCGAAGGGTGCTTCGGCGTTCGAACTGATCAGCCAAAGGTGAACTCCGAAAGGATTTTTACGCGATGATCACCTCCGAACAGTGGGGTTCGGCATGATATCTCCGATACAACAATCTACCGGACAATGACACGAGGGCCACACGCGAGTGCAACTTCGTCCAGTGTGGAGTATGGTCATGGCGAAGCCTGTCACGACGAAGTATGCTGGCGAAGCCTGTTGCCGAAGCCTGCAGTCTCGTCGAAGGGTGTCCTAGGACCTCTGAAACCGATCTCTCAGCTCCGGACACCTCCGGCGAAGTAGCTCCGAACGTGCGAACCTGCAACAGAGGAGTGCGAAGTACCAATTCGGCCTGAGGACTGAATTTTTCTAAGTGTTGCACTAGTAGCGAAGGTAGCAACCTGTTACACAGATTAGCGGATACTTCACAGGCGAAGTAACAAGGCGATAGCAATCTATTACGTAGATTAACAGATATTTCACAAGCGAAGTAACAAGGATTACCACTATTCCGTAGCGGCCGATGGAGGGCTTCCAGGCAAACCCACGAAGAGGTACAGGAAAATAAAGATAAAGTAAATGCAATCAAAGCATGGGCTTTGGTTTAGTTTGAGTTGGGGGGTTCTCCACGCCGTCCTTGCCTCTCTATTTATAGGGGCTTAACTCCTAATCTAATCTGCTATTAATCTGGCCGAATAGAGATAAAGATTGAGATGGGAATGCATACAACCCCATCTCTACCGAGGTGGGATTCGGCAAGGCCCGTAAAGGCGTGCTTCTTGGGCCGAAGCTTCGGTAGCGTGGTCTTCGGCCAGGCCCGTCGAGGCCTGCTCCTCGGGCCGAAGCTTCGGTGGCGTGGGCCTCTAAAGGCTTCCCGGCCGAAGCCCATGGGCTGGCTGGAGGCTTTTGGAGCCCGTAGCTCAGCGAACTTTGGCCCTGTAGGGCTTCAGACAGACCGTGGACATCTGTATTTTCGGCCCAAATCACCAAAATTGATATTTTGACGATCTAGCCATTAATGCCATTTTTTGCTATCAACACATTCCCCCCTGCCTTTTAGTGAATTAGTGAACTAAAAGCACAACGAACTGAAGACGATACCATTTGTATCGGCTTTTCGACACTTTTATGATGTTTGCCACAGAGTTGGGAAATACCTTTTCAAGTATCTACCATTCGAAGCTCTTCGAAACCGCTCTCCCTACAGGGATTCCAACATGTATGCGTTGCCGGGAGCGATTTCGGCTATCTTAAAAGGACCTTCCCAACTAGGTGACCATTTACCAAATTTGGGACTCTTCGTGCCTAAGGGTAAAATTGTCTTCCACACCAAGTCTCCTGTTTGAAACGACTTTGGTTTAACCTTCTTATTGTAGGCTTTAGCTACTCTCTTCTTGTATAATTCTATGGCCTCTAAAGCCCTTAGTCTTTTATTGGTCACTTCCTCTAGATTATCTTTTAGAAGAGTCTCATATTCGTCGACCGATAAGCCATCTTGCTTTAACACTCTTAACAAGCCCAGATCTACCTCTATAGGTAGAACGACTTCTTGTCCATATACCAACTCATATGGACTGACCTTGGTGGCACCGTTCTTTGCAATCCTACAAGCCCATAACGCCTCGAAAAGCACTTCATGCCACCTTTTAGGAAACTCTTCAATTTTCTTCTTAATAAGCTTAATCACGGTTTTATTACTAGACTCGGCCTGACCATTGGCCTGAGCATAGTAAGGTGAAGAGTTTATCAACTTAATGCCATAGTATTCGGCGAAGTCCTTTACTTCTTTAGAAACAAATGAACTACCTTGATCCGTAGTAAGAGTTTGAGGGATGCCGAATCTGTGTATGATGTGCTTCAAAATAAAATCACGTACCTCATTGTGAGTCATGTTCTTGAGAGGTACGGCCTCAGTCCATTTGGTGAAGTAATCTGTCGCCATCAACACGAACCGATGCCCCTTTGAGGAAGGAGGGTAAATCTGGCCGATGAAGTCTAAACCCCAACCGCGAAACGACCATGGCTTGACAATAGGATTGAGCGATGAGGCAGGAGCTAACTAGATGTTGCCAAACTTCTGACATGCCTCACACCCTCTCTAGTGTACTTGAAACAATCTTCAGTCATAGTCGGCCAATAAAAACCCACTCTTCTGAGCATCCAACTCATCTTTTGGGCCGACTGGTGAGTGTCGCAAAGCCCTTCATGGACTTCTCATGTAGCCACTTGGGACTTCTCATGGTCTAAACACTTCGATAGCACTCCATCGATGGTTCGACGATACAATGTGTCGTCCAACAACACAAATTTGAACGCTTGTCGCCGAACCTTCCGATCAACCCTTTGGCTAGGGTCTCTCAAATAATGGACGATTGTGACAATCCAATCGCCCTTGCAGGTTTCAGAGGGCTTCGCTGGTCCGCCTTCTGAAAAGACTTCTAAATTACTGACTTCAGGGTGCCCCCCCGAGCTTTTCAAGCTCCTACCGAAGCCTGGCCAAAGTGGCCCTTCGGAGCCAGCTGGGCCGAAGCTATTCGGAGGGTTCAGACTCCGGGGAGCCTTCTCCGTCCGTGAGGCTTCACACGATGGGCTCCGGCGTGCCAGACCCTTTGATCGGCAGAGCACTCCGATCCAGGGGCTTCGGCGTGCGGGGGCCTTCGGTGACCCGAGGGGTTCGACCCGAGGTGTGCGCCCGCCCACCTTTACGGGCTTCGGCAGTAAGACATAACACCGGCTTCTCCAATACAGAAAATTTCCCTCTCCTGACTTGGTAGCCAGATGCCTGCTGAGCCTAATCATTGGCGACTGAATTGGCCTCTCTTGACACGTGAGATATTTTGAAATCATCAAAAGTAGTAACTATGTTTAGACATTTGTCCAAGTAACTATTCAGCAAGCCATTAAAACATTGAGCATTCTTAGCTACTTGTTGTACTACTAATAATGAATCACCATATGTGTTAACATGGTTAGCACGTACGGACTCTAGTAATTCAAGTCCTAACAACAAAGCTTCGTATTCGGCTTGGTTATTAGTGGAAGAAAACTCTAGTCGGGCCGAGGCTTCAAAGCGCATACCACTAGGTGATATGAGAACTACTTCAATGCCTTGGCCACTCTTGCAAGCCGAACCATCAAAATAGAGTTTCCATGGTACTACCTCAACTAGAGCAATGGTATCACTCCAGCTAACATCTATGTGATGATCGACTATAAAGTCGGCTACGACTTGGCCTTTCACCGCTCTCAGGGGCTCGTAGGTCAAATTGTACTCAATCAACGCGTAAGCCCATTTTCCGATTCTTCCACTTAGAATCGACTTCTATAACATGTGCTTTATAACATCGGTTTGGCAAACGACAACACATGTAGTGGGGAGAAGATAATGGCGTAACTTAGTGCACGCGTAATAAAGTGATAAACACAACCGTTCCACAAATGCGTACCTGGTTTCGGCGTCCAGCAGGCGGCGGCTCAAGAATGTGATGATGTGCTCCTTTCCCTCTACCTCCTAGGTTAGCACGGCTCCAATCACGCCACCTTCTGCGGCGATGTACAACCGAAACGGAATCCTAGCTTTGGGTGCTCTCACCATAGGTGGTGATGACAAGCACTCCTTGATCTTCTCAAAAGCACTTTGCTGGCTTGCCCCCCAAGCGAACTCGGCTTCGTTTTTTAGCCGGAGTATGGGGACAAAGGCATCAATCTTGCCGGACAAGTTGGATATAAAGAGACGCAAATAGTTCAACTTGCCTATCAACTTTTGCACATCCTTCTTGCATGTCGGCGCTGCAACGTTTCTAATATTTTCAAGTCTCTTAGGATCAATTTCTATGCCTCTCTCCAGAATCATGAAACCTAAGAACTTACCTGCCGACACACCAAAAGCACACTTGAGTGGGTTCATCTTCAACCTATATTGTCGCATTCTATCGAAAGCAACCTTCAAATCGGCTAAATGGTTTCCCATAGCGTCCGATTTGACCACGACATCATCGATGTAAACTTCTAACATAACTCCTAACAAGTCATGAAATATCAAGTTCATAGCGCGCTGATACGTGGCGCTGGCATTTTTCAAACCAAAAGTCATGACGACCCACTCGAACAAACCGACAAAACCAGGGCATCGAAAGGCAGTCTTATAGACGTCCTCTTCGACCATAAAGATTTGATTATAACCGGCATTGCCATCAAGAAAACTTAGTGCCTTGTGTCCTGAAGCATCGTTGATCAGCATGTCAGCTATCGGCATTGGATACTCATCCTTTGGAGTGGCTCTGTTCAGATCCCTAAAATCAATGCATACCTGTATCTTGCTGATCCCTTTCTTCTCTACAGGCACAATGTTAGCAACCTATTCCGCGTACCTGCACGACCTAATATATTCAGCCTTGAGTAGTCGCTCTACTTCTTCTTTAACTCGGTCATAGACGGCCGAATTAAAGTGACGGGAAGGCTGCTTATAAGGCCTAAATCCGGACTTGATGGGCAGCCGATGCTCCACGAGCTCGCGGCTTAGCCCTGGCATTTCGCTATACTCCCATGCGAAACAATCGACATACGACCGAAGTAACTTTATTACTTCAGCCTTTTCATCGGGCTGTAAATGTTGGTTTACAAAAGTCGGCCTTGGGATGCTACCATTACCTATATCAACTTCCTCCAAGGGATCGGCCGACGCAAATCCTTGCCCTAATTTTTCCACTTCGCTAAAGTCCTCGATGGCTTCGGCCATACCGTCTTTATTAGACCGATATTGCTCCACACGAGACTTTAGCCAATCTAAATTATCCTTGCTAGACATGACTATTAATACAAAAATAGCCGTGCTACTCCAGCCGGCTTTACAGACACTGGTACAAACCATCCTCCGGGCACACTAACGAAGTCATAATCCGAAAGATCTCTACCTGATAGACACTCTACTTTGTTATGGATGGCGTCGACCGACACATCGGCCAAAGCTACTTGGGCCAAAGTATCCACGGGGATGACCTCCACCTCATCGCCGTCCCACTGTATCAAGCACTGGTGCAGGGTAGAGGGAATGCAACAGTTTGCGTGAATCCAGTCGTGTCCGAGCAACACGCTATAGTTACCTTGTACGTCGACGACAAAAAATGTTGTTGGTAATGTCTTGTTGCCCACCATCAACTCCATAGAGAGTACTCCCTTGGCCTCGGAGCTCTCGCCATTGAAGCCGTTGAGCATGAAGTTAGTCTTCTTCAGTTCATCTTCGTCCCTGCCAAGTTTTTTCAACAACGAATAAGGCATTAGGTTAACAGTGGCGCCACCATCGACGAGCATCCGGGAAATTGTCTTCCCATTGATGTGACCTCGACATAGAGGGGTTTTAGATGGCGAGCCGAGTCCTCGGGCTTCTCAAAGATGGCATTGTGCGGGCCGAGGTTCAATTCAGCACCTCGGCCTCGTCCTGCGGCAGGGCGAACTTGGCAGGTAATGTGATGATGTTGATGTCCATCGCCTAGGGTGCGGGCCCTTCAGATATGGGCGAATAATCGTCATTGAGCATGTCATCATCATCGTCGCTCGGACTAGGAGCTGGGTTGGTTATCTCAACCAGCTTCTCCCTCCATATCTACTTCATAGCTGGCCGAGGGCGGATCTCTTCAAAGAAAGCATCGCGCTCGGCCTCATCCCTTTTCTCGCGCATCTCCTGTGCCCGTAGCCTTTGTAGGCATCTCTTCTGTGATTTGGACATTCCTAGAGGAGCCCAAGATGGCTGAGGCCTGGTACCGGGTGCTACTGTTCGACTTCTGTTAATTCTGGCCGAAGTGGCACTGTGTCCTTCGGCCTTGGGCACTCTGTGTTTGGAGGGTGCTTCGCTGCGAACCTCGTCGGACGGACCAGCCTCGTTCGGCCGATCGAACCAAGCTTCGGTGCAGAGCTCGGCCGAAGTATGAGACTCACCTCCGTCAGACCTCGGTGACAAAGTCTTCGGGATCGTGACTTCCTGATACCCAACTCTGATGGTTATGGCTTCGAACTCCCTAACTTCGACCTCCGCGTGCTAGCACCCTTCGGCTTCACTCTGCATGGTCTAATTCGGAGGCACCACGGACAGTCTGTGAATGATTCTCCCCTCCGCCGCATCTGTTTGCCCCTGCCGTCCATAATACTCCGAAGGAAAGCAAGGCATAGTGTTAGGTTGCGGAGGGTACCCTGACCTAGATACGTACGGAGCCCACGTGGTCCCCGCCCAGTCATACGGTGGAGGCATCGGAGGCTCTAGTGGCCTCGCCCACTGTGAGCCGAACACATCACCCGGAGGGGGGTTCGACAGAGCTGATGGCACCTCGGACCACACCAGCGAAGGGTCGTGCCAGGCCGGAGGTACGTTCGGCCAGTACGGGCCGAAGCCTCCCATCGGAGAAGTCCAACACGGTGCGGGGTTTGGCCATTGGGGGCCGAAGTTGTTGCATGGGGGACCCGACCACTGGGGTTCGAAGCCGTTGTACGGGGGGCTCGGCCATTGTGGCTCGGAACCACCGCGCGGAGCATCAGGCCACTGTGTCCCGAAGCCTTTGTGCGGAGGGTTCACCAGCTTCAGCCCGAAGCCACCCCTTGAAGGTCTTGGCCCCATTGGCTGTTTTAGCCTAGCGCGCGGACCTGCTTCCTTGTCCCTTCTCTGATGCTTGTTCAACAGCATATCATATGTCACCTTCGGCCTCTTGCGAGCCTTAGACGAAGGGGTATTAATGTTTTGTTTCGACACACCTACCTCGGGGTTCTTTGCACGCGTGTGCGAGTGCGTGATTCTCCGATAATTACATCTTTTCCTTTAGTCGACTTGGCCTGTTCTGGTCGAATCAGCACCTTCTTTTCGCCGAGGTCGACGACGTTGACTAGAAAAGGATCTTTATCCAGCTTCATCTTTGGGTCATGGTCTATCTTCAATCGTCCTTCTTCTATGGCCGATTGTATCTACCGTAGAAAAACATTGCAATCATTGGTATTATGCAAATGTGAATCATGCCACTTACAATATGGATGCTTCTTTAACTCATCGGCAAGTGGGATGACTTGACCCTTAGGTAACCTGAGAAGCTGACTTTTTAAGAGAAAATCAAATATTTTATCACATTTTGTTATATCGAATGAGTACTTGACCTCACTAAGTCTATTCTTTGTGGGGGATGGTCATAACTCGGAGCAAGTAATAGGTTTACTTTTAGTGTTCCAGACCCATTCGGCCGCGTACATGTCGGCCGAATCCTCCTCCTCTAACTCCTCCTCATCAGAGCATTCCATGATGTGCATCTCGTCCCTAGGCTTGCTAAACGTCTTAATAAATTTCTTATCTTTGGCTCGGCCTTCTTGGACCAGAGCCTGCTGTAGAACTTGGGTAACTTCTAAAATTTTTTTGTTATCTAACCTCTCTTTAATCTCGGAACGCAACCCGTTAAAAGCTAATTCCGCCAAGTCCCTTTCTGAAATATTAAGGCTAAAACACTGGTTTCTAGTATCCCTGAAACGCTTGATGTACTCAGAGGCGCTCTCACTAGATTTTTGCTTAACCGATGTCAAATGTGAAAGCCTAAGTTCTGTCTCACCTGTGTAGAAATAATCATGGAATTTCCGCTCTAAATCGTCCCACGTGTGGATCAGCGGGAGTGCCGAAAACCAAGTGAAAGCAGTGCCGGATAGCGAGAGAGAGAATAGTCTAACCTTTAGGGCATCTATCCCGCTAACCTCTCCACACTGCGCCAAAAATTGACTAACATGCTCTAGTGTGGTCTTGCTACCCTCGCCATCGAACTTAGTGAATTCAGGGATCCTATAGCCGTGGGGGTAGGGTACCGCATCAAGATGGTCGGGGTAGGGCTTACGGTAAACTCTAACCCGTCCCTTGGGCACGAAGCCAGCACGAAGACGCATCATCTTGGTACGTTGCTTGTGCGCGCCTCTCATGCGGGGGCGCGACACGTGGTGGGATATCAGCGTGTTAGCCATGTGCTTCGTCCCTGCGTGCTATTTGTATAACGTGTTCGAGTCCGAGCATTTGTGCATGCGGTGCGGGCAGCGCAGGTATTGGCGTAGGTGGCACGCATTATGCAGTGTTAGTTTGGTCGTAGGTGTAATGATTGGTCTCGGCCATAAGTGTTGAAGCCGGAGACGTGATTGCGCTAGTGCTGTCATTAGTCCTATTGTATACGTGGTTCATTGGAGGTGCGCTAGCAATAGGAACCGGGGGTATAGCCTCAGTAAAGCCAAACCTCCTAAGAGTCACCTCTACTTGGGAGCTGACTGCCGAATCTAAACAGTTGGCTAGTGAAGCGCTAACGACTTGATCTACTGATGCGGCTATTTTCTGCTCAATTTCTAAAGAAGATAAACGAGGCGATATAGGTGTTACCTGGACCTGAGCGAGGTCGGGGGTGACGATGTCGCACTTGATGAAGCCTGCGCGTGTCTTGACGTAGCCCCCAAGCATCATGTCGTGGAGCGCCTTCAGCTTTGCCTCGATCTCTGCTCGACCTTTTGCGGGGATATCTTCAAGTGTAGGTGACAATATGTTGCGGTTGTCGATATCCGCGCCTCATATTGCGTCCATCGGTGGTGTAGATGTAGTAGTCAATGTAGATGTACCGGTGGCCAATGTAGACGTACTCATCATGTTGGCGTAGCCTTCCCCAGCGGAGTCGCCAAAAAGTGTGTTGACACGGAAACGTGCCCCGCACTTGGGTCAGTTCGACGATCCAAAAATGCACAGATACTTAGGGACAAGTCTAAGCGTGATGTAGCACCGACGTCGTGTTCCGACTACCCTTAATAGTGATAAGGGGGGTGGAGTCGCCAGGCAACCAAATTACATAAAATAATCCAATTAGCCAAAAGGAATAGATTAAACAGAATAAAATCAGAAAACCAGTCAGAGCCCGCCTGGTTCGAAGTCTGATGCGAGGGGTGCGCCGAAGGGTACCTTTGGCATCTGGTGCGAAGTGCTCCGCCGAAGGGTGCTTCGGCGTTCGAACTGATCAGCCGAAGGTGGACTCCAAAAGGATCTGGACACGATGATCACCTCCGAACAGCGGGGTTCGACGTGATATCTCCGATACAGCAATCTACTGGACAATGACGCGAGGGCCACACGCGAGTGCAACTTCATCCAGTGCGGAGTATGGTCGTGGCGAAGCCTGTCGCGATGAAGTATGCTGGTGAAGCCTGTTGCCGAAGCCTGCAATCTCATCGAAGGGTGTCCTGGGGACCTCCGAAACCGATCTCTCAGCTCCAGACACATCCGGCGAAGTAGCTCCGAACGTGTGAACCTGCATCAGAGGAGTGCGGAGTACCAATTTGGCCTGAGGACCGAATTTTGCTAAGTGTTGCACTAGTAGCGAAGGTAGCAATCTGTTACGTAGATTAGCGGATACTTCATAGGCGAAGTAACAAGGCGATAGAAATCTATTACATAGATTAACGGATACTTCACAAGCGAAGTAACAAGGATTACCACTATTCCGTAGCGGCCGGCAGAGGGCTTCCAGGCAAACCCACGAAGAGGTACAAGAAAATAAAGATAAAGTAAATGCAATCAAAGCATGGGCTTTGGTTTGGTTTGAGTTGGGGGGTTCTCCACGCTGGCCTTGCCTCTCTATTTATAGGGGCTTAACTCGTAATCTAATCTTCTATTAATCTGGCCGTATAGAGATAAAGATTGAGTTGGGAACGCATACAAATCCATCTCTGCCGAGGTGGGCTTCGGCCAGGCCCGTCGAGGCCTGCTTCTCGGGTCGAAGCTTCGGTAGCGTGGGCTTCGGCCAGGCCCGTCGAGGCCTGCTCCTCGGGCCGAAGCTTCGGTGGCGTGGGCCTCCGAAGGCTTCCCGGCCGAAGCCCATGGGCTGCCTGGATGCTTTCAGAGCCCGTAGATCAGCGGACTTCGGCCCTGTAAGGCTTCGGACAGACCTTGGACATGTGTATTTTTGGCCCAAATCGCCAAAATTGATATTTTGATGATCTGGCCATTAATGCCATTTTTTGCTATCAACAGGAAGGTGTACGTGAGAACGACCAAGTGATGGTGCACCCATATAATGGTGAGGCATGGAAGGCTCTAGATGATTTTGACGCAGACTTTGCTAGGGATTCGAGGAATGTTCGCATCGGGTTGGCAACAGATGGATTCACACCTCTCAATGTAACCACGTCTTCGTACTCTTGTTGGCATGTCTTGGCTATTCCATACAACCTTCCACATTCACTTTGCATGAAATATGAATTTATGTTCCTATGTCTCATTATACCTAGTCCAGAGCATCCTGGAACATGTCTCAACGTGATGTTGAAGCCTTTAATTGAAGAGTTGAAATAATTGTGGAAAGGAGTTGAAGCATATGACTATGACTAGAATAAAAAAATTCAATCTTCAAGTTGCGTATCTGTGGTCAGTCCACAATTTTATGGCATACATTATTTTTTCTGGTTGGAGTTGTCATGGAAGGATGACATGTCCGATATGTGGTAAGGACATAGATTGTTTCCGTCTTAACTTTGGGGGAAAGATTTGTTATTTTGATTGTCATAGATGCTTTTTGCTCATGAATCACCCATTTAATTTGCAGAGGAACACTTTCAAGAAGGACAATGTTGTCGTAAAGGGACCGCCAAGGCGTTTAAGCAGTCTAGAGATTCTTGATATGCTAAATGAGTTGGTCCTTAATGAATATGGGGATGGATTTGTACGATTCAGAACCGAACATAACTGGACCCACATATGTGGCTTATCGAAACTGCCCTATGTCAAATCGTTGATTTTGATGCACAACATTGACGTCATGCATCATGAACGTAATGTTGGTGAAAGCATTATAAGCACATGCATGGATTTCACGGACATGACAAAAGATATTCTAAAGGCAAGAGGAGATTTAACTGACATTTGTAATCGACCAACCGTTGAGTTGACAAATAGTGGTTGCAAGCCACGTGGCCCATTTTATTTAAAACCTAAAGAAAATAAACAAGTAATAAGGTGATTGAAAAATTTAAAATTCGCAGATGGTTACGTCGCGGGATTTAGAAGAACTTTGAATTCGAAGATAGGGAAGTTAAATGGATTGAAAAATCACGATTACCACATAATAATGGAAAGACTCCTTCAAACTTGAATAATGATGTGTGGAATGCGTTAGCTAAGCTGAGCCATTTTTAAAGAAAACTTTGTGCTAAAGAAATTAAGAAAGAGATGATGGAGAAGTTGTAGAAAGAGACACCGATGCTTTTATGTAAATTGGAAAAAATATTCCCTCTAGGATTCTTCAATCCAATGCAACATTTACTAGTTCATCTTCCATATGAATCTAAGGTAGTTGGCTCGATGCAATATAGGTGGATGTATCACATTGAAAGGTCTCTAAAGAAGCTTAGAGCGATGGTTGGTAATAAGGCAAGAGTTAAAGGTTGCATCGCGGAAGAATTTAAATTGAAAGAGATAGCATACTTCACTAGTGTATACTTTGTTGAGCATCACAATGTCAACACACCTACTATGCGGTACCATGTGGATGAAGACAATACTTGTAGTGACCTTCAAATTTTTCAGTGGAAGGGCAGAACTGTTGGTGTCTCCACGACATATTATGTATCTCAATAAGAACAGACATATGCCTTGCTTTACATGTACTCAAATTTTGAAGAGATAGAACAATATTTCGCGTAAGGGAATGCTTTTTAGTTTTCTATTTTACTGACGATGGTTCATAGCTTGTTTGTTTACCTATTCTTTTACAATGATAGTATGTTTGATTCGAAATACTTGATGTCTAGTCGTCAAGTAATGGAGAAGCAATTAGATAAGCTGCATCAGGAAGGAACAAATGGAGGGCCTAGTTTCCTCACTTGGTTCAGAGAACATGTAAATCCTTACCTTTTGTGACACATATTATTTTAATCTATTAGGTTAATTATCTTATAGATCCATATGATTTGTAGTGTGTGCTCGTCATCAATGTACATATAGACTTGCAACACCTCTCTTACGAAAGTATTACTGCCAAAAGTTATGGTCGATATGATGTGAATGATTTCCGCTTCCTTTCAACCAATTTTGAAGCATATCGAACTTTGGCGGCAACAACTAATACTAGAGTTGTTACAAGGGTCATTGATGCACAAGGACATGAAACTAAGTGTTGTAGCAATTGTGTTAGCTACAAACATGTTCTATGATAGGGGTGTAAGATGTGGAACATTAACCTCGAATGGTTCTTTCAGAGAGAAAGGGAGAGAGGGTTTTTATACTGGTTCAGGCCTCCTATGAGGGATAATAACCCTACGTCAAGTTCATAGTGATTTTTGCATAATATTGTCTATGTGTGTTCTGTCCTATTACAAGGGTGGTGCCCCGCTTTTATAGGAAAGAAAGTTAAAGGAAACGACTCTTTTACCCTCTACATACCATGGGCTTTGTAGGGGTAAAAGGGGGGAAACACCTAGGCCACTGTGCATACAGTTTTATAGCTTTTACAACTTTACAGTCGTGGTAGATATACATTATTTCGGGGGCATGGCCCTCAGCATGGCTATTTGTACTGTAGTGGTACTGAGATGTCTTGTCTTTCGGGACGGAGTGTGTGCCGAAGGGTATTTGCCGGAGGTCACCGGAGAGGGCTTCGAAGAGGGCTCTGAAGAGAGCTCCGAAGAGGGCTCCAAAGGGGGCTCCAAAGGGGGCATCGGAGGGGTCCTCGGAGGGGCCTGGAGGTTCGTCTTGATCTTGCGATTTCTTGAGGTAGCATCCGGAGTGGTCTTCAACCGGAGGGGCACGGGGGCCTGGCTACAGGCCTCGCCAGCTTGGCAGGCTCTAGGGCTCTGCATCTCCAAAGGCTGGTGTCATTTGACCCCTTGTTAAGGGAGAAATATTTTCCCCCCAACAGTAGCCCCTCGCACGTAGCCCTTCGTGTGAAGGGGGCGTGCACCCTAGGGCAAATGGTGTTTGTTGGAAGGCGCTTCACAGGAGGTATCCTTTGGAGCTTAGCCTCAGAGACCGGTCTCAAACCGCACATCATTAAGTGTCTGTACGGAATGGAGGGGATGGCCTCGGGAACCCAAACGACATCGGAGGCCAGTGGCCGGAGTGGACGGGCACCATCGGGAGCCCTAACGGCACCGGGTCCAACGGTCATGGGCCGGTTAGATGCCCTTGGGAGCTGAGCTGCTCTCGAGCGGGGGGGCGTCACTTCAATCTTCACCTTAGCCCCACCAGTCATATACTATGGGGGGTGGCTTACGGGTAATAAAAATCTTCACCGCGGGGGCGAACAGCGGTTTTTACCGCCTATAAAAGGCCACCAGTGCCCCACGATCCCGCACACATTTGCGCATTCCTCTATTCTTGAGCTCTAGCCACCCTTTGCTCTCCCAATCTTTTCCGAAGCCTCCAGCACCTCCGTGCCTGGAACCCCTGGCACCTTCGCGCACGGATCCCCTTCACGATGCCGAAGAAAACTTCATCGAAGAAACCACCCACCCTAGGCGGGGGGTCAAGCTCCATTCAAGTCCAAGCGGCTGCGGCGGTGGTGGCGAATCCTCCGGCTAGATGCCTCAGGGCGTTCAACCTTCGCTCGCCCTCGAATAAATTTGAGCAACCAATGGAGTTACAGGCTTCAGCTTCTACGGAGGAGACCATTCAACAGATCTGCACTGGAAAAGTTTCCACTGAGGTTAGCCTTTGGAGATCGGGGTCAGAGACCGGGGTCGAAGACCGTCTCAAGGCCACAGCCAAATGAAACTGTGGTCTTCGAAGCGTTCTAGGAAGCCGGGCTCGGGCTCCCGGCTGAAGGCATGCTAGCCGAAGTGATAGGCATGTTTAACTTCGAACTCCCCCATCTTTCCCCAAATGTCGTACCTCACCTCGCCATCTTTGAGTGGGCAATGAGGGCCGAACGGTGTGAGGGGTGAGCAGACGTCTTCGTAATCCTACACGAAGCCAATTGCCAACCGAAGAAGAAAAAGGGGCCAAACGGAGTGGAGAGAGCTCTGGCCTTCGGCAGCGCCAATTTCCAACATTGGAGGGAGTTCACGAATGTCTTCCCAATGAGGGTCATGAACAACTGCTAGCGCTCAAAGTGGGACCAAGAATGGTTTTACGCCGCGGTCGACACAGAGTCCCCCCTTCAGAGCACTAACGCCCTTATTTCGTACCACCGCTAAGCTAGGATATCATCAGACTCTAAGACAATCCAAGCTTGGATCGAGCTACTGCGAAGGGTGGCCCAGAGAATGAGCATGAGGGACTTGGCCAAGGAGTTCATCACCCTTCGGATCAGTCCCCCCATGCTTTCTTGGCCAAATAACTTGTTCGGAGCCCTTGACTCGGATGGCTAGCAAGGCGTGTCTTCAGAGTTTCTTGGTAAGGCTTCGAGATGCCTTTATTTCTTCTTGATGCTTGGGACTAACTTAGAGTCTTCATTACTGCAGCTTCGCATGAGGTGCAGATGCTGGAGGAGGCCATCATAGTGGTCGAACGCATCGTGGGGCCCCCGACGCCAGATGAGCATGACCGGAGAGTCGCTCTGGTTTGGTCCTGGGAACAGTACAACTGGGTATGGACCTGTATGGGTGCCGCTGGGGTCTAGGAACTCCCACAGTTTACGGACCTGGTGCCCTCGAGCGAGGGCCCTAAGCGGAAGAGGGTTGATGATGGCGAGCCGGGGGTCCATCGCCTAGGCACTCCGAGGGTCCCTCGGAGACTGTGGGGCCTTAGGGAGATTTCCTAGAGGCCATGGATGTCGAAGTCCCTTTGAACATCAAACCATTCATCGGCGGCGCGGAGGTCGAGTGCTCGGAGCCTAAAGCTGAGGCTATGGGTTCAGAGCTAAGGGGGTAGCCTCGGATGTAGAAGCAGTGGCCCTAGAGCCACCCTTCACCGGCTCAGGCTTCGAGGGGTTGCAAGCCCACGAAAGAGACTTTGGAGGGCTATTCGCGCCCTCGGAGTACGCAGAGCTTTCTCCTGCCGAGGAGGACGAAGGTACCCTACCAAACTTGTCCTCTTCTTCAAGCTCTCAAGCTAACTTGCTTTTGGACTTCTTTTTCCTAGATGCTGTCGGAGCTGGTCGTGCAGGGCTTGAAGCCAGTGATGTGGAGGAGACCTCTAGGAGTAGCAAGAGTAGTGACGAAAGCAGTGAGGAGTGCAAACAGTTGTCTCCGAACGAGGCCAACTGGGAGGCCAACTAGGATGAAGTGGTTCCTCCGGAGCCTGTCATCAAAATGGTGGACATCATGGACCGGAGCCTGGCCCCAGAGGCATCTGGAAGTCGAGCACCTCTCGTGAGGTCCCTCCTTGCGCTGGGGGACACTGCAGTGGAGTCGGTGGACAACTTCTTCGACTGCAGCGAGTCCCTGGAGAGGAGTGATCTAGTGGAGTAGTTGAGTCATGTCGCTCACGGAGACCTTCTTCGAAACGCTCAAGAAACTATTCTTCAAGTAGGTGAGGCCTCACAAGGAGTCTTGGTATACTTTAGTTTTCTTTGACATTAATGCTTTTTTCTCCTGCTAGGCCTTCCACATTGACCCGCGCGGCCTTTGCATCCGTGATCGCTAGGAGGTCTTTATGATGGAGGGGGTCGAAAACCTTCGTTGGGAGGCCTTTGATGTTGTTCGTCGGCAGCATCAAGCTGAGGCGGTGGAAAAGGTAGCGAAGGCTGAGGCTGCCAAGTCGACCGAAGTCCAAGCGAAGTTATCTTCGTAAGTCGAGAAGCTTCAGCGGGAGCTCCGGGCTTCAGAAGAGAACAACTCGAAGCTGTCGGCAGAGAATTCCTAACTCCGCTCAGCTCAGCGAGACTTGGAGGCCGTCATAGTGCGGGGGGTCGATGAGGCCACCTCCACGTTGACCAAAGCCTTGGGGCGCTTGGGGACCACCTGTCAGGCTCGATCTTTCAATGACCAAGACCCGATTGGGTATCGGCTTCAATTCCTTCAAACATCTACATCTGTGACGGAGGAAACTTTGAAAGGCTTCATGTTGACGGAGGGGCGAGTGGCCGAGCAAGGAGTGCTTCAGCCGCTTCACGAAGAGGGGTGCTAGGACCTCAAAGCGACAACCTCCATTACGTTGGTGGTCTTCGAAGGGCCTCATATGACCTCGCCTATGCTCGAGGTCCGCGGAGCGTGGCATTGTCTTCACGAGCCTTGGAGGGCCCATGCGCACGAAGCCGTCCTCGAGCTCTAGGAAGCTAGCCGCTTGTGCCGAGCAGGGTTGCGGAGCCCACCTTCGGGATCGAACCCTCCGCTTGTGAAGGTGTAGATTTCTCTTAGGGTTCTCTCTTGTAATACTTAGCTGTAGGCATGTAAAACAACTTATTAGTTTATTAATGAGAATGCGAGGGTGTTTTTACCTGCCCAGGCTCGGCCTTCAGATATTGACGTCGAAGTGCTTAAGGACTCGGAGGCACTTCGTCAGCATTGGGTAGTGCTCGAGGTAGCTAGGTCCGAAGGCCCTCCTCGGTTAAAGACGTCGAGGGGTCCTAGGGGCGAATTCATACCAGATGTAGCCTAGGAGCTATTAGCCTCTGTGAAGGTGGAGCCCCCTCGGAGCTCTTTGTCCTCACCAGACTTGAGCGGATTTGAGACAATCCTTGAAGGCGACAGGTCCAGCCTTCGGAGATGCCTTCGCGAGGAGACAAAGCCCTAGACTTCTCTGTGTTCATGTTGGACCGAAACAAGCGACCAAAGAGGGGTGAATGGGAGCTATTTTAAAAATCTGTTATGCTGAACACGGTTCGAACACACCCTTTAAAGTGTCTGGTTCGGAGGTATCGAACACACACCAAACACAGGCTTTGAATGGTAAAAGTTTGAAGTGCAGATCACTTCGCTCGCACTCAGAAACCCAAAAATGCACTGTACTCCGCAAGGATAGTGCAGGCTTTGCACCCAAGGTGCCTTCGAGCAGGCTTTGCACTACTTATGCTTCACACTAGTTCATTTCCCTCAGAGAGCTCTGGACAGATACTCCGCACTAGTAACTGGTACTAGGCTTTGCACTTCGGAGTGCAAAAACAGAAAACTGACTGCGATGAGAACTTCAGCTATGAGAAGAGAACAAGCCTTGAATGGACACTTCACAAGGTGCTTCACTAGTAAACAGTGAGGACTAGCCTCCAATTTATACAGAGCGAACACACACATGTTACTCATAGAAATCGCACATATAGGAGACAAACACACTTCGTGAGAAATGAAACAGAGCAAAAACTCTGGTTGGCACAGAACGAAGTGAAGGCCAGAAAACTTAACTCATGCAGTGCAAAACACAAATACATGTTCAAGCAATAGACAGAAAATAGAATGGAAATTTCATTTCTAGAACAAGGAACACAAAAACTCCCAAGTACAGAGAACACTTCATGGCGGCTGGCCAAGTCTACAGGGAAACAGAAGGTTCTAAAAGAGTGCACAGTGTTGCCCTAGCACCTAGCCTGCCTTGCCTTTTATAGGCACTACTCTGACTTGTGAATAGAGTATAATACCCCTAGGGTTTACATCATTTTGTCTCAACCAGACATGAGGGTACAGATGGTAGTCTACTTTATTGGAAGCTCCTTTTGTCAGCTTCACAGAGGAGACAACATCAACTTTTGCAGAGCAGACACAATCAACTTTTGCAAAGCAGAATCTTCTGGAGCCCCCTTCGCACACGAGGTGTGCAGAGGCTTCGGTGACACGCTTCTAACACAAAGGCCTTCGCTTCACCGAAGTCAGTCTTCGATACACTAACGGTTTTGAGACGAAGTCATCAAAGCCCTTGAGCCTTCGCACCATCACCTCCAGAGTGGACCACCACGGCTTCATAGCTACTCCCAGTTCGAACTCCGTAAGTCCATGTACCGAAGCCATGCATGGCCGAAGTCCTTCGTCATCCACACTCCGAAGCCCCACCTTCAAAGTATCTTCACCACCTTCCAAAGTCCCTCCTTCATCCAAGGCCTCCGCACGAAGCACTTCCATAAGCACTCCTTCGCAGTGTCTCCGCCTAGAGCACACTTACAAAGAGCCTTACTCGGACCATGCCTTCATTGCACCTCGACTTCTGAGAACTTCGTCAAGTGTCCTTCCAAGTGTCTCCGACCGGAGCACACTTGGGAGCCTTGCCTCATTCTTGAGGACTTCGTCTGCCATCCTTCGAAGTCACTCCTTCGGAGTGCCTCACCTCCGAGGACTTTGCCTTGGGGTACCTTCAATCGGAGCCACCCTCCGCACTTTTTTCCTTCGCCTAGCGCACCTTGACTCGACGAACGACCTTGACTCCTCACAGCCTCTGTGACCGAGCTCCCCGCTCGGTTGGCATCAAAATTCCCGCTTGACCTAGGTTCACCTGCTACGAATCGTCTGTCGCCTTCAAAGTCACCAGCACACCACCGACAATCAGACAAGTGTTTCCAACACCCCGGAGACCTCTTCGGTTAAACAACCTCCAGTACACACTCCGGTGTCCTGCCCAATGTACTGAGCCCTTCGGTACAGACTTATCATCGTATTCTGCTGGACCCCTCTGGCAAACATACTCCGCTATAACAATCACAACCAGCAAACAACTCCGAACCCCTTCGGAGGTACCCCTTTGCCCAAAAGGAAAAACTTGTCAATCACTCATCACAAACATGAAACCAAGGCACATTTCAACTTGGTTTCTTAATCTCCCCCTTGATGAGTGCAGTGTCAACCAAAATCAAGTTTAAGAAAAGTTGAAATTTTTAGTGCACAAGTGACCATAAAAACTCAGAAAAGAGCCAAATCATGTCACTTGATAAATTAATCTCTTCCCCCTTGATTCATGAAAAACCATTTGGCAAAAACTTCCCCTTCGGCATACAAATTCTCTCCCCCTTTGAACTTCATCACGTGTTTTCCCCCTTTGGTAGGCAACCATGCATTCTCTCCCCCTTTGGCAATGCAAGAATCAAGGAGCAACAAAAGATGCAGGGCTTCGAAATGTTAAAAAATGTGAAGCCATATAGTGCAATAATATGCCAAACCATAATGTCAGACTCAGATGCTCAGCTCAAATTAACATATTCCAAATTCAATGTTTAAAGCATGAATTTTTCAGATTGTCGAAAATAAAAGTATCACCACTTAGACTAGTCATCTAGACAAGTGAAGGAAAGAACTGCAAAAGCTAATCAATGTCTACACAGGAAGGCAAGTCCAATGTCATGGAGCATTTAGCAAACTTGATAAGAAAATGATTTAGACGTGTAATTATGTTTATATTGCCAAGGGTTATTTGCTTTTCCACCTTATACTTTCCAACCAAGCCAAGCCTAGGTAAAGAAGGACCATTAGAAGCTTAAGGTAAGCAGTCTAGAATAAAGTAGTGCGACAAGCAAACCCGCCTGGATCTTTTCATTTTTTAGCACATAAATCATGTATATTGATTGTTGTTAAGTACCAATTATTGTATAATTCCATGAAAAGCAGTATTATTTGCAGTTTTGCATCCAAAGTAAAGGATTCTAGCTACCAAGAAGATAAAAGATAGCTAAAGCAATTCTGCATTACACATGCTAGACACAAGACTAGGTAGTGATCAAGTTTGGAATTTTGTAAATTAAACTCATGCTCATAATGAAAATAGATATATTAATCAGAGCTGAATGCCTCATGATAATGATTATTATACAAAGGCATATAAAAGCAACTAAATGCATCAACAATTTATCATAACGAAGCCAATGCAAAACAATTAAAGCACGCCCCCTCACAAAATGTCGTAAGGATGACACATACCAAGTTCCCCACGCAAATAAGAAAATCGAGACACATCAAGGGGTTTGGTAAAACTGTCGACAAGTTGGTTCTGGGTATCAACATATTGAAGCTCAATATCACCCTTCTCGTTGTGATCTCTGAGAAAATGATATCCCACATCAATGTGTTTGGTTCTTGAGTGATGAACCGGGTTGTTTGCAATGCAAATGGCACTAGTTTTATCACAAAACAGTGGAACACTCTTATAATCTAACCCGAAATCCCGCAAAGTAAAAATCATCCACAAAATCTATGAGCAACAGCTAGCTGTAGCAACATATTTTGCCTCAACCGTAGATTGTGCAATGCTAGACTGTTTGCGGGAAGACCAGCAAACAATAGAAGTACCTAGAAAATGACAAGTACTAGAGGTACTCTTCCTATCAATTCTACAACCAGCAAAATCAGCATCTGAATAACCACGAAGACACAAAGAGAAAGATGCAGAATACCAAATGCCAAATTCGAGAGTATGCTTGAGATACCTGAGAAAGTGCTTTACCGCTTGGCAATGCGAAGCCCATGGCAAAGCCTGAAAATGAGCACACAGATACACTGCAAAGTGTATATCCAGCCTCGTAGCAGTCAAGTAGAGGAGGGAGTTGATCATGCTTCGGAACTCGTTCTGATCTACGACTTCTCCATCCTCGTTAAGGTCCAATGCTATCGAGGTAGCCATCGGAGTGGCAAGGGGCTTCGCATCGACCATGTCAAACTTCTTGAGCAGGTCCTTGGTGTACTTCGTCTGATGGACGAAGGTACCTTGTTTGGTTTGCTTGATTTGTAGACCAAGGAAAAATGTGAGTTCACCCATCATGGACATCTTGAACTCTCTGCTCATAGTCTCTGCAAACTCGGCAACCAAAGCATGGAAGAGCCATCAAAGATGATATCATCAACGTAAATCTGAACTAGGAGGAAATCTCTGCCATGCTTGAGAGTGAAAAGGATTTTGTCTACAAATCCCATCAAATACCCTCGCTCAAGCAGAAAAGATTTAAGTCTATCATACCAAGCCCGAGGGGCCTGCTTGAGTCTGTAAAGAGCCTTATGAAGGTTAAGGACTCTATGGGGGTATTTGGGGTTTTCAAATCCAGGGGTTGTTTTACATAAACATCTTCACCTATGAAGCCATTAATAAAAGCACTTTTGACATCCATTTGATAAATTTTGAAACCACGGGATGCCGCAAATGCAAGTAAAATTCTAATGGCCTCAAGACGAGCAACATGAGAAAAAGTTTCAGTAAAATCAATCCCTTCTAACTGAGAAAAACCCTGAGCCACAAGTCTAGCTTTCTTTCTAACCACTGACCCATCTTCCCCTTATTTGTTTTTGAAAATCCATTTAGTTCCAATGAAATGAACTTTAGGAGGAGGATTTACTAGAGTCCAGACTTGGTTTCTCTCAAAATTTTCAAGTTCTTCATGCATGGCATTGATCCAACTAGAATAAGATAAAGCATGACTCACATATAAGGGCTCGAAAGAAACAACAAAAGCAGAATCAATGAAATGAGCGTGAGAGTGTGTTACCCTTTGATCAAGCTCACCAATGATCTGCTCAGGAGGATGCATCCTTTGAATGTGATGAGGAGCCTCGTGGCGGGATGCAGTCTCCCTCTCAACTTGTGCTGGTGAGTGGTCGAAGATAATCGATGTTGAGGTAGTAGCTTCGGGGCCTCTTGCCGAAGTAGTCGAAGCGGGGTCGGCTTCGGGGGTCGATGTTGAGGGCAGTAGGGGATCATCCTCGAAGTCTTTTGGATCTTCATATTCAAAGATAGTCTGTTCCATATCGTGTTCAATTGTTTGTTCAAAAGAAGAGCTAACATAGGAGGTTGATTCATCAAAAGTCACATCACATGACTCAATGATAGTGTTAGTTTCCAAATTGTAAACACGATAAGAATGACCATGGGTAGTGTAACCCAAAAAGATCCTGTCAGAAGAAAACGACTCAAACTTGTCCAAATTTCCATGTTTTAGGATAAAATATCGACAATCAAATACTCGAAGATGAGTAACTTTGGGCTGTCTCCCAAAACGTATCTCATAAGAAGTCAAGTTCATGATTGAGCACGAGAAAAATCGGTTTGAGATGTAACAAGCAGTGTTCATGGCCTCAGCACAAAATCTTCTAAGAGTCATGTGCTCATCAAGCATCGTCCTAGCCATCTCAACCAAAGTGCGGTTCTTTCTCTCAACAACACCATTCTGTTTGAGAATTGATGTTCTATGCCATGCTCCATGCAAAAGTCAACAAAGAGACTATTTTTGAACTTGGTGCCATTATCATTTCGAATGAACTTTAATGCATTGGGGAGTTCAGTGAAAAGTCTCAAAGCTAAGCTCCGAAAGTGTGAAAACACTTCATCCTTGCTAGCTAAAAAGAAGACCCAAGAGTATTGAGAGAAATCATCAACAATGAAAAGAACATACCATTTACTGCCTAAAGAACTAACCCGAGAAGGACCTACAATGTGGGATCGGAATGTCGACTAGAGGGTGGGGTGAATAGACGCCTCAACAAATTCTCGTGAATATGATGGCATTTTCAAATCACCCAACGCACCTCTAAAAGGAACAAAAATGGAAGCTAATAATCTTTCACAACAAAATCCCGAAAAAAGAAAGTTCTATCACTCTCCTATGAGATATGATGTGATATAAAAGTTTGAGAGATCACAAGCACTACTCTTATATCAAATAAACAAATCACCAAACATTTCAACAATTCTTAGGCATTTCATCATGTTCATGGCAAGTATACGGATTTCACACATATTTAATCATAGCACAATGATTAAGCTAGATTAGACAGGCTCACAAATGAATTATAATGAACATCACACATTCATAGGTATATTATCAAAAGGACCACAAGTAGAGTGCATGAAGCAATTTAATCTATCACAAAGTAATCATCTAGAAATAATTCATGTGCATGAGGATTGAAAATACTATACAGTTCTTAATCAGTTCTATCAACAGAAACCCAACAGAGAGGTAATCAAATACAGAAACAATCTATTGGGAGTCTTTGAAAATACAATGAAGAAAATCACCTGAGTCTGCCGGCAGTGGTACAACTTTCAGATATTGCAGAAATTTCTGTTCCATAATTCTCAGCTGAAATCTCAATTTTTCAGAATCAGTTAAGCATATTGTTGGACAGAAAAATATGTGTAGCAGTGGTCAAAACCTTTTGCAAATTTCAAACATGGAACCCTTGCAACTTGGAAAACAAACGTTATGTAGAACTCAGGTCCAAAAGCAGTACCAAAACAGATCAAAAATCGCCTCAAAGATTGAATCTAGACTAAAAACAGAGAATTATATTCAGCTGAAATCTCAAGTTCTCAGAATCAGTTAAGCACTTTGTTGGACAGAAACATATATGTAGCAGTGGTCAAAAACTCTTGAAAATTCCCAAAATGGAACCCTGGAAACTTGATCTTCAAAGGCTATGAATAACTTGGATCCAAAAACAGTATCAAAACAGATCAAACATTTCCTCAAAGATTGAATCCAGACTGAAAACAGAACACTGTACTCAGCAGAAATTACAAGTGTTCAAATCATTTAGGTACTTTGTTGGGCCGAAAAATACATGCATAAGTGATCAAAAACTTTTGAGAACTTCACAAATGGAACCCTGGAAACTTGAATATCAAAAGATATGAATAACGCAGATCCAAAATCAGCACAAAAACTGCTCAAAAATCGTATTCAAAAGTGATCACACAAGAAAACTAATGTGGGATCAGAACTCTCTGCAGGAACAAAAAAAATGGTAGAAAGGATCAATTCTCAATTTCTGCAAAAAGGGTTATGGAATACCTTTGAATCCTTTCAACCATGATATTACTCAAGAAACAATCCAAGAAACAGCCAAGATGCTGATGAAAAGTTGAAGCAACAATTCATCAAACATGTAGAGGGCTACACAAACAATCATTTCAGCCAGATTTAAATTTCAGAACTGTGATGCCTTGTTTGATCAGCAAAATAATTACGAAAGAGTCACATAAATCACTTGCAACTTTCAAAAATGGATCATTAAAAACATCCATGACAAAAGTTGTATATATTTCAACAACAAGTTCTGCACAGAAATCACCAGAAAATCGCTCTCAAAAATGAATCTAGACAGAATTTACCTCCTGCGCCCAGCACTTTTCCTTTTTGGATTTTCAATAGGAACTCAAGATCTGAAACAATGATTCTTCTCTAGAAAAGCTAATTAAAATTTTGTTTAGAGTTTGTATGGTTCAGCCAAAAAAAATCCCCACCTGCCCATGGATATGGTCCTCTATTTATAGGCCAACCATGGGTGGTATTTTCTAAAAATAACCCTCTAGAATTGAAAATTACACAAAAGTCTTATTCCTTGTAATATATTTTCAGAATTAGAAAATTCTGAAAAATATACCAAAGGAGTACACTAACTCTAGACTCACAACCTTTTATTACACATTGACTCAAAGTAAAAAGACTCCAAAACATTAAAATTAACAAAACTAGATATGCGACGGTTTTCAGCAAAAAACAACAAAGCCTCTCAACCTTTCGACTCGTGACACCGCTTCGCCACTCCGAGCGCCATCAAGACACTTCCGCTCTCGATCCCCTTGAGCCTCCTGAATACTTTCCCTAGCCTCCCTCTCACGAAACCGATCGACACGCCGTCACAGTCAGCCGTCCGTCCAAGTCTTGCTCGGTCTCTTCATGCACGCTTGAGATCTTCTCTAACTTCGCCCGGCCTCCCTGATCCTCCGGTATCGAGCTCCCCACTTGACCCTTGATCACTCGCCATCGACAATCGGTCAGCATCTCCACCCTGCACATCCAAGACAAGCCAAAACAAGAACACGACGCACCGCCGAAACCCTCGGTAGCCAAACCTCCATTTCACATCAAACCCCTCGATGCACTCAAACCACTCTCAACCACTCAACCACTCAGACGCTCATCCTTGTCAATCACTCATCATCCAGATCGAAACCACCCTTGGTTTCTCATACAGTGTCCATATGAGAAGCTCACCGTGTCGTTCAGTCATCAGCATAGTGACTGGTGAGTGTGAAGCGGCAATCATTTTCCCATGTCGACGAGGAGCGCAAACTAAATTATTCTCAAATTTGAGCTTGGACAATCCTCGGATCAGACCTAGGACGCTCAAACGAGCAAGAAACTCAAAGCTCATATGCCCTAGTCTCTTATGCCACTTTCAGAGCTCAGAAGTAGAATGCGCAACTAAGAAGTGAGAAGAACTAGATGACTCAGAAAAATCAGCTCCAAAAACTCTCCCAACTCTAAAGATCTTACAAACCAAAACGCCATCAGAATTGAGTACACGCGAAGTATCACGATGAAATTACACTTCGAAACCCTCATCAAGCAACTGAGATACAGAAAACAAATTGTATCCCAAGTTTTCAACCAAAGCAACATTTTTGAGAGTGAAGTTTGAGTGGATTCTTACCACACCTTTACCTTTTACTCTACTCCTTCGGTTATTGACAAAAGGTGATTTACTCCTTTTGCTTGGTTGTGGTGAGGCTGGAGAACCATGCTGTGTTCCCGGTGTAGGATCGATGTACCGACTAGAGGGGGGTGAATAGGCAGTTCTTTAAAACTAATTTAGCTTTAACTAGAACTAGATAAGTTTTAATGAATTTTCTTTTCAAGGCAAATGACTCTAGCGATAAATTGAGATTCAACTAAGTCTAAAGGTTTGCAACCTAGGATGACAAGATTAAATTACTCTATGAAAGTAAATTGCTCAAAGTAAAGGGCACAAGAGACAACCGAATTTTATCCTGAGGTTCAGAAATTTGCCAATTTCCTACGTCCTCGTTGAGGCGAGTTTCACTTGACCGCTCTCTTCACCAAGCCACCAGATTCCTTAAGAAGGAATGAGCTTGATGATGAGCCGGCACCGGAAGTGCAACTCTCAGGCCTCGATTACTAGTGGTAGCTCTTCTCCACTCCGGATAGGTGAGTTATGGCCTTCACAATCTTCCGGGTCTTCTCCACAACCTTCTTGGTGAGATCACCGGGTTCTCCTCCGAGCCATCTAGGAGGTGGCAACCTCCAAGAGTAACAAACTACAATCAAAGCTAAGAAGAGACGATCAAGTGCCAAAAATGCAAATGCAATGCAATTAAACCAATCACTTGATCACCCCTGGCCGGTCGGACCACCCAACACAGGCCGGTCTGACCGGACCCCCTTGGTCGGTCAGACCGCCGGGTGCCAGAAAATCAGCAAAATACCAACTTTTTTCAAGCTACTCACTCTAGCAAATTTGTAACTTTCGCAAATTACTATGTGACCAAATGTTGCTATATGAAATGCAAATTGGAACTTGAAAATCAACTCAAAACCAAGATGCAACCCCTCTTTATAGTACGACAAAAATAAAAATGAATCCTAGCTTAATTGATCGCTCCAAACACCTTGATCAATTTCTAGTTTTCTTCAAACCTTTTGTCGTCGCTTTTTAACACGTCAAATTCCTTGGGTTTTCCATCTTGTGCTCCATTCACGTGGGACCTAATTATTTCCTTCATACTTAAGAAAAATATTAGTCCACAAGCACGCGCTTGTCATTAATTACCAAAACTCACATGGGCCTAAATCTTCACTCTCCCCCTTTTTGGTAATTGATGACAAACACTTCAATAATAAAGAGATATTTTAATAAAATTTCAACAATTAAGCGCAAAGCTCCCCCTAAATGTGTGATAGGGTGCAAGTGATATGGAGCAAAATATGAGTTATGAATGTTATGCATGAAACATATGGCCAACAATATATCACAAGAGTGAAACATTTCACATGCACCAAAACACAATCAAGAGTTCAACAAAGCATAATCAACATAGCACATACGAGTTTGTCTCGACACAAGCAAATAGTTTAAATTAAGTCTAGCATGACATAGGAAGCAAAAGAGGTTCTATTACAACCAAACATAGTTAAATAGCTCAAACTGGACTCTAAGAACTAATCCTGACTTCTCCCCCTTTTGGCATCAAGTACCAAAAACGAGAGGCTAATCCTGAGTTGGAGGAGCATCATCAAGACAACAACAGTGACAATTGTAATGAACAGGATACCCAGAAGAGGAGGAATCTAGCCGATCAACACGATAAGAGAGAGTGTCGATCCTTGAGTTGATGCGCTCCTGACCACTATGAAGGTCATGCAAATGGGTATTGATTGCTTCATGACCCAAGGCCATCTGATCCATCCTTGCATTCAGTTGATGGAAACTCGCTGTCACTTGTAAGGAGGAGGAACATAGGAGCCGGATCCAAAATCCTGAGGAGGAGGCAGAGTAGCATAGGAGCTGCTAGGCATACTCTGAGTAGATAGAAGCTCCACTCCCATCTAAACTGGATCCGCAGTTGGAGCCTGAGGAGCGGCCGGGAAACGGGGCTTGTACTGAGAATGCGAGATATCAAGGCTCTCATGAACATTTTCCACCTTGCTCAAAATTAACCTCATGATGAAAGATGCATAATACACTCCAAGTGTGAGGCTAACCTTAGAGAGGGCCATCTCGCTCAGCATAAGATGGATGACATCGAATCTTTTCCCCATCATCACTGCTTCCAAAACGGTCCAAGCAACACCACAAATAGCATCGTTGTTGCCAAGACGAGGCAAGATGGAATGATGCAGGATACGATGCGCCACACTTTGCAGAGTATTCATCACAGTGACCCCTCCAATCTTGTGAGCAGTAGAGGGGATATAAAAATGTGCTATCGTAGCTTCTGTCAAGGGATTGTGAGTGAGCTCATCATGCAGTCTGAGGCCAGAAGAAAACCTGATGTCCCAAGCACTCTGAATCTCTTGCTTTGTTGCAATGCAGAAAACATCTCCAGTCATCCAAGTAAGAGAATCACACGTGACCGGAATGAACACAATTGCATAAAACTGACGAATGACATCCCAGTTGAAATCCTGCTTCAAGCACACGGTCTTGTGAATCCCCACCGTTCCAAAAACATTTCTTAGTGTAGCCACCTCTCCACTTAAATCCTTCCATGAGATCCATTTATGCGGATCCAAAGATCGGTTTGCATAAGCAATGGTGTACACCTCACTTTGTGTGAAGGGTTAATTTTTTCCGTGCCATTACAATTTTCACGGTTTGCCAATATGCCATCGGTGTGTCACTAACAGATGGGGGCCGCCACAGTCACTGACAGTGGTATATAGGCAATTTCTGAAAATTATAATGGCATGTGAGTAATTTTCTCTTGTGTGTGAAACCTTTGATCTGAGGTGTCTCTTGGTCTTAGGAATTGGTTGTCATGGCGTAGGCGAGCAAAATTCTCTTGATTTCTGACATCCACCCAGAACTCAAGAAATGCAAAGGGGTCCTCACTAGCTGCCGAAGGCTGAGGAGCCAATTCTTCATTTTCTGATCTATCATCCTCATAGGCAAAGTCTTCTTCACTATCCTCTTGAAAATGCTGAGATGACTGCCCACGATCTTCCACATTCTTTGAGCACTGCTCATTCCCTTGAGAGTGACCAGCGCGAGGCATGACTGAAGGAATCGAAGATAATATGAGTGATCAATTCAAGGAATAAAAGAGAGGATGTTTAATTTGAATGATTGAGAAAATTTTATGCTATTGCTAGAGGGCAAAATTTTGAGGAGAAAAAATGTGCAAAAACGGAGTGACGGAACTAGGGGCCGGTCTGATAGAGGCATTTAGACCGGTCTGACCGCCATTAAATGGTCGGTCAGACCGCCCATTGCCAACCGGTCCGACCGGCCTAGCACCCCAGGCAAAAATCCCCTTTTGCACAAAATTGCTCCCTAGGTCAAATTGGCCATAGCAATTGCATAAAAGCATGGGCATTGATACTATGAGGCTAAATATTGAAGAACATGGAAGAATTTAGCCTAGGCAAGGATCTCAAAACATCCTATGAACTTGAACCCTAGCCCTAACCTTCAAGAGAGAAAAACAATAGATCGGGCAGAGAAATATTCTTACCGGTAAAGGGAAATGAAGACGAGGTCGAACCGGAGAAGAATCGCCGGTTGGACCGGCAAGATTTACAAGGAAATTGATTTTTGAGGATTGGGGGCAAGAGGAGAAAGGTAGGGTTTGGTTTGAGGAGAAGAGAATAAAAGAGGAGAGAGAGAAAGAGGAAACCCGAAGGGGTTTTTTAACCCTGCCTGAGCTCTGGTCTGACCGGCCATGGGGTGCCGGTCGGACTGACTCAGGTTGGGCGGTCAGACCGGCCATGCCCACCAGGTCAGACCGACTACACTACACCAAAAACAATTTTTTTCAGATTTATACCAAAAGGGCAATATGAGCAATATGAAAGACTCTCTTGGGGGTACTCACATGGGTCATAGGAACAATCATCACAGGCTCGTTGGGTTTCTGCTCAAGGTTTTTCTTGGGTGGAGGAGGTGGAATTTTCTTGAGAGGCTGGGTAGGTTTCTTGGTTTTCTGTGGAGTGTTTAATTGGGCTCTCTCTTTCTCTAAGGTAGTGGGTGAGGTAAAAATAGTTTTGTTCTCACTGTCTGGAGGAATTCTCTCAAAACCCAATCTTAGAGCTAACCCTGCCCTATCAGCACACATCTTGGTCTTGGCCAAGAGAAAATTCATTCTACCCTTTCCCACAGTGCATTTGTTCACCACAAAAAGAAGGTATTCATTTTCAGTCATGAGCTTTTCAACTTGCCCTCTAGAAAAACTGAGTTGATCCTTAAGGGTGATGCAGGTGGGACAAGCAGACTGTACATCCTTAGAAAACTCAGCACTCTCCAATCTAGCCTTTAACTCCTTAACATGCTTATCTCTCAAATTAATGCTATCAATCAATAAAGGATATTTTGAACAAGCATCAGAAGAAATAGGTCTAGACTCCACCATCAAAAGATGCTTCTGTGTAGTCTCAAGCTCAGCACATTATTTTTGCCGTGAGTTTTAAATGTTTCACTAAGTGTTGTTCATTATCAGATTTTCAAGCACCAGCATCAAGTATTGTGTATACTGAATACGTTATCTTGCTAGTGTCAAGTGCTCTCATATTACATGTTGTAGTTTTGTTTCTACATGGAAGCATTGTCATCTGAATCCTTGTATTAGTGCTTCTCTAGAACAACTTTCTGATTGTCTGCAGTTATCTCTCCAGAGTATCTTGTGTTTGTTCAGAAATTAATGTTAAGCATTTGTGTATGATCTGTTTTGTTCAAGAATCGGTAATTGAGTCAAGTGTGTGTGTGAATCCGATGAAAATAGTCTTTACTTGTTAACTCTGTATTCTGAAAGTATGAATCTTGTCAGACTTTCAATAGTCGACAGACCTCTGTCGGTAATCCAATTGCCGATACAAAAGCTCTAGTTCAGAGAATCAAATATCGATTGAATAGATCGACATATCTATCTTTGATTTAGTCTGAAATTTTATTTGGAGTTGATTTTTTATTAGAATTTGTATTGTTGATTGCAATTTGGTTTTTGTTAATTTTAGAGGAGCATTGGGGTATTTTGAAAAAGCCATCTTATTCACGAGAATTTGTCGAGGCGCCTGTTCACCCCCCCCCCCTCTTGTCGCCAATCTGATCCCACAATTGGTATCAGAGCCAGTTAGATCACAAGTTGACCTTAACCGGTTTGTGATCCTTGTGGCAACATGGACAAAAACATGAAGATTCCAGTGTTTGATGGTCGAGACTTTGCTTATTGGAAGGTGCGCATGGAGGCTTTTCTACTAAGCCAAGGAAGTGCAGTTTGGGACATTGTTGATTCCCAATATGTGAATCCTGAAACTCGCACTTCAGAGACTGAGAAGTTACAGTACGACTATAATAGCAAAGCAAGAAACATATTGTTCATCAGTCTGAGTCACAATGAGTTTGACAGGGTCTAGCACCTACGAACTGCACGAGAAATTTGGACTACTTTGAAAACCTTTCATGAGGGCACTTCTCAGATTAAGTCTAGGAGGCAAAGCACATATAATCAAGAATATCAAATTTTTGTGCAAGGCCCTGGCGAATCTGTAGATGCCATGTTTGCTCAATTTGATGGTATTGTGAGCAATTTGCGCTCCACTGGGACTTTAGCTTATTCATACCATGATAGGGCAATCAAACTTCTCTATGATCTTGATCGTAGCATATGGGAGGTGAAGATCTCTAGTATTGAAGAGTCGGCAAGCTTTGACACTTTGACTTGCGACGAACTCTTTAGTAAGCTTAAGTCCACTGAGATTGCCAAGGCGTCTCATCCAAGATTTGTAGACTCTTTGTTGCCTTCTATTGCTTTAGTGTCTGGTCCTAGCAGCAGTACCTCATTTTGAGGGAGTCTTTCTAGTTGTTCTGGAGTTTGTGCTTATTCTGTTGGTTTTGACTTGTCCTCTCTGGTCTCTGTCACAAAAGAACAAGTGGACACTCTAGATGATGAGGAGCTAGCTCTCATTGTCAAGAAGTTCACACGCTTCTATAATGATATACAAGATTAGAGGAAAGGAGGGTCTCAGGGTTGTTTTGAATGTGGAGATACTTCTCACATAAAAGCGAATTGCCCTAAACTAAAAATAAAAAATGAAAATGAGCACAAGTACCAGAAGTGGAACAAGAAACCCTTCTTTAAGAGGAAGCGCGGCAAAGTAGCTAAGAGAGTAGCTAGAGAATTTGTGACCGCCCTCAGCGACATCGACAATACATCAAGTGAGGAGACAAGCTCCGATGAAGAAGAGCCAACCAAGAAAGAAGAAAAGAAGGAGAAGAAGAGAATAGACTTCACCAGCCTTTGCTTCATGGCCGATAGCATCCACAGCAGTGACGAGCTCGACACATCTGAGGTATATCTATCTCATGACCAGCTTCTTGTTTTGAATGATGAATTACATGATGCTGTCTATTCTCAGGATAGGTTACTTAAACTTGCGGTTAAAGAACGAAAAGAACTAAAACTCGGACTTGAATCTTTATCCACTGAACTTGCAATCTTAAAATTGAAGTCTGATGATGTTGAATGTGAGTCTTGTATTATTGTTATGAATGAACTTGCTCAGCTGCATTTTACACATGCTCAAACTGTTGAAAAACTAGAAATTACTGAAAAGCAGCTTTTGAAGGTGGAGTCTAGTCCTATTGTCATCAACGAATGCATGAACTGTCCTTTACTTGTTGAGAGCATTAATTTGAGGGATAGGCATGTTGATCAACTTAAGTCTAGATTAGAAAGTGCTGAGTGTTCTAAGGATGTGTAGCCAGCGTGTTCCACCTGCATCACCATTAAGGACCAACTCAGCTTTGCTAGAGAGCAAGTCGAAAAAATAAAATTTGAAAATGATTATCTTCTCTCCATGGTTGAAAAATGCAATGAAGGAGAGGGTAGGATGGATTTGCTTTTGGCTAAAACAAAATTGTGTGCTGACCGAGCAAGGTTAGCTCTAGGGTTGGGTTATGAGAGAACTACTCCAAACACTCTGAGTGAAACAGTGTTCACTCCACCCACTACCCTTGAGAAAGAAAGAGCCCAGTTAGGCACCACACAAAAAGCCGAGAATCCTACTCAACCTACTAAGAAAGCCCTTTGTCCACCAAAGGAAACTCCTCAATAAAAACCCAAGAAAACTACGAAATTTGCTCCTGAGACCTGTGCTCACACACCCAAGAGAGTATATCACTGCTCCTACTATCATCGGGTGGGTCATTTGGTTGGGTTTTGCTTTCGTCGTATCAAAGATGAATGACGTTCTTTTACGATGAGCTTTCAGGACATGTATTACCCATCTTTTGATATGCATGAGTCTGCTTTTCACTCTTATCCTGATTTTGAGGCTCCCCATGGTCCCATGAGAGATTTTGCCCATCGTGGTGTACACCATGCTTCATATGGTGCTATACCGCGTGTAAGAGGCTTTGATTCTCGATAGTTTAGGAGACCTCATCATTTTCTAGGCTCGCACTTTGGAGGTTGACCACGCACTGTTATCATGACTCATACCTTGTGCATGATCAGTCTACTTCTTTACCTGGTTCTCGAGTTTTACAATGCTGGATTCCTAAACAGTTTTTCACTCACCCCAACACTGAGCATTCAAGATCTTCTAGCATGTTTTGAGGGGGAGTTGTGTAGCACTGCATGAGCTTCTGTTATATGATTAATTGTTTTTACAAGTACATGCTTTATTATGTCTTTGAAGTATTGTCTTTAATACTATTAATTTCACTTCGCTTGTTTACATATGATATTTGTCATGAGCATGACTTTTATTTGTGAAAATTTGAAAATGATCACTACTTAGTCTAGAAACTAGCATGAATAGGTTGAGTGCTTTTGCTATCTTTTACATACCTCATAGCTAGGTCCTTTTCACTTGGATGCTAATAAGCAACTTGATCATCTTAAAAATATTGTGCTAAAAATTAAAAAATGAAAAATGAATGAAAATGAAAATAATTGATATTCATGCTATTTTATGATGAAATTGAAAATATCCAGGTGGATTTTCTTTGTCGCACTACTTTGTTCTAGACTGCTTACTATAACACTTTGGTATGAACTAGGACATTGAAGTGTATGCCGAGACCATTGCTTTAAGCTTCTAATGGTTTCAACCTAGGCTTAGGATGGTCAGTTAGCATAAGGTTGACATGCAAATAACCCCTGGCACTACAATGAAAAATAAAATTAAAAGCTTGAATCAATTGCATATCAAGTTTGCTGAAGCTCTTTGGAGTGGGATATGCTTATCTAGTTAGTATTTGATTAGCTGTTGCATTTCATGCCTTGCCATGTCTAGTATGCTAGTCTAAGTGGTGATGCTTTTATTTGCTAAAATTTGAAAATGTTTGCTCATGCTTTTGTTTAGATAGTATTCATCTTAGTGTTTCATTCAGTACTTTTAGACAATATTCAAGGCAAATGCTTGTTTGTACTATAATTGGAATTGCTCATGTTTTAGAAGCTTGCATCTATACTCTACCCTCACACCCCTCTTTGCATCTTTTTATCATCTTGATGCTTGCATTGCCAAAGGGGGAGAAATAGTTTACATTATGCTTTTGGAGGCTTTTGGATGATTGCTTGGTTAAGGGGGAGTAATGGCTTTCATGATGCATTGATGCTTTTGCCAACAAAGATGTTTTGCTTTGCATGAGTTTTTTCCCAAGGGGGAGATCTTTTACCAAGTGACATGTTTTTGGCTCTTTTCTGAGTTTTTGTGGTCACTTATGCGCTTAACTTGAAACTTTCATCGTGTCTTTGTTTGGGGTTGTCAATGCACTCATCAAGGGGGAGATTGTGAAACCTAGTGAGGCCGCATTGTGGTTTCTGTCTTTATGATGAGTAATTGACAAGGTTGAGCGATCTGGTGAGATCAGTGAGTGATGGTTTGATTGCATCGATGGGATCGATGTGTGGTTCTGGATGATGCCGAGGGGATCGGTGTGCGTCGCATTTCGTGTTTTGGCTTGTCTCATGTGTACAGGGTGGAGATGCTAACCAACTGTCAGCGGCGAGCGATCAAGGGTCGAGCAGGGAGCTCGATGCCAGAGGATCAAGGATGTCGAGTGAAGTTGGAGATGATCTCAGGAGTGCACGAGGAGATAGAGCAAGACATGGACGGGCGGATGGTCAAGACAGCGTGACGGTCAAGTTAGCGAATGGGAGGCCAGTGCAAGTGATCAGGTGGCTCGAGGGGATCAAGAGCGGGAGAGACTTGTTGGCGATCGAGTTCGCGGATTGGCGTCACATGTCGGCGATCGAGGAGGCTTTGTCGGTTTTTGCTAAAAACCGTCTCATCTCTAAATGTTTTTAAATTTCAATAATTAGGAGTTTATTTTCGTTTAGTAATTTAGATTAAGTGAAAATATATTAAAAGTATAGGGTCAAAGTTGTAATAAATTAGAGTCGAATGTGGGTATTTTTTAGAATATGTTATTCTAAAAATATTCCATGGTCTTTTAAGAAAACTAAAAAAACTCAAGGGATTTTTTGTAAATTTCTCCTCTAAGGCGTGCCTATTTAAAGGCCTCCATACCCTAGGGTTTGGGCTGCCCATTTTTTGATTACAAAAACCTTTTGAAGAAGCACTTTTGGCTGTCATTAGTCTGTGTTCACTTTTCTGTTCTATGCTTTGCGGCTGAAGGCTTCCTCTCTATTCTTTGCCATATTCAGCCTTTGCAATTGCTTCTCTACGCTGGATTCAATTCAAAGATTTCATTCCCTGTAGCAGTCTCAAATATCCTGGTATGTTCAGCTTCTTGAGAGTGAATTTTTGGGTTGTTTCCCTTTGAATTTTTGGAGTGTTCTTCGTTGATTTCAGTTGAGTTTCTTGCGCATGGTGAACTGGAAGTGATTCTGTTGCTTGTTGGATTTGATACAGTATTGAGTTCTTGGGATTTCCAGCAACACACACAGATTTGTCTTGAGTATTGCTTGGCATTTTTCAGAAATTTCAACGCCACAGTTTCATAGGCTGTTTCTGTTGGAAATAACAGCACTATTAGGTTTAACTTATTCCACAAATAAATCATGACGTGAAACAGATGAATACGCATAATCAGGGTAGACTAGTACACTAAACACATGAACAAAAATAATGTATTGAACATGGTAAAACCAATCTGTGTAACAGATGATACAGGTGTGTATCGGGTTGATACACGTGAGTATCAGGTGGTACAGGTGAGTAACAGGAGTAACAGGATGTGTATAACAGATGATACAGGTGTGTATCGGGTTGATACACGTGAGTATCAGGTGGTACAGGTGAGTAACAGGATGTGTATAACAGATGATACAGGTGGGTATCGGGTTGATACACGTGAGTATCAGGTGGTACAGGTGAGTAACAGGAGTAACGGGATGATGCAAGTGAGTAACAGGTACGTACCGGATGTTCACAGATCGGACGGGTACCACGACGACGACGCGCGGTACCGGACGATGGCGACGACGAGAAGCACTCGAGCGAAGAGGAAGACGAGCCGTGGTGGACGAAAGCGAGCAGTCGCGCGGAGCGCTTCCCAAAAACCTTATTCGCCCTCTCCCGGTGCAGGATCTCGAAGACGATGGGTTCCGGAGACCTGCTCTTCCGCTCAACGGTGCACGCCGATGAGAGGAACGGAGTAGACTACAAATGGCAACACAACACAGAGAGAATGGCAAGGTTCTTCTGTTTTTCCACTCACTCTGATCCGTCGCCTAGTGGAGAAGATATAGACGTGTGATCAGGACGCCTCTTTACTCTCCACTGGAAACTGTTGTGAAGATGAATCGGAACCGTTCACTCTCCACTGGAAACTGCTGTGAAGATGAATCGGAACCGTTCCAAATTCCATCAACAGCAAAACGGAATGGCAAAAGGGAGCCGCGTCTGCGCAAGCAATCGGAGCTGATTTCGGCGGACCATTCACGCGCATGTCATGCGCCCGCGCCCCCCGGCCCCGGCCCGTGCCCGTGCCCGAGCCCGGCCCGGCCCGGCGAGGCGAGGCGAGGCGAGCGCGCGCGTGTGTTTCTCTAGTCTCCTCTTACCCACATGGGTCTAGTTGCAAGGAGAGCACCATCCCTTATAAGTTGGTCTTCCTCTCCTAGAACTAGCAAGGTGGGACTAAAGGTTCACATGCTCCCTCTACATGGTGGGCCTTTGAGATTTTTCTGAGAATTATTCTTCAAATAAACTTGGGCCAAGCCCATTTATTTAACAATCCCCCACCATAGCTCAAAGTCCCACAGAGATTTGCCTGATTCTTTGTGTTGTTTATATACCAGTGTTTTGATGGAGACCGGTTAAGGTTGAACATCCATCTAGAGCTTCAAGCTACACTCACTCACAACTTGAACAATGGACTATGCCTTGAATTGCAAGTTTTGTGCAAGTAAGTTTTACTTAAAGTCTTAACTGATACTAGGCTGCCAGTAGCCTACCCCTCGGGTGGAGTGTATAAGTCATACTCCTTGGTCTCTTCATGAGCTTACTTGGAGACTGCCCAAGTCTCCATAGACTGCGACCAACAATCGAGCTCATATAGGTGTGTTCTTTCAAGAATGCTCTGCAGGATAGCATCTTCACTAATATAGCCAACAGAACACATTAAGACAATCGTCAACCTGCCTAGCAGTTTCTGAGAGTATTGCATCTTCACTTAGAGTGGGTTAAAATTACTCTCTTCAGTTAACTAATGGCTTGTTCTTCCCAGGTCCTAATTCACGGGATCGCCGATCACATAGGTTGGGTTACTACCATAGTATAACTCACATGGGTCTCATACCCATCTCCTTCGATGCATTGTCTATCACATTCCGTGATAATCCCTTTGTAAAGGGATCTGCCAGGTTTTTAGATGTTTGGATATAATCCAATGTTATAACTCCGGAGTTTCTCAACTTCCTGACAGATTTCAATCGTCTCTTTACATGTCTAGACGATTTCATGTTATCCTTAGAACTATTCACCTTGACAATGACCGTTTGATTGTCACAGTTCATAAGGATAGCTGGCACTGGTTTTTCAACCACTGGTAAATCCATCAATAGATCACGCAGCCATTCTGCTTCAACAGTAGCTGTGTCTAGTGCCGTGAGCTCTGCTTCCATGGTTGACCTCGTCAATATGGTCTGTTTGCAAGACCTCCATGAAACAGCTGCACCTCCAAGAGTGAACACATATCCACTCGTGGCTTTGATCTCATCAATATCAGAGATCCAGTTTGAATCACTATAACCCTCTAGTACCGAAGGGTACCCAGTATAGTGAAGTCCAAAACTCATAGTACCTCTTAGATAGCGCATGACTCTCTCAAGCGCACGCCAATGATCATCTCCCGGATTAGAAGTAAACCGGCTCAATTTGCAAACAGCAAAAGAGATGTCAGGCCTTGTAGCGCTAGCTAGGTACATGAGTGATCCAATAATCTGAGAGTATTCCAATTGATTCCTAGCAACTCTCTTATTCTTTCGAAGTAACAAACTAGAATCATAAGGTGTTGGAGAAGGCTTACTGTCCATATAGCCAAAGCGGCTTAAGACCTTTTCCACATAATGAGACTGCAAAAGTGTAATCCCATTCTCATCCCTTATTAGATTGATGTTCAGAATTACATCAGCTACTCCCAGATCTTTCATATCAAAATTTTGAGACAAGAAAGTTTTGATCTCATTTATCACATTAATATTTGTCCCAAAGATCAGTATGTCGTCAACATATAGGCACAGAATAACTCCCTCACCCCCACCATAGCGATAGTATACACATTTATCTGCCTCATTGACTGCAAAGCCCGCAGATGTTAAAGTTTTATCAAACTTCTCATGCCATTGCTTAGGAGCTTGTTTCAGACCATACAAAGATTTTAATAGCTTACATACCATGCCTTCTTGACCTTTTACTACAAATCCATCAGGCTGATCCATGTAAATTTCCTCATCCAGCTCTCCATTAAGAAAAGTTGTCTTAACGTCCATCTGATGAACGAGAAGACCATGTGAGGCAGCCAAAGAAAGTAGTACTCGAATAGTGGTCAATCGAGCAACAGGTGAGTAAGTGTCAAAGAAATCTTCGCCTTCTTTCTGAGTATAGCCCTTGGCTACAAGTCGAGCCTTATACTTTTCAATAGTACCATCAGGCCTAAGCTTCTTTTTGAACACCCACTTGCACCCTACAGGTTTGCATCCATAAGGTCGTTCTGTCACCTCCCAAGTCCTGTTAGCAATAATGGAATCCATCTCGCTACGGACAGCCTCTTTCCAGTAGTCTGCATCAGGAGATGCATATGCTTCTGACAAAGACGTGGGAGTGTCATCCACAAGGTACACAGTGAAATCATCACCAAAGGATTTATTTATCCTTCGTCTCTTGCTCCTCCTAGGAGCTTCACTGTCATCCTCCTCAGGGACAATTTCATGTGTTTGTTCAGAAAACTCAGGTGGTGTGATTGAATTGGGAATTATCTTAGGAGTTTGACTAGAAGTGCTATGAGTATCTTTCATTGGAAATATGCTATCAAAAAATGTTGCATCTCGAGACTCCATAATTGTACCAACATGCATGTCTGGTACCTCAGATTTTACTACTAAAAATCTATAGGCAATACTGCGATGAGCATATCCTAGAAAGACACAATCCATAGTTTTAGGTCCAAGCTTGCGCTTCTTAGTTATTGGTACATTGACTTTCGTCAAGCAGCCCCATGTGCGCAAGTAAGAAAGTGATGGTTTTCTTCCAACCCACATCTCATATGGGGTTTTGTCCTTATTCTTGTTAGGAACTCTATTTAATACATGACAAGAGGTCAGTAACGCCTCCCCCCACCATGCCTCAGATAATCCCGCAGTGTCTAACATGGCGTTAACCAAGTCAGTCAAGGTATGGTTCTTCCTTTCGGCAATCCCATTTGATTCGGGTGAATAGGGAGGTGTTCTCTCATGTATAATTCCATGTTCCTCACAGAATAAGTCAAACTCATTTGAAAAATACTCCCCACCACGATCCGACCTAAGTCTTTTGATCTTTCTCTCTAGTTGATTTTCAACTTCTGCCTTATAAATTTTAAAATAGTCAAGAGCCTCATCTTTCGTTTTTAATAGATAAACATAACAAAATCTAGTCGCATCATCAATTAGCGTCATGAAGTATCGTTTTCCACCCTTTGTTAACACGCCATTCATTTCACAAAGATCTGAATGTACGAGTTCTAGTGGTGCCAAGTTTCTCTCCTCGGCTGCCCTGTGAGGCTTACGAGGTTGCTTTGACTGCACACAACTATGGCACTTAGAACCTTTAACAATGGAAATGTTTGGAATTAAGTTCATACTAGAAAGCCGAGACATCAAACCAAAATTTATATGACATAAGCGTGAGTGCCAAACATTGACATCATCACCAACATTGCCACATATATGGTTCACAGATTTATTGCAGAAATCAGAAAGGGAAAAGCGAAACAAGCCACCACATTCGTAGCCTTTACCAATAAATAGTCCATGTTTCGACACGACTACTTTATTAGATTCAAACACCAATTTAAACCCATCCCTACACAGACGGGAGCCACTGACTAGATTCTTGTTGATAGAAGGGACATGCTGCACGTTCTTCAGCTGCACGATCTTTCCCGAAGTAAACTTCAGATCTATCGTGCCAACACCATGAACAGAAGCATGAGACCCATTCCCCATTAGGACGGAAGAATCCCGAGTGACCTGGTAAGAAGAGAACAAAGAGATATCAGCACAGACATGTACATTAGCCCCTGTATCAACCCACCAATTGGTAGATTGATCAACTGAAAGAACGGTAGGGAAATTACCATACCCATTCCCATCTTCAGTATTGCCAAAGGTCACATTGACAGACTTTGAAGTCTGTCCTGCAGGAGCTTTCATTCCTTTGCGATGTGGACACTTCTTGGCCCAATGGCCAATTTCTCCACATACAAAGCAAGGCTTCGCATCTGTGTTACTCTTCTTCTTCTTGTAGTTGGTAGTTTGTTTAACTTTTAAATTTCCCTCTGTTCTTGCCTGAGGGTTGATGCACCACGTTGGCGCTCGATTGCCCCTCACCTTTTGCCGCAGCGTCCTTTTCCCTGGCTTTCTCCTCAACATCAAGAGACCTTATCAAACTCTCAACAGAGAATTCCTGTCTCTTGTGTTTGAGTGCAGTACCGAAACTCCTCCATGAAGAAGGTAATTTCGCAATAATGCAAGCAGCCACAAATGTGTCGGGTAAGGCACACTTTAGGAGTTCAAGTTCTTTAGCAATGGCCTGTATATCATGAGCCTGATCCACCACAGAACGGTTATTAACCATCCTGTAATCATGAAATTGCTCCATGACATACAAGTCATTGCTAGCATCAGTAGCACCGAATTTGGCATTCAGTGCATCCCATAACTCCTTCGCATCTGTCATGTGCATATACACCTCGCACAGACGATCAGCAAGAACACTAAGAATGCATCCTACAAAGATTGTAGTGGCATTCTTGAAATCATTCTCTTTTTCAGCAGAAAGATCTCCTTCAGGTTTGCCACTACTAACCCAGTAGACATTCATAGCTGTTAGCCACAAAGTGACTTTGATCTGCCATCTCTTGAAGTGCACACTGGAAAATTTTTCCGGCTTCAGTGCATCGGCAAATCCAGCCATATCAAAACCACAGTGCCTATAATAAGGTTTTTGGATTGTTGGAAATAACAGCACTATTAGGTTTAACTTATTCCACAAATAAATCATGACGTGAAACAGATGAATACGCATAATCAGGGTAGACTAGTACACTAAAAACATGAACAAAAATAATGTATTGAACATGGTAAAACCAATCTGTGTAACAGATGATACAGGTGTGTATCGGGTTGATACACGTGAGTATCAGGTGGTACAGGTGAGTAACAGGAGTAACAGGATGTGTATAACAGATGATACAGGTGTGTATCGGGTTGATACACGTGAGTATCAGGTGGTACAGGTGAGTAACAGGAGTAACAGGATGTGTATAACAGATGATACAGGTGGGTATCGGGTTGATACACGTGAGTATCAGGTGGTACAGGTGAGTAACAGGAGTAACAGGATGATGCAAGTGAGTAACAGGTACGTACCGGATGTTCACAGATCGGACGGGTACCACGACGACGACGCGCGGTACCGAACGACGGCGACGACGAGCAGCACTCGAGCGAAGAGGAAGACGAGCCGTGGTGGACGAAAGCGAGCAGTCGCGCGGAGCGCTTCCCAAAAACCTTATTAGCCCTCTCCCGGTGCAGGATCTCGAAGACGATGGGTTCCGGAGACCTGCTCTTCCGCTCAACGGTGCACGCCGATGAGAGGAACGGAGTAGACTACAAATGGCAACACAACACAGAGAGAATGGCAAGGTTCTTCTGTTTTTCCACTCACTCTGATCCGTCGCCTGGTGGAGAAGATATAGACGTGTGATCAGGACGCCTCTTTACTCTCCACTGGAAACTGCTGTGAAGATGAATCGGAACCGTTCACTCTCCACTGGAAACTGCTGTGAAGATGAATCGGAACCGTTCCAAATTCCATCAACAGCAAAACGGAATGGCAAAAGGGAGCCGCGTCTGCGCAAGCAATCGGAGCAGATTTCGGCGGACCATTCACGCGCATGTCGTGCGCCCGCGCCCCCCGGCCCGTGCCCGGCGAGGCGAGCGCGCGCGTGTGTTTCTCTAGTCTCCTCTTACCCACATGGGTATAGTTGCAAGGAGAGCACCATCCCTTATAAGTTGGTCTTCCTCTCCTAGAACTAGCAAGGTGGTACTAAAGGTTCACATGCTCCCTCTACATGTTGGGCCTTTGAGATTTTTCTGAGAATTATTCTTCAAATAAACTTGGGCCAAGCCCATTTATTTAACAGTTTCTAGCTGGTTCTTTTCTGGGAGTAAATTTGCTGGTCATCCTTTTATGGTTTTATGGATGTTCTATAGAGTAGTTTAAACAAGATGCAAAGTGATCTGTTCTTGTTAATAGAAGCACTGTTCTGAAGATATTTCTACTGCACATATATTATTGTTGTTCTAAGCTTGAGTACCATCTTGGTTATATTCTACTGTGTTTATGGTTCTCTTCAACTGAACTTGTTCTGCGGAATTGTATCTTTGATATGATCCATAGGAATCGTTTGAAGCAACTGCAGATTTATGCTCTGCTTAGATTTCTGATGCCTCTGCATGTGCATGTTTAGGGTGTCTCATGTTCTCACCACAGGTACCTATGGCAAGTTGTCCACTGTTTGACTCTCTCCAGGGTATAGGCATCTACTCCAGCAATATTTTTCTTATACCACAGTTGGTTCTTCGGTTCTGCCTCTGACTGATTTGTGGCCAACTGAAATCATGCATGCTATACTGTCGAGCAATTCGGCTGCGGCAAAATACTGTTGCCCGTAAGCTTTTTGCCAAGAATCTGTTTTGATGCAAAACAGGATTGTTGTCAAGCTAAATCTTCTGGTGAAATTCTTCAGCTGTTCTATGTGATTTTGCTTGATTCAAGTTTGTTTTTCTGTGAACTTTTCCTTGAAAGCCTCTAGTTATCATTCATCGCACAGTTTTCTTCTGATCAACTTTCAGAACAGGCAAACCCCTGATTTGGAATTTTCTGTATTGCTTCTGAAGTTTTCTTTGCCTAAACAATTTTGAAAGCAGTAATTCAATCCAGAAATTAATGTTTCATCTCCCTGATTTGTCTTTTCACTGCTGGTGTATTCCTTGTATCTCCTATTTCATTCTCAATCAATAGCTTCCGGTTGTTTTGGCTAAGTCAGAAGTTTGTGATTATAGCAACAAATTATTTGTGTGAACAGTTCTCTGAACTGCTGTGGTTTAGTTTGGAATAGATTCAGCCGTGACACAATATAGTACGTCTCTTTTTCTAATTATAGTGTTCATATTAATGATTCAGCCCAGTTGTCACCAATACAGTTTCAGTTGTCTTGCCTATTTAGGGGTGGCAACGGGGCGGGGCGGGTCCGGGTTGGTGAATACCAGACCCGAACCCGGACCCGGTAGGACCCGGCCCCGTTAGTGCCGCGGGTGAAATTTTTCACCCGAACCCGGACCCGTCGGGTCCCCGCAAACCCATCGGGTCCCCGCGGACCCGTTTTGAAATTTAAAAATATATAAATGACATAATTTATAAATCACAAATATAACAAAATTCAAACTAAATATCACCGTAAATCATCTTGTTTACATTTTCTAACATTCCAACAAACAAAATTCATCAATATTAAAGTTAGGTTTTTTATCATCTTACATTGGACCAATATATATACATATATATACATATACATATATAAATATACATATACATATATAAATATATACATATATATATAAATATATACATATATATAAGCTTTTTTATTTATTGGGCCGGGTACCCGCGGGGACCCGCGGATCAAATAATCAACCCGAACCCGAACCCGAACTCGACATTATGCGGGACCCCGACCCGATAAACCCGCGGGTGAAAAATTGAACCCGTCCCCGGCCCCGTAGGGGCGGGTCCCCGGTGGGTCCCGGCTCCACCGGGGATATTGCCACCCCTATGCCTATTCTTGTTCTGTGTGTAGTTTTATCCTTCTGGATGGATCTCTGTTCATCACTAGCATATCAGCCGGAGGTCAGTGACAGCCATAAGATATTTTGCTGTAAGAAAAGATTGCTGCTGCTGATATTCTAAATCATCTTATTGGCTGCACTAGTAACAGTTGTTTACTGTTCAAATGGTTTTTCAGATTGAGAATAGTACTTTGTGATTACTCTGTTTACTGTGTGCCAATGCAGCCGTAGTGTTTTACTGTTCTAGTTTGATTTGGGTCAGCCCATTATTTTTGCCGTGAGTTTTAAATGTTTCACTAAGTGTTGTTCATTATCAGATTTTCAAGCACCAGCATCAAGTACTGTGTATACTGAATACGTTATCTTGCTAGTGTCAAGTGCTCTCATATTACATGCTGCAGTTTTGTTTCTACAGGGAAGCATTGTCATCTAAATCCTTGTATTAGTGTTTCTCTAGAACAACTTTCTGATTGTCTGCAGTTATCTCTCTAGAGTATCTTGTGTTTGTTCAGAAATTAATGTTAAGCATTTGTGTATGATCTGTTTTGTTCAAGAATCGGTAATTGAGTCAAGTGTGTGTGAATCCGATGAAAATAGTCTTTACTAACCTCTGTTAGCTCTATATTTTGAAACTCTGAATCTTGTCAGACTTTCAATGGTCAACAGACATCTGTCGGTAATCCAATTGCCGATACAAAAGCTCTAGTTCGGAGAATCAAATATCGACTGAATAGATCGACATATCTATCTCTGATTTAGTCTGAAATTTTATTTGGAGTTGATTTTTGATCAGAATTTGTATTGTTGATCTCAATTTGATTTCTGTTAATTTTAGAGGAGCGTTGGGGTATTTTGAAAAGGTTATCTTATTCATGAGAATTTGTTGAGGCACCTATTCACCCCCCTCTAGTCGCCAATTTGATCCCACAACTTCCGTACCAACCACAAGTCTAGTGGGTATGTTTTAATTGGAGGTATGGGACGTTCCAACTCGAGGCACTATGTGGAGAGGGGCAAGTAGCACCTGCGGGTGACTTGTACCATGTGGCACAAAAGGGGCGCGACATTGGTCCAGTGCGCTGACTCGCTGATGAAACCTATAGTGTGTGTCATTGGGTTGGAGCGCTTCAAGCTAAAGGTTTCGGCATGAGTTCCTGTGATTTGGGTCATTTGGACACACTGCGGTGTGCAGGAACGAGTGCCTTGTGGGTACAGTGGTACACCTCTGATCAGATTCTAAATTTTTTCGAAAAGCCAAGCCCATTGTCAAGGGTGGGTTGAGTGACATACCACAGTTAGTTTATACTTGTGAAGTGTTGCATGATGATGTGGCATATAAGGAATGTCGAGCGAGGAGGGCTGACTGTACTCCTCGAGATAGAAGATGTTGCATTGTTCATGATTTAATTTTCTGTACGAATAAACTTGACTACATTAAAAGCTTCATCATAAAAATGTACTTTTCCGCACTTTAAGGCATTACCTTCCTTTGCTATAACCTTGCATTATTGTTTCATTCTCGGTGGCTTGTTGAGTACTTTTGTACTCATACCCATTGAAAACCCCCTTCAAAGACGGTCTACTATGACGAGGATGGTCTGGAGTAGCGACCTAGTCAAGGACGCGAGCCTGGAAGAGATGTTCATCCCGAAGATTATTTTACTAGTTCTTTTTGATGTTTGTGTAATAATGTGGTCTGTGAACCATAAATGATTGTCGTATTGACAATGTCATGTGATGAACATCTTGTTATTATTGATTTTCTTTGGAATTTCAATAAAGTCCCAATTTTTTTAAATTTTGGGCGTGACACAAAGGCAGCCCGAACTTCGGCAGATGCGGCTTCGACGGACGACATTGGCGAGCTAGCACTTGTTCTCTCCGACCAAGGCTGAGCAAGAGGTCACAACACCTGCCTTCCCGGTGATCTTCATCCGAGCTTTCTTCATCACCAATATTAGATTGTATTCCTCCACCCACCGTCGATCATTATCCAATGGCATGGCAGACGACCTCAAGACCACCCTCCATTTAGCCACGCCGTGGGGGTAGAGCATCGGCACCCAAGTTCGTTGCAGCTGATACTGGTCCATATTGTATCGGTCGACCAGTGGAACTCATCAAGAGAGCATCAAGGTCATCTTTCTGCAAAAGGCAGAATTAAGTCAGATAAAGGAAGGCGGTGAAAATAAACAATAAGATGAGTCAAAGTATCTACCTTGGACCCCACGTCAGCATCGCTGAGGTAAAGTTGTTCCTGATAAATCAGCTAGGAATGATTGAAGATGTGCTGCTTCACTTCACTCCACCATCAGTGGAAAATGGCGGAGGACACCTAGCAGGTTGTCCAGGACATAAGGTTACCAACAACCATCCCATCAGTCATATGGGAGAGGCGTTCCCACTCCAAGGCACTCTTGATTATCCCATGAGATTGAATTTGATCGACGAAGAAGAGATGTGGTGGAAGTTGACCAAAACCTAGTTGCCTTACGGAGACTGATGGATGGTAGAACTTGTAGGAGCACTATCGAGGACGCTCATCAGTAAAGTTGATGGGAAGCGAGCAAGGAAGGATTGCGGATGAAAATATACGAAGGGATTCCTCATCCCAGGACACATCGGATAGAACCAGCTGATGAACGTTCATACTCCGAGTAATATCTGAAGGGAAACCAAGTGGTCCGATCGGAGAACCCAAGGTAGAAGCTTTTGAAGAAAGTGGCCAAAGCCACTGGGGACAAAGGAAAAGTGGGAAAAAATGCCGCCTCCTCGCTCAAAGAAGAGCAGTGGTGATATGTACGAACGACTGATTCTGGAAAATTGGCAGGAAAATATGATCAAGAGAGAGGAGTCCCTCTAATAAAATCGGTCGTGTAGACATTAAGCCAAAGCTGGAGGAACCACAAAGGACCTTTAGGTTGGCCGATACAAGGTGAAGAAGGCGATAGGTAGCTCCGAAAAGGAAATGGCCAAGGGGAATCCGCACGTGGGAGGCAAGCTACTCATCTAAAAACTAAAATTACAAGGTCGGGGTGTAATGCCCAAATTTAATAAATCCGGACTTTTATTGAAATTCCATAGAAAATCAATAAAAACAAGACGTTCATCACACGACCATGTACAATACGGCAAGCATTCATGGTTCGTAGACCATATTAGTACAAAAGTGTTAAAGTAAAGAGAAACTATAAAATAAGGGTCCTAGATGAACGCCTCCTTCCAGTCTCGCCTTGACTGGGTTGCTACTCCAAACCTTCATCCTCCTCATAGTAGATAGGCTCTGGTGGTGTAAGTCAATGGGGGTGACTACAATCATACTCAGCAAGACACTGGACACAAATATAATGTAGAGTAATAAAAAGGAAGGTAGTGTCTAATTTTGCGGAAGGGCATAATTGTAAAGAATTAAATGTGAGCAAGTTATTAGTACAGAAAATTAAACATGTGTAATGCATCACATCTAACTCGAGGGGTACAGTCAGCCCACCCTCGCTCAACAGTCCTTATATGCCATTAATAACACAAACATTCAAGCAATAGTAAACTAACCGCGAGAAGTCACACAACTCGCCCTTGATCGTGGGCTCGGCTTTTCGAAAAGATTTAAACTTTGATCAAAGGTGTACTACTGTACCCACAAGGCACGCACTCATCCCATACACCAAAGTGTAACGAGATGACCCATACCATGGGAACTCGTGCCAAAACATTCTGTATGGAACGTACCAATTCGATAATCACCCTCTTATGGGTTTCATATGGTGCCCCGACGCGTCGAGCCAACACCATACCCCCCTTGAGCCTCGTCGGTACAAGTCACCCGCAGGTTGCCCCTTGCCACCTCCACTATGGTGCTTCAAGTTGGTACGATCTATACCTCCAGTTATGACTTACCCATTAGACTTGTGGTTATTACGGAAGTGCTTTGCAACAGATCCCGCAGACCGGTCCTTATAGTGCCCTAGGTGTGACCAACAAATGCCCTAGCTTGCACCCAGAACCCACCATACTTATAACTTAGCCAACTCCAACAGAATCCAGAGACGAGAATAATGGGGAAAATTGATATAGCAGAATCCAACTATCTACGGCTCGTTCTTTTATCCTATAGCAGTTGTATCGGTACATTGGACACTAACTAATATAATATTGTAGAGTGACAAGGAGTTTAGGCTCAATAAGCATGGCTTGGGTTTACACACAAGGACGGGGATCTAATAAATATAATTTAAGGCTTGAGTTTAGACTAATGCATTATTATCCTATGAGTTATAGCGACAATTTATTAAAACATGGGCTCAATTATGATCAAAATGGGGGTTGTGACTTGCCTTGCTCAGTAAATGGCGACGGTGGAACCTCGACGTAATACTCCGGATCCTTGACGATGTCGTAGTCTTCTCGATACGGAAAAATTAAATACAACGTTCAATAAACAATCAAAATATCACAAAATATAAACATACAAGTTTATGATTTTAAATAAGGGGAATTAAGCCTTATTATTCTGAAGTTATGTTGAAAAATATTAAGGGTTAAATTTTAGGAGTTTTCCTGATTTATTTATTGAGTTATGAATTTATTCCTAAAGGGATTTTTATGTATTTATTTTGTAAGAATATTTTGTGAAAAATAAACTGAGAAACCAAGGGTTGGTTTCGGTGTTTTGTGATGAGTGATTGACAGGATTTTTACCCTCTGTTCGAAGGGTACCTCCGAAGGGGGTTCGGAGGTTGGACCTCCGAAGGGTGTTCGGAGGTGGTTTCACCGAAGGGTGTTCGGTGTTTGCTTGCTGCAGCTGTTGCAGCGGAGTGTGCTTGTCGGAGGGGTCCGACAGTGCACGATGACTGGGTTCGTACCGAAGGCTTCGGTACTTTGGGCGGTACACCGGAGTGTGTGCCGGAGGTTGCTAACCCGGAGAGGTCTCCGGAGTACTGGATACACTTGTTTTCTTGTCTGTGGTGCGCAGGGACTTCGGAGGCGACGGACAAGGTTCGTAGCAGGTGAACCTGGGTCAAGCGGGAGGCTTGATGCCAGGGGAGCGGGGAGCTCCATCACGGTGGCTGCGAAGGTGGTCCGGGTCGGTCCTCGGGTCGAGGCGTGCCAGGTGAAGGCAGAGAGTGCGGAGCGTGGCTCCGGCTGAAGGTGCTCCGGGACAAAGTTCTCGGAGGTGAGGCACTTCGAAGGTACTCCGGAAGGAGTGATTTCAGAGTTGGATGGATCAAGTCCTCTGCGGAGGCAAGGAATACGAAGTGTGCTCTGGAGGGAGACATTCGAAGGTACCCGACGAAGGTCTCAGAAGTCGAGGCGCATCGAAGGCATGGTCCGGGTGAGGCTCATCGAGGAGTGTGCTCGGGGAGAGGCACTGCGACGAAGTGCTAATGGAATGCTTCATGCGGAGGCCTTGGACGAAGGAGGGACTTCGAAGGGTGGTACTCCGAAGGTGGGGCTTCGGAGGGAGGAAGGCTTCGGAGCGAGGCTAGCTCCGGAGCATGGTTGACTTGAGGTGCTTCGGCCTGCATTGCTTCGGTACACGGACTGACGGAGTTCGAGCTAGGTGAAGCTGCGAAGCCATGGTGGTCCACTCCGGAGGTGTTGGTGCGAAGGCCCAAGGGCTTTGACGGCTTCGGCTCAAAACCGTCACTGTATCGGAGGCTATCTTCGGCGAAGCGAAGGCCGTCTGGCTCAAGGCTTCTCGCCGAAGCTACCGCACCCTCGCGTGCGAAGGGAGGCTCCAGAAGGTCAAAGACTACAAAGGCTGACACTGTCTGTTCTGTAAAAGGCTGACACTGTCCCCTCTGCAAAGCTGACAGAGAAGCCTCCAGAATAAAGGTGGACTACCTTTTGTACCCCTTAGTTCTGTAGAGACAAATCCTTTGTAAACCCTAGGGGTAGTGTAGTCATTTCCTTTGGGTGAACTGTGGGCTATAAATATGGGGGCTCGGTAGGTAACATTTAACACTTTGAGCATTTACTGTTGAGCTCCTGTAGCCACATACCTCGTTGTATTCATCCAGAGTTCAATTCATTTTGTGTTCCTTGTTCAAGCGGCGAAGCTCTGCTTCTTTGTGCTTTTTGCTTGAGCTCGCGTTACATACCTCGCTTGTTGTAGTGCACCGAAGCCTGTCGAGGCGTAGGTTGTTTCTGTGCGAAGTGTGTTTTGTCAGTGTGCGTTCGCTCTGTGTAACAGGAGGTGAGACCTCGCTGCTTACTAGCGAAGCCCTGATCGAGGCCCATTTTGCTTCTTGTGTCGAAGCCCTTAGCGTAGTCCATTTGTGTGCGTTTAGACCTTCGTGTACGAAGCCCAGCACCAGTTGTTGCTGCCAAGTACTTGGTCGAAGTCCTCAGAGGGCTGTCCACTCTTGCGAAGGGTGAAGTGCGAAGCTTGCTCGAAGCTCCCCGTGTGCGGAGCCTGCACTGACTTAGCAGAGTAGATTTTCGAGGGTTGTTAGTGGAGAGAAGTCTTCTTGGCTTCAAACTTTTGCTCCTGCGAAGCCTGTGCTCGGAGCTGTCGAAGTACCTCCGAACCAGACCTTCGAAGGTAGTGTTCGAAGCCTGTTCCGCAGAAGACAGTTTTAAAACCGAAGGCTGTTTTTAGCCTGAAATTTTTAAAAGCTCCCACTCACCCCCCTCTGGTCGCCGTTTCCGGTCCAACAATTGGTATCAGAGCAGGTTAAGATCACCAGTTGACCTTAACCGGTTTTGTGATCTGTTGGCGACATGGATAGAGGCAGTAAAATTCCTCTGTTCGATGGGACAGATTTTGCATACTGGAAGGTGCGCATGGAGGCTTACTTGTTAAGCCAAGGAAATGCAATTTGGGAGATTGTGGACTCACAATACTCCATCCCTGAGACTCGCACCTCTCGACACGTCCTCAACTGAGGAGTCGAGCTCTGAGGAGGAGGAGTCCCCAAGGAAGGAGGACAAGAAGGACAAGAAGGGAAGAGACTTCACCGGCCTTTGCTTCATGGCCGACAACGATCACAGCGGCGATGAGCTTGACTCATCTGAGGTAAACCTATCATCTGACCAGCTACTAATTAAATTAGATGAGCTGAATGAAGTAGTACTTGGTCAGGATAGATTACTTGTGCAAGCCGCTAGAGAAAGAAAAGACCTTAGACTTAGGCTAGAAAATGTTTCTACTGAATATGCCATGCTTAAGTCTAAATTTGATGATGCTGAATGTGAGTCTTGTTCTGTTGTCATGAGTGAGCTTGCTCAGTTGCGTTATGTTCATGCTCAAACTCTTTCTGAGCTTGAGACTGCACAGAAGCAACTTTTGGAGGTGGATTCTAGACCTCATGATATTATTGAATGCATGAACTGTTCTTTATTACGCGAGAGCATCAATTTACGTGATAAACATGTTCATGATTTGGAGGCTAGCTTGGAGAGGGCCGGTAGTTCTAAGGATGTGCAGCCTGTGTGTGACACTTGCATCACCCTTAAGGACCAGCTAGGCACTGTTAGAGAGCGAGCTGAAAACCTCATGTCCGAAAATGAATACCTCCTTTCCGTGGTTAATAAATGCATTGAGAGAAAGGGTAGGATGGATTTGCTCTTGGCCAAGACCAAGTTGTGTGCTGACAGAGCAGGGGTAGCTCTAGGTTTGGGTTTTGAGAGGATACCTTCAGACAGTAAGACCAAAACTGTGTTTACCTCTCCCACCACCCTAGAGAAAGAGAGAGCTCTGTTGGACACCCCATCAGCCAAAAAGCCTACCCATCCACCAAAGAAAACCACACCTCCTGCAAAGAAAAATCCTCCCAAGAAAACCACTCAGAGAAAACCCAAGGAGCCTGTGAGAGTTGCTCCTGTGACCCATGAGAGTGACCCCAGGAGAGTTTTTCACTCTTCCTACTGTCAGCGGGCGGGTCATTTGGTTGGGTTCTGTTTTCGTCGCATCAAGGATGAGCGACGCGCTCAGGCGATGAGTTACCAGGACATGCATTACCCATCTTTAGGTATGCATGAGTCTGAGATGTACTATCGTCCTGCTTTTGAGGCTCCTCGTGCTTCTCGGAGAGGTTTTGCTCCTCGAGGTGTTCACCATGTTCCATATGGTGGTAGACCTCGGACTAGCAGATTTGTACCTCGTCAGAGTAGGAGACCTCGACATGTTGTTCGTTCACAGCATGTAGGTAGACCTCGCACTTTGCATCGTTTCGATTTTCCTGTGCGTAGACCGTCTACTTTTACTGCGCCTACTACTCGTGTCACTCAGTGCTGGATGCCTCGTCATTTTTTCACTCACCCCAGCACTGAGCGATCGAGACATTCTTATCGTGTGTAGGCGACGGGTCGAGGCTTGGAGGGCACGTGGATCATGGACTCCGGTTGTTCGCGCCACATGACCGGAGATGCAGCATGGTTCTCCAGCCTCACCACAACCAAGCAAAGGGAACATATCACCTTCGCAAACAATCGAAGGAGTAGAGTGAAAGGTAAAGGTGTGGTAAGAATTAATTCGAACTTCACTCTCAAAGATGTTGCTTTGGTTGAAAACTTGGGATACAATTTGCTGTCTGTATCTCAGTTGCTTGATGAGGGCTTCGAAGTGCGATTTCATCGCGATACTTCGCAAGTGCTCAATTCTGATGGCGTTGTGGTGTGTAAGATTTTTAGAGTTGGGAGAGTTTTTGGAGCTGATTTTTCATAATCATCTGGTTCTTCTCACTGCCTTGTTGCACATTCGACTTCTGAGATTTGGAAGTGGCATAGGAGACTAGGGCATATGAGCTTTGAGTTGCTCGCTCGTCTGAGCGCCCTAGGTCTGATCTGAGGATTGCCCAAGCTCAAGTTTGAGAAGAACTTAGTTTGCGCTCCTTGTCGACATGGAAAAATGATTGCTGCTTCGCATTCGCCAGTCACCACAGTGATGACTGAACAACCCGGAGAACTTCTCCATATGGACACTGTAGGTCCTTCTCGGGTTAGTTCTTTAGGCGGCAAGTGGTATGTTCTAGTAATTGTCGACGATTTCTCTCGCTACTCTTGGCTCTTCTTTCTTGCCAGCAAGGATGAAGTGTTTTCACACTTTCGGAGCTTGGCCTTGAGACTTTTTACTGAACTCCCAGGTGCATTGAAATTCATTCGAAGTGATAATGGCACCAAGTTCAAAAATAGTCTCTTTGTTAACTTTTGTATGGAGCATGGCATAGAACATCAATTCTCTGCTCCGCGGGTTCCTCAACAGAACGGTGTTGTTGAGAGAAAGAACCGCACTTTGGTTGAGATGGCTAGGACGATGCTTGATGAGCATAGGACTCCTAGGAAATTCTGGGCTGAGGCCATGAACACTGCTTGTTACATCTCAAACCGAATCTTCTTGCGCTCAATTTTAAATTTGACATCTTATGAGCTGCGTTTTGGGAGACAGCCCAAGGTAACTCATCTTCGAGTTTTTGGCTGTCGCTGCTTTATCCTAAAACGTGGTAATTTGGATAAATTTGAGTCGCGATCTTCTGACGGGATCTTTTTGGGTTATACTACTCATGGTCATTCTTATCGTGTTTATAACTTGGAAACTAACACTGTCATCGAGTCATGTGATGTGACTTTTGATGAATCAACCCCCTCTGTTAGTTCTGCTTTTGAACAGGCAAATGAACACGACATGGAACAGACCTTATTCGAAGAAGAAGATCCTGGAGAATTCGAGGATGAACCCCTACTACCCTCGACATCAACCCCCGAAGCTGACCCCGCTTCGACTACTTCGACACGAGGTCCTAAAGCGACTACCTCAACATCGGTCATCTTGGACCACTCCAACGCACAAGTTGAGGGGGAGACTGCATCCCGCCGCGAGGCTCCACACCATGTTCAAAGGATGCACCCTCCCGAGCAGATCATTGGTGAGATTGATCAAAGGGTAACACGTTCTCATGCCCATTTCACTAATGCTGCTTTTGTTGCTTCTTTCGAGCCCTTAGATGTTAGTCATGCACTTTCTGATTCTAGTTGGATCAATGCCATGCATGAAGAGCTTGAAAATTTTGAGAGAAACCAAGTCTGGACTTTAGTTGATCCTCCACCAAATGTTCATTTCATTGGAACAAAATGGATTTTCAAAAACAAACAAGGGGAGGATGGGACTATAGTTAGAAATAAGGCTAGACTTGTAGCTCAGGGCTTTTCTCAACTAGAAGGGATTGATTTTACTGAAACTTTTGCACCTGTTGCTCGCCTTGAGGCCATTAGGATTTTGCTTGCCTTTGCGACATCCCGAGGATTCAAACTCTATCAAATGGATGTCAAAAGTGCTTTTCTTAATGGCTTCATAGGTGAAGATGTTTATGTAAAACAACCTCCTGGTTTTGAAAACCCCAAGTACCCGCATAAAGTCCTTAAACTTCATAAGGCTCTTTATGGACTCAAGCAGGCCCCTCGGGCGTGGTATCACAGACTTAAGTCTTTTCTACTTGAGCGAGGGTATTTGATGGGCTCTGTTGATAAAACTTTGTTTACTCTCAAGCATGGCAAAGATTTCCTCCTAGTTCAGATTTATGTGGATGATATCATCTTTGGTGGCTCTTCTCATGCTTTGGTTGCCGAGTTTGCAGATACCATGAGCAGTGAGCTTGAAATGTCCATGATGGGTGAACTCACCTTTTTCCTTGGTTTGAAAATCAAGCAAAGCAAACAAGGTACCTTCGTCCACCAGACGAAGTACAACAAGGACCTGCTCAAGAAGTTTGACATGTCCGATGCGAAGCCCCTCGCCACTCCAATGGCTACATCCGTAGCATTGGACCTTGACGAAGATGGAGAAGCCGTTGATCAGAAGGAGTTCCGAAGCATGATCGGCTCCCTCCTCTACTTGACTGCTACGAGGCCGGACATACACTTCGCTGTGTGTCTGTGCGCTCGTTTTCAGGCTTCACCATGAGCTTCGCACCGCCAAGCGGTTAAGCGCATCTTAAGGTATCTCAAACACACCCTTGAATTTGGCATATGGTATTCAGCATCTTCATCTTTATGTCTTCGAGGTTATTCCGATGCGGATTTTGCTGGGTGTAGAATTGATAGGAAGAGTACCTTTGGTACTTGTCATTTTTTGGGTACTTCACTGGTTTGCTGGTCCTCCCGCAAACAGTCTAGTGTTGCACAATCGACGGCTGAGGCCAAATATGTTGCTGCAGCTAGCTGTTGCTCTCAGATTTTGTGGATGACCTCCACTTTGCGAGATTTCGGGTTAGATTATAAGTGTGTTCCACTTTTCTGTGATAACACTAGCGCTATTTGTATTGCAAACAACCCGGTTCAGCACTCCAGAACCAAACACATTGATGTGCGGTATCATTTTCTCAGAGATCACAATGAGAAGGGTGATATTGAACTTCAATATGTTGATACCCAACACCAGCTTGCCGACATTTTTACAAAACCCCTCGATGCTTCTCGATTTGCTTACTTGTGTGGGGAACTTGGCATGTGTCACCCTTACGGCATTTTGTGAGGGGGAGCTGTTTTAGATGGATGTGTCTTTGCTAATTGTGTTGAAATTGCATTTACATCTTTTGCACTTATATGCCTGCTTATAATTCATGAAATCATGACAGCTCAGCTTTTTTTAATTCATCTGAAACATTCATGTGCATGATGTTTTCTTTTTAACATCAAATTGTGCTCACTGCTTAGTCTTGAATCTAGCATGTTTAGGCAGGACTGCTTTAGCTATCTTTTATCTGCTTGATAGCAAGATACATTTCTTTGGATGCTAAAAATTGCAACTTGAAAAAATTGTTCTACATTTTCATGGATAGTCATAAATGCCAAACAATTGGTTCCTTGGTTAAAATCAAAAACTCCATGATTTGCATGCTTCAAATTAAAAGATCCAGGAGGGTTTGTTTGTCACACTACCCTATTTTAGACTGCTTACCATTGCACATTGGTCTGAACTGGAATAGTGTAGTGTATACCAAAATCTTTGCCTTAAGCTTCTTATGGCTTTATGCCTAGGCTTGGCCGGATTGGAAAGTATAAGGTGGACAAACAAATAACCCCTGGCACTAAGAAAAGAACAACGAAAATTCATTGATTATCAAGTTTGCTTTTCATGCTCCATTTGAACTGGACTTGTCTGTCTAGAGTAGAAATTGACTAGCTTTGTGCGGTCCTTACTTTTACTCATCTAGCTTCCTTGACTAAGTGGTGATGCTTTTATTTCAAAAATGATTAAATCACATGCTTCATCATGCTTTTAGAGAATGTTAAAATGAGCTGAGCCCATGATCATTGGTGATATTGTTGGCATATTTTTGCTTCATATGTCTTTGCAATTCTGCCCATTTCGAAGCTTTGCATCTTTTACATGCTCCTTGATGCTTGCATTGCCAAAGAGGGAGAAATTTACTTGCTTTGTTCTCCGTCGCAAGGGGTATAATTTTCAAAAGGGGAGAACATTTGACATAAAGGGGGAGAAGATTCTTTGCTGCCAAAGGGAAAACTTAACTCAGGGGGAGTTTTTATTGCTGAAGGGGCTTTTTACTCTTTTGAGAAAGGGGGAGGAAAATTCGTTTATCAAGTGACATGATTTGGCTCTTTTCTGAGTTTTTTATGGTCACTTGTGTGCTGAAATTTTTTAAATTTTCCTGAACTTGAATGTGGTTGTCAATGCACTCATCAAGGGGGAGATTGAGAAACCAAGGGTTGGTTTCGGTGTTTTGTGATGAGTGATTGACAGGATTTTTACCCTCTGTTCGAAGGGTACCTCCGAAGGGGGTTCGGAGGTTGGACCTCCGAAGGGTGTTCGGAGGTGGTTTCACCGAAGGGTGTTCGGTGTTTGCTTGCTGCAGCTGTTGCAGCGGAGTGTGCTTGTCGGAGGGGTCCGACAGTGCACGATGACTGGGTTCGTACCGAAGGCTTCGGTACTTTGGGCGGTACACCGGAGTGTGTGCCGGAGGTTGCTAACCTGGAGAGGTCTCCGGAGTACTGGATACACTTGTTTCCTTGTCTGTGGTGCGCAGGGACTTCGGAGGCGACGGACAAGGTTCGTAGCAGGTGAACCTGGGTCAAGCGGGAGGCTTGATGCCAGGGGAGCGGGGAGCTCCGTCACGGTGGCTGCGAAGGTGGTCCGGGTCAGTCCTCGGGTCGAGGCGTGCCAGGTGAAGGCAGAGAGTGCGGAGCGTGGCTCCGGCTGAAGGTGCTCCGGGACAAAGTCCTCGGAGGTGAGGCACTTCGAAGGTACTCCGGAAGGAGTGACTTCGGAGTTGGATGGATCAAGTCCTCTACGGAGGCAAGGAATTCGAAGTGTGCTCCGGAGGGAGACATTCGAAGGTACCCGACGAAGGTCTCAGAAGTCGAGGCGCATCGAAGGCATGGTCCGGGTGAGGCTCGTCGAGGAGTGTGCTCGGGGAGAGACACTGCGACGAAGTGCTCATGGAATGCTTCATGCGGAGGCCTTGGACGAAGGAGGGACTTCGAAGGGTGGTACTCCGAAGGTGGGGCTTCGGAGGGAGGAAGGCTTCGGAGCGAGGCTAGCTCCGGAGCATGGTTGACTTGAGGTGCTTCGGCCTGCATGGCTTCGGTACACGGACTGACGGAGTTCGAGCTAGGTGAAGCTGCGAAGCCGTGGTGGTCCACTCCGGGGGTGTTGGTGCGAAGGCCCAAGGGCTTTGACGGCTTCGGCTCAAAACCGTCACTGTATCGGAGGCCATCTTCGGCGAAGCGAAGGCCGTCTGGCTCAAGGCTTCTCGCCGAAGCTACCGCACCCTCGCGTGCGAAGGGAGGCTCCAGAAGGTCAAAGACTGCAAAGGCTGACACTGTCTGTTCTGTAAAAGGCTGACACTGTCCCCTCTGCAAAGCTGACAGAGAAGCCTCCAGAATAAAGGTGGACTACCTTTTGTACCCCTTAGTTCTGTAGAGACAAATCCTTTGTAAACCCTAGGGGTAGTGTAGTCATTTCCTTTGGGTGAACTGTGGGCTATAAATATGGGGGCTCGGTAGGTAACATTTAACACTTTGAGCATTTACTGTTGAGCTCCTGTAGCCACATACCTCGCTGTATTCATCCAGAGTTCAATTCATTTTGTGTTCCTTGTTCAAGCGGCGAAGCCCTGCTTCTTTGTGCTTTTTGCTTGAGCTCGCGTTACATACCTCGCTTGTTGTAGTGCACCGAAGCCTGTCGAGGCGTAGGTTGTTTCTGTGCGAAGTGTGTTTTGTCAGTGTGCGTTCGCTCTGTGTAACAGGAGGTGAGACCTCGCTGCTTACTAGCGAAGCCCTGATCGAGGCCCGTTTTGCTTCTTGTGTCGAAGCCCTTAGCGTAGTCCATTTGTGTGCGTTTAGACCTTCGTGTACGAAGCCCAGCACCAGTTGTTGCTGCCAAGTACTTGGTCGAAGTCCTCAGAGGGTTGTCCACTCTTGCGAAGGGTGAAGTGTGAAGCTTGCTCGAAGCTCCCCGTGTGCGGAGCCTGCACTAACTTAGCAGAGTAGATTTTCGAGGGTTGTTAGTAGAGCGAAGTCTTCTTGGCTTCAAACTTTTGCTCCTGCGAAGCCTGTGCTCGGAGCTGTCGAAGTACCTCTGAACCAGACCTTCGAAGGTAGTGTTCGAAGCCTGTTCCGCAGAAGACAGTTTTAAAACCGAAGGCTGTTTTTAGCCTGAAATTTTTAAAAGCTCCAACTCACCCCCCTCTGGTCGCCGTTTCCGGTCCAACAATTGGTATCAGAGCAGGTTAAGATCACCAGTTGACCTTAACCGGTTTTGTGATCTGTTGGTGACATGGATAGAGGCAGTAAAATTCCTCTGTTCGATGGGAAAGATTTTGCATACTGGAAGGTGCGCATGGAGGCTTACTTGTTAAGCCAAGGAAATGCAATTTGGGAGATTGTGGACTCACAATACTCCATCCCTGAGACTCGCACCTCTCAAACAGAGAAGGATCAGTATAATGCCAATTCCAAGGCAAGAAACATATTGTTCATCGGTTTGAGTAGAAGTGAGTTCGATAGGGTGCAGCACCTTAGGACTGCTAGGGAGATTTGGACAACGCTCACTGTCTTTCATGAGGGCTCTACTCAGATTAAGGCCAGGCGCCAAAGCACCTACAATCAACAGTATCAGCTGTTTGTGCAGGCACCTGGTGAATCTATAGATGCCATGTTTTCTCGCTTTGACGCGATAGTGAGTAACTTGCGATCCAACGGGACGCTTGCTTACAGTGATCATGATAGGGCTATCAAGCTTCTCTATGCTCTTGACCGTAGCATATGGGAAGTAAAGATATCCAGCATTGAGGAGTCCACAGGTTATGACACATTGACCTGTGATGAACTCTTTAGCAAGCTGAAGTCCACAGAGATTGCCAAGGCATCTCTTGCAGTGCACAGAAGCTCTTTGCCACAGCCATTGGCATTGGTTTCTAGCACTAGCCGTGGCACCACTGCAGAACCAAGCACATCTGGTACTTGTGTTTTTGCAGATGGTTTTGCTTTGTCCTCTCTGGTCTCCGTCACAAAGGAGCAGGTGGACACTCTAGCTGATGATGAGCTTGCTCTCATTGCCAGAAGGTTCACCCGTTTTCATCATGAGAGACGAGATTAGAGGAGAAGTGGTTTTGGTGGTTGTTTTGAATGCGGTGACACTTCTCACATCAAGGCTAATTGCCCTAAGCTCAAAAAGAGAGATGAGAGTGAGCGCCCCAAATACCACAAGCCTGTGCTCGGAGCTGTCGAAGTACCTCCGAACCAGACCTTCGAAGGTAGTGTTCGAAGCCTGTTCCGCAGAAGATAGTTTTAAAACCGAAGGTTGTTTTTAGCCTGAAATTTTTAAAAGCTCCCATTCACCCCCCCCCCTCTGGTCGCCGTTTCCGGTCCAACATAAACCTACTGTTTTTATGGCATCAAAATGTAGAGAATAAAAATATGGATTTAACAAAATTTGAATAGTGAAATTTGGAGTTAAATTAAACAAGTTATGATTTTTCAAAGTTTAAACCATTTTTTTGAATTTTATTTAAACAGGAAAACAGTCTCTGATCTACGGTGAGCCGGGCTCACCACGGACCAGCGCACTGTGCGCGTGGACCGGCGGGGGTTGAGTGGAAACGGATGGCCCAGATGGCCCTATACCGGTTCGGCGCAGATGGATGGCTAGGATTAAATTCCACAAGGGATTTAATCCCTATCCAGGTGCGATCGTGCGGCCTGGATGCAATCTGGCACAGCACGCGCTAAGGGGGCAAATACCCCTTCGTTCCCAGCTCTGGAGGGCTCGGGCACGGTGATGACGACGACGGCGAGGGCCTAAAGAGCTATCTACCGGTGGAAATGGAACAAGGGAAGCATGGGGAACGCGATGGTACCGGAGATGGCAGCGGCCGGTGACTGACGATGACCAGCGGCGAGGGTAGACGGAGGAGACCTTCGGGTCAACGATGGCGGCGGCGGTCCGGTGGTCCTTATGGCCAATCAAGGGGAGGCCGGTGACGGGTGGTCGACGGGGATCCTGACGGTGGCGATGGCGTGGTCGGCGGGGGCCTGAGGCGGCGGCGAGCGGCAGCCAGAGGTGGAGCAGGGGTGAAGGCCGGAAAATGGGTGGCGGCGCTCTGGAATGCACTGGCTTGGGCTAGGGATGAGTGGCTGGAGAGCGGTGCTCGATGGGGCTTAAATAGGGGGCTCGCCGGCGTAAAATGGGAAGGGAACCAAAGGTTTCCCATGATCTCCAGGGAGGGTTTCCAAACTCTCGGTAAGCTTCCAAATGGGCCATAATGCATCTGCTTTTGATGGCATGCGATCGCCTGCGGTCGGGGGGAATGAATCCGGGGCAAATCCTAGCGGATAGAGGCGGCCGGCGGCGGGAAAACGGAAGGGGGTCGCCAGAAAGGAAAGGGGGATCCCCTTCCATCGGAGAAGAAGCATCTGAAAGGTGGGTCCCACCTGTCAGTGGGCGTGTGAAAAAGGAAAGGGGCCGATAGACGGGCCTGGGCGGTCAGAGGCTGAGGGGCGTGCTAGCGAGGCTGACGGGTGGGGCCAAGGCGGGCGCGGGCGAGAGAGAGGGAGGGAGGGCGCGCCGACAGGCGGACCCCACAGGTTAGTGCCACACGGCTTGGACTAGGCTAGGCCAAGAGTGAATTCGGGGTTGCGGCCCACAGGGGTTTTAAATGCATTTTTCAATTAAAATAATTCTAGTAAATCATTTATTTGCTTAGAGGTTGCATCACTATTGATAAAATTTTGTAAAAATTCCTAAAAATATTTCTTGGCCTCTAGATTCCACCATAAATTTCTCCGGTTAAAATGCAAAGTATTTCCCCTTGTTTGGCTTTAATAGGGTTCTTTTAGTCTTTTCTTAATTAACTAATTTCTTTAAATTCCTGAAAATTAATTTTCCTTATTTTATTTATTTTTAATTCCTGGGATGTTACAATCCTATCCTTCTTATAGAGAATCTCATCCTCGAGATTCGGATCACTCCTCGAATAGCTCCGGGTGCTGCGCTTTTAGTTCCTCTTCTTTCTCCCAAGTAGCTTCCTCTACGGGATGGTTGCTCCACTAGACCTTGCAAAAGCGGATGACTCGACTCCTGGTAGTCCTTTCTTTGACTTCTAAGATTCTGACGGGCTTCTCAACATAGGTCATTTCCTCTTGTATATTCAACTGCTGAAGATCAACCTGCTCTATCGGAACTCGAAGGCACTTCTTTAGTTGCGACACGTGAAACACGTCATGTACCCCAGCCAATGATGGTGGTAGCTCCAACTGGTAAGCGACCTCACCTTGACGTCAGATAATTGGGAAGGGTCCAACGTATCGAGGCACTAATTTCCCTCTCATGTTAAACCTTTGAGTGCCACGGAGGGGAGTAACCCAGAGGTAGACATGATCTCCATCTTCAAAGGCTAGATCTCGACGGCGATTATCCGCATAGCTCTTCTGTCGAGATTGGGTTGTCTTCAATCTTTCCCAGATGATCCTTACTTTCTCTTCAGCTTCCCTGAGGATGTTCGTAACAAAAACCTGAGATTCACCAGTCTGATCCCAAAGTAAAGGCGTTCTGCACTTGCGTCCATATAAGGCTTCAAATGGGGACATCTGAAGGCTGGCTTGATAGCTATTATTGTACGAGAACTCGGCGTACGGCAGACTCTTGTCCCATGTTCCTCCATAGTCCAGGGCACATGCCCTAAGCGTATCCTCCAATATATGATTCACCCTCTCAGTTTGTCCATCCGTCTGGGGGTGGTATGTTGTGCTGAAGTTCAGTCTCATTCCCATTTCCTCTTGAAGGTTTTTCTAGAACCGAGACGTGAACTGACTCCCTCTATCAGAGACTATCTTTTTGGGCACTCCATGAAGACATACTATGCAGGCCATGTACAACTCTGCCAGTTTAGGGCCATTGAAGGTCGTCTTGACAGCTATGAAGTGGGCTACCTTCGTAAGTCGATCGATGATTACCCATATAGAGTCATATCCGGCATGGGTCTTTGGGAGTCTGGTGATGAAATCCATACCGATCTCTTCCCATTTCCATTCAGGCACTTTAAGGGGCTGCAACAACCCTGCTGGTCTTTGATGCTCTGCCTTCACTCGCCGGCAGGTGTCACATTCTGCTACGAACTGAGCAATATCCTTCTTCATACTGACCCACCAATATCGTTTCTTCAAGTCCTGGTACATCTTTGTACTACCGGGGTGAATGGAGTACAGAGTGTCATGGGCCTCTCTTAGAATAAGGGTCTTTATCTCCAGTTTATCGGGCACACAGATCCTGGTTCCGAACCATATGGTGTCGTTCTCATCTTCTGAGAATCCTGGGGCCTTGCCCTGCCTCATGCTCTTCTTGATCGTTGCTATATCCGGGTCTTCTAACTGTGCTTCATGGATCTGCTCGAACAGGACAGGTCTGGCCTCAAGGGTGGCTAAATAGGCACCCGTGGTGATCTCGAGGTTTAGCTTTTCCATTTCCTTATATAGCAAAGGCGCGTGATCTTGAACCACGATGGCGGTACAATATCCTTTATGACTCAACGCATCAGCCACCATGTTTGCTTTGTCGAGATGGTAATGAATGCCTAGGTCGTAGTCCTTTATCAATTCTAGCCATCGCCTTTGCCTAAGGTTGATATCCGACTGCGTGAAGATATACTTCAAACTTTTGTGGTCCGTGAAAACTTCGCATCAGTTTCCAACCAAATAGTGCCTCCATATCTTCAGAGCGTGCACTACTGCAGCCAATTCCAGGTCATGGGTGGGGTAGTTCAGCTCATGGGGCCTCAATTGTCGGGAGGCGTATGAGACAACCTTTCTGTCTTGCATAAGAACACATCTCAAAACCTGATGAGATGTGTCGCAATAAACATGGAAGTCCTTCCTTATATCTGGTAGTGTCAATATAGGTGCTGACACCAATCGTGACTTGAGGGTCTAAAAGCTCTCCTCGCATTCTGGAGTCCATTCGAACTTTTCTCCCTTCTAAAGTAACTTGATCATAGGCTTTGCTATCTTGGAGAAGTTCTCAATAAACTGTCGGTAGTATCCTGCTAAGCCCAGAAAACTTCGTATCTCAGATACGTTGGTGGGTGGCAGCCAATCTGTAACTGCTCCCACGGTGGCAGGGTGTACCACAATACCTTTTGCTAAGATAATGTGCCCTAGGAACTTTACTTCTGCCATCCAAAATTTGCACTTGTTGTACTTGGCATATAACTGATGCTCCCTGAGTTTTCCTAGGGTCAACCGGATGTGGGTTTCATGCTCTTCTTTGCTCTTGGAATAGATGAGGATATCATCTATAAACACCACGATGAACTTGTCTAAATATTCCATGAACACCTTATTCATCATATTCATGAAGAAGGTCGGGGCGCTGGTCAATCCAAAGGACATGACAGTGCACTCATATAGCCCATAGTGGGAGGTGAATGTCGTCTTAGGTATGTCTTCCTCTCGAATCCTCGGCTGATGATAGCCGGACCAGAGGTCGATCTTGGAGAACACTGTGGCTCCTTTCAGTTGATCGAACAGATCATCAATCCTAGGTAGAGGGTACTTGTTCTTGATGGTCACCTCATTCAAGGCACGATAATCTACGCACATACACTTAGCCTTGTCTTCCTTCTTCTCGACGAAGATGATGGGGGCTCCCCACGGGGATGTGTTGGGTCTGATGTATCCCTTTCTCTCTAGGTCTTCTAGTTGCTGCTTCATTTCTACTAGCTCGTTGACGGCCATCCGGTAAGGTCGCTTGGAGATGGGAGTGGTCCCGGGCACTAGGCCGATCCTGAACTCAATGTCCCTCTTGGGTGGCATCCCTATTAAATCCTCCGGAAAGACATCCGGGTACTCACAGACTACTGGTATCTCTTCTAGGGTAATCTGATGCAGACAAGGTTTTCTGGACTTCTGACTTGGCATCTGAAATGTGACGACAGTCCCTTCTTCACTAGTCACGGTCACTTGCCATCGGGCGCACCTTATCACTCCTTGGTGTTTGTTGAGCCAATCCATTCCTAAGATCAGGTCCAAACCTTGGCATTCTATCAGAATGGGGTCGGCCCAGAATATGGTGTCTTGGATATCTACCCATACCCGTGAACTATAAGAGCGGGCTTGGTTCTGTTTGCCTAGGGTGGCTATCAGTACCGGTCTTGCTAATTCGCATTTATTCAGGTTATAAGTTTCCACAAAACTTGTTGAGATGAATGAATGTGTATCTCTAGTGTCAAATAAAACCACTGCAGGTGCTGAATTTACTGTAAACTTACCCATGACTATCTCCGGTGCAGCCTGAGCTTCTTCGGTGGAGACGTGGTTGATGCGAGCGCGGACGGCAGGATTTGTCGTGACTCCTTGCGGACGCTTGGGATGGGGACACTGATGGGAGTAGTGTCCCTCCTGACGACAGTTGAAGCAGATAACCGGCTTGCCGTGCTTGTCACGCAAGACATCTTCTTTCTTGGCTGGGGCGGGTAGAGCAGCTGGTGCGGCGGGAGTGGGGCGAGGATGTCCAGTTCCCGGGTTGTTGGCTGGTGGAGCTGGCCTGTAGACGGGGCACGGGTGATACTAGGGCACCGGTGGGAGAGGTGCGTAACGTGGCCTCTATGCCATTCCCTGGTTCTGACGGAAGGCGATCATCCTCTTCTTCTTCAAGTCGACCTTGTTCTGCTCGGTCTCTTGAATGATAGCCTTGTTCACCAACTTCTGAAAGTTGGCATAATCTCCGGAGACCAGCTGAAGGGAAAGCTCATCCTTCAGTCCCCAGAGAAATTTGGACTGCCGGGCCGCATTAGTGTGGACTTCTTCTGGAGCATATCGGGCTAGTCGGTTGAACTCGTGCAGGTACTCTGTAACGGACCTGCTTCCTTGTTGCAGATCCCAGAACTCCTACTGCTTTTGGCCAATTATGTCATCAGGGACGTGGGCAGCACAGAAAGCGGCGAAGAACTCTGCCCAAGTGTGGACATTGCCCTCTATTAGGGTCTTGCGCAGATTGTCCCACCACTCTATGGCGGGACCCTAGAGCTGGTGAGTAGCGAAGACCACTCTCTCCTGCTCGGTGCATGGCAGAAGATCCATCTTCTTCCCAATAGTCCTCAACCAGTCACCCGCTTCCATCGGGTTGGTGGTGCTGGAGAAGATGGGAGGCCAGACACGTAGGAACTCTGACAGTTGGGAGCCCGGTGCCGGTGCCGGGGTAGCTGGTCGAGGAGGCTCTAGCTGTTGCTGATGCAAATGAAAAAGTTGAGCTTCTTGCTCCTGCATCTGGTTCTATTGTTGCTGCATCTAGTTCAGCAGCGTAGCAATTAGTTGGTTCTGATTGGCCATCATCTCGGCCAACGTGGTGTAGTTGGCGACTAGGGCCTACCGTTGTCCCATCGCTCCCCACTGAGGCAGATTTCCGGTGCCATCCCCGTTCTGAGGGGCATTGGATCCTTGGTTATTGGTCATCCTGAAGTGAGGGTTTCCAAAGAAGGCATATACTTTTAGAGGGAAAACAACTAATCTTTTATTTCAAAAGTCTTAAACTTGGATTATTACATTCTGATTCTTATTTAGTCTTCACTTATGCCTTATATCTGACATGAGTGGCAATACAATTAAAACAAAACAATTGAAACAATCAATCGTAAGCTACGTCTAAAATAGCTCGGGGGAGGGCTCGATCATCGGCTCGGCGGAGATGGTCGGTGCAAGGGTGGTGGAGCTGGAGGGCCCGGCGGGAGGGACGCTGTGAGAGATCCTCTTGGGCCTGGCCGAAGCGATCCGGAGTGACTTCCGCTTGCGTGGCGGAAGGAGAGCAACCTCCTCTAGGTCCTTCTGCATCTCCTCTACCTGTCGACGCAACTAGGTGGTGTCGGTGATGCCTTGGCGCGGAATTTCATTCTGACGCCGCAACTCCTCTGCTTCGGTGGCTAAGCGGCGCCCCTGCTGGATCTGGCGACGAAGCTCTCCGTTCTCACGGTTCAGGATCTCTGATGAGTGGTGGTAGTAGTCGATGGAGTCGCGCTGGCTGTCGGCGTCGAGTACGGCCTCCGTGTGAAGATCGTCCATCGCCTCTAGTAGACGTATGGTGTGGTTGATGGTGGAGTGATGCTGGGAGAAGGTGCTGACGTAGACGCTGCAATGACTCCCTAGAGTGCGCATGGGCATGAAGCGGTAGTCTGAGTCGTAGAGCTGGCTGTCATAGATCACTCGAAGCTCAGAGAGGGTCTGAAGGGCGGTGCGCTAGCTGGCTCCCAAGAAGGTAGGTCCTCTGACTCTATAAGTGTGAGCTGGCTGTGAGGAGGAGGGGCGGATGACGACGGTGACCTCGTAGTAGCTCTCGTTCTCATCGGGGAAGACCCCGTGGAACACAGGCTCATGCTCGAATCCGAGGAAGTTAACGAGCATGTGAAGCTCGTGAACGAACCCAGCCTCATCACGGAGAGTCCCACTCATGGTATGGACCGGCATCTACAAAAGAGAGAAATTTTTGGTAAAAATTCTGAAAGACGAGGGAGTAAGTAGTTTGTAAGAAAAATATGGTAAATATAAGTCATAGGGTCAGGCCTATTTGGCTTCCTACAGTCAAGTCAGCTCTGATACCATCTTGTAACGCCTAGATTTAATAAATCCAGACTTTTATTGAAATTCCATAGAAAATCAATAAAAACAAGACGTTCATCACACGACGGTGTACAATATGGCAAGCATTCATAGTTCGTAGACCATATTAGTACAAAAGTGTTAAAGTAAAGAGAAACTAATAAAATAAGGGTCCTAGATGAACGCCTCCTTCCAGTCTCACCTTGACTGGGTCGCTACTCCAGACCTTCATCCTCCTCGTAGTAGACAGGCTCTGGTGGTGTAAGTCAACGGGGGTGAGTACAATCGTACTCAGCAGGCCACCGGATGCAAATATAATGCAGAGTAATAACAAGGAAGGTAGTGGCTAATTTTGCGGAAGAGCATAATTGTAAAGCATTAAATGTGAGCAAGTTATTAGTATGGAAAATTAAACATGTGTAATGCATCACTTCTAACTCGAGGGGTACAGTCAGCCCACCCTCGCTCAACAGTCCTTACATACCATGAATAACACAAACATTCAAGCAATAGTAAACTAACTGCAAGAAGTCACACAACCTGCCCTTGACCATGGGCTCGGCTTTTCGAAAAGATTTAAACTCTGATCAGAGGTGTACTACTGTACCCACAAGGCACGCACTCATCCCATACACCAAAGTGTAACGAGATGACTCATACCATAGGAACTCATGTCAAAACCTTCCGTATGGAACCAGAAAGGAAAGGGGGATCCCCTTCCATCGGAGAAGAAGCATCTGAAAGGTGGGTCCCACCTGTCAGTGGGCGTGTGAAAAAGGAAAGGGGCCGATAGACGGGCCTGGGCGGTCAGAGGCTGAGGGGCGTGCTAGCGAGGCTGACGGGTGGGGCCAAGGCGGGCGCGGGCGAGAGAGAGGGAGGGAGGGCGCGCCGACAGGCGGACCCCACAGGTTAGTGCCACACGGCTTGGACTAGGCTAGGCCAAGAGTGAATTCGGGGTTGCGGCCCACAGGGGTTTTAAATGCATTTTTCAATTAAAATAATTCTAGTAAATCATTTATTTGCTTAGAGGTTGCATCACTATTGATAAAATTTTGTAAAAATTCCTAAAAATATTTCTTGGCCTCTAGATTCCACCATAAATTTCTCCGGTTAAAATGCAAAGTATTTCCCCTTGTTTGGCTTTAATAGGGTTCTTTTAGTCTTTTCTTAATTAACTAATTTCTTTAAATTCCTGAAAATTAATTTTCCTTATTTTATTTATTTTTAATTCCTGGGATGTTACAATCCTATCCTTCTTATAGAGAATCTCATCCTCGAGATTCGGATCACTCCTCGAATAGCTCCGGGTGCTGCGCTTTTAGTTCCTCTTCTTTCTCCCAAGTAGCTTCCTCTACGGGATGGTTGCTCCACTAGACCTTGCAAAAGCGGATGACTCGACTCCTGGTAGTCCTTTCTTTGACTTCTAAGATTCTGACGGGCTTCTCAACATAGGTCATTTCCTCTTGTATATTCAACTGCTGAAGATCAACCTGCTCTATCGGAACTCGAATGCACTTCTTTAGTTGCGACACGTGAAACACGTCATGTACCCCAGCCAATGATGGTGGTAGATCCAACTAGTAAGCGACCTCACCTTGACGTCAGATAATTGGGAAGGGTCCAACGTATCGAGGCACTAATTTCCCTCTCATGTTAAACCTTTGAGTGCCACGGAGGGGAGTAACCCAGAGGTAGACATGATCTCCATCTTCAAAGGCTAGATCTCGACGGCGATTATCCGCATAGCTCTTCTGTCGAGATTGGGTTGTCTTCAATCTGTCCCAGATGATCCTTACTTTCTCTTCAGCTTCCCTGAGGATGTTCGTAACAAAAACCTGAGATTCACCGGTCTGATCCCAAAGTAAAGGCGTTCTGCACTTGCGTCCATATAAGGCTTCAAATGGGGACATCTGAAGGCTGGCTTGATAGCTATTATTGTACGAGAACTCGGCGTACGGCAGACTCTTGTCCCATGTTCCTCCATAGTCCAGGGCACATGCCCTAAGCGTATCCTCCAATATATGATTCACCCTCTCAGTTTGTCCATCCGTCTGGGGGTGGTATGTTGTGCTGAAGTTCAGTCTCATTCCCATTTCCTCTTGAAGGTTTTTCTAGAACCGAGACGTGAACTGACTCCCTCTATCAGAGACTATCTTTTTGGGCACTCCATGAAGACATACTATGCAGGCCATGTACAACTCTGCCAGTTTAGGGCCATTGAAGGTCGTCTTGACAGCTATGAAGTGGGCTACCTTCGTAAGTCGATCGATGATTACCCATATAGAGTCATATCCGGCATGGGTCTTTGGGAGTCTGGTGATGAAATCCATACCGATCTCTTCCCATTTCCATTCGGGCACTTTAAGGGGCTGCAACAACCCTGCTGGTCTTTGATGCTCTGCCTTCACTCGCCGGCAGGTGTCACATTCTGCTACGAACTGAGCAATATCCTTCTTCATACTGACCCACCAATATCGTTTCTTCAAGTCCTGGTACATCTTTGTACTACCGGGGTGAATGGAGTACAGAGTGTCATGGGCCTCTCTTAGAATAAGGGTCTTTATCTCCAGTTTATCGGGCACACAGATCCTGGTTCCGAACCATATGGTGTCGTTCTCATCTTCTGAGAATCCTGGGGCCTTGCCCTGCCTCATGCTCTTCTTGATCGTTGCTATATCCGGGTCTTCTAACTGTGCTTCATGGATCTGCTCGAACAGGACAGGTCTGGCCTCAAGGGTGGCTAAATAGGCACCCGTGGTGATCTCGAGGTTTAGCTTTTCCATTTCCTTATATAGCAAAGGCGTGTGATCTTGAACCACGATGGCGGTACAATATCCTTTATGACTCAACGCATCAGCCACCATGTTTGCTTTGTCGAGATGGTAATGAATGCCTAGGTCGTAGTCCTTTATCAATTCTAGCCATCGCCTTTGCCTAAGGTTGATATCCGACTGCGTGAAGATATACTTCAAACTTTTGTGGTCCGTGAAAACTTCGCATCAGTTTCCAACCAAATAGTGCCTCCATATCTTCAGAGCGTGCACTACTGCAGCCAATTCCAGGTCATGGGTGGGGTAGTTCAGCTCATGGGGCCTCAATTGTCGGGAGGCGTATGAGACAACCTTTCTGTCTTGCATAAGAACACATCTCAAAACCTGATGAGATGTGTCGCAATAAACATGGAAGTCCTTCCTTATATCTGGTAGTGTCAATATAGGTGCTGACACCAATCGTGACTTGAGGGTCTAAAAGCTCTCCTCGCATTCTGGAGTCCATTCGAACTTTTCTCCCTTCTAAAGTAACTTGATCATAGGCTTTGCTATCTTGGAGAAGTTCTCAATAAACTGTCGGTAGTATCCTGTTAAGCCCAGAAAACTTCGTATCTCAGATACGTTGGTGGGTGGCAGCCAATCTGTAACTGCTCCCACGGTGGCAGGGTGTACCACAATACCTTGTGCTAAGATAATGTGCCCTAGGAACTTTACTTCTGCCATCCAAAATTTGCACTTGTTGTACTTGGCATATAACTGATGCTCCCTGAGTTTTCCTAGGGTCAACCGGATGTGGGTTTCATGCTCTTCTTTGCTCTTGGAATAGATGAGGATATCATCTATAAACACCACGATGAACTTGTCTAAATATTCCATGAACACCTTATTCATCATATTCATGAAGAAGGTCGGGGCGTTGGTCAATCCAAAGGACATGACAGTGCACTCATATAGCCCATAGCGGGAGGTGAATGTCGTCTTAGGTATGTCTTCCTCTCGAATCCTCGGCTGATGATAGCCGGACCAGAGGTCGATCTTGGAGAACACTGTGGCTCCTTTCAGTTGATCGAACAGATCATCAATCCTAGGTAGAGGGTACTTGTTCTTGATGGTCACCTCATTCAAGGCACGATAATCTACGCACATACACTTAGCCTTGTCTTCCTTCTTCTCGACGAAGATGATGGGGGCTCCCCACGGGGATGTGTTGGGTCTGATGTATCCCTTTCTCTCTAGGTCTTCTAGTTGCTGCTTCATTTCTACTAGCTCGTTGACGGCCATCCGGTAAGGTCGCTTGGAGATGGGAGTGGTCCCGGGCACTAGGCCGATCCTGAACTCAATGTCCCTCTTGGGTGGCATCCCTATTAAATCCTCCGGAAAGACATCCGGGTACTCACAGACTACTGGTATCTCTTCTAGGGTAATCTGATGCAGACAAGGTTTTCTGGACTTCTGACTTGGCATCTGAAATGTGACGACAGTCCCTTCTTCACTAGTCACGGTCACTTGCCATCGGGCGCACCTTATCACTCCTTGGTGTTTGTTGAGCCAATCCATTCCTAAGATCAGGTCCAAACCTTGGCATTCTATCAGAATGGGGTCGGCCCAGAATATGGTGTCTTGGATATCTACCCATACCCGTGAACTATAAGAGCGGGCTTGGTTCTGTTTGCCTAGGGTGGCTATCAGTACCGGTCTTGCTAATTCGCATTTATTCAGGTTATAAGTTTCCACAAAACTTGTTGAGATGAATGAATGTGTATCTCTAGTGTCAAATAAAACCACTGCAGGTGCTGAATTTACTGTAAACTTACCCATGACTATCTCCGGTGCAGCCTGAGCTTCTTCGGTGGAGACGTGGTTGATGCGAGCGCGGACGGCAGGATTTGTCGTGACTCCTTGCGGACGCTTGGGATGGGGACACTGATGGGAGTAGTGTCCCTCCTGACGACAGTTGAAGCAGATAACCGACTTGCCGTGCTTGTCACGCAAGACATCTGCTTTCTTGGCTGGGGCGGGTAGAGCAGCTGGTGCGGCCGGAGTGGGGCGAGGATGTCCAGTTCCTGGGTTGTTGGCTGGTGGAGCTGGCCTGTAGACGGGGCACGGGTGATACTAGGGCACCGGTGGGAGAGGTGCGTAACGTGGCCTCTATGCCATTCCCTGGTTCTGACGGAAGGCGATCATCCTCTTCTTCTTCAAGTCGACCTTGTTCTGCTCGGTCTCTTGAATGATAGCCTTGTTCACCAACTTCTGAAAGTTGGCATAATCTCCGGAGACCAGCTGAAGGGAAAGCTCATCCTTCAGTCCCCAGAGAAATTTGGACTGCCGGGCCGCATTAGTGTGGACTTCTTCTGGAGCATATCGGGCTAGTCGGTTGAACTCGTGCAGGTACTCTGTAACGGACCTGCTTCCTTGTTGCAGATCCCAGAACACCTACTGCTTTTGGCCAATTATGTCATCAGGGACGTGGGCAGCACAGAAAGCGGCGAAGAACTCTGCCCAAGTGTGGACATTGCCCTCTATTAGGGTCTTGCGCAGATTGTCCCACCACTCTATGGCGGGACCCTAGAGCTGGTGAGTAGCGAAGACCACTCTCTCCTGCTCGGTGCATGGCAGAAGATCCATCTTCTTCCCAATAGTCCTCAACCAGTCACCCGCTTCCATCGGGTTGGTGGTGCTGGAGAAGATGGGAGGCCAGACACGTAGGAACTCTGACAGTTGGGAGCCCGGTGCCGGTGCCGGGGTAGCTGGTCGAGGAGGCTCTAGCTGTTGCTGATGCAAATGAAAAAGTTGAGCTTCTTGCTCCTGCATCTGGTTCTATTGTTGCTGCATCTAGTTCAGCAGCGTAGCAATTAGTTGGTTCTGATTGGCCATCATCTCGGCCAACGTGGTGTAGTTGGCGACTAGGGCCTACCGTTGTCCCATCGCTCCCCACTGAGGCAGATTTCCGGTGCCATCCCCGTTCTGAGGGGCATTGGATCCTTGGTTATTGGTCATCCTGAAGTGAGGGTTTCCAAAGAAGGCATATACTTTTAGAGGGAAAACAACTAATCTTTTATTTCAAAAGTCTTAAACTTGGATTATTACATTCTGATTCTTATTTAGTCTTCACTTATGCCTTATATCTGACATGAGTGGCAATACAATTAAAACAAAACAATTGAAACAATCAATCGTAAGCTACGTCTAAAATAGCTCGGGGGAGGGCTCGATCATCGGCTCGGCGGAGATGGTCGGTGCAAGGGTGGTGGAGCTGGAGGGCCCGGCGGGAGGGACGCTGTGAGAGATCCTCTTGGGCCTGGCCGAAGCGATCCGGAGTGACTTCCGCTTGCGTGGCGGAAGGAGAGCAACCTCCTCTAGGTCCTTCTGCATCTCCTCTACCTGTCGACGCAACTAGGTGGTGTCGGTGATGCCTTGGCGCGGAATTTCATTCTGACGCCGCAACTCCTCTGCTTCGGTGGCTAAGCGGCGCCCCTGCTGGATCTGGCGACGAAGCTCTCCGTTCTCACGGTTCAGGATATCTGATGAGTGGTGGTAGTAGTCGATGGAGTCGCGCTGGCTGTCGGCGTCGAGTACGGCCTCCGTGTGAAGATCGTCCATCGCCTCTAGTAGACGTATGGTGTGGTTGATGGTGGAGTGATGCTGGGAGAAGGTGCTGACGTAGACGCTGCGATGACTCCCTAGAGTGCGCATGGGCATGAAGCGGTAGTCTGAGTCGTAGAGCTGGCTGTCATAGATCACTCGAAGCTCAGAGAGGGTCTGAAGGGCGGTGCGCTAGCTGGCTCCCAAGAAGGTAGGTCCTCTGACTCTATAAGTGTGAGCTGGCTGTGAGGAGGAGGGGCGGATGACGACGGTGACCTCGTAGTAGCTCTCGTTCTCATCGGGGAAGACCCCGTGGAACACAGGCTCATGCTCGAATCCGAGGAAGTTAACGAGCATGCGAAGCTCGTGAACGAACCCAGCCTCATCACGGAGAGTCCCACTCATGGTATGGACCGGCATCTACAAAAGAGAGAAATTTTTGGTAAAAATTCTGAAAGACGAGGGAGTAAGTAGTTTGTAAGAAAAATATGGTAAATATAAGTCATAGGGTCAGGCCTATTTGGCTTCCTACAGTCAAGTCAGCTCTGATACCATCTTGTAACGCCTAGATTTAATAAATCCAGACTTTTATTGAAATTCCATAGAAAATCAATAAAAACAAGACGTTCATCACACGACGGTGTACAATATGGCAAGCATTCATAGTTCGTAGACCATATTAGTACAAAAGTGTTAAAGTAAAGAGAAACTAATAAAATAAGGGTCCTAGATGAACGCCTCCTTCCAGTCTCACCTTGACTGGGTCGCTACTCCAGACCTTCATCCTCCTCGTAGTAGACAGGCTCTGGTGGTGTAAGTCAACGGGGGTGAGTACAATCGTACTCAGCAGGCCACCGGATGCAAATATAATGCAGAGTAATAACAAGGAAGGTAGTGGCTAATTTTGCGGAAGAGCATAATTGTAAAGCATTAAATGTGAGCAAGTTATTAGTATGGAAAATTAAACATGTGTAATGCATCACTTCTAACTCGAGGGGTACAGTCAGCCCACCCTCGCTCAACAGTCCTTACATACCATGAATAACACAAACATTCAAGCAATAGTAAACTAACTGCAAGAAGTCACACAACCTGCCCTTGACCATGGGCTCGGCTTTTCGAAAAGATTTAAACTCTGATCAGAGGTGTACTACTGTACCCACAAGGCACGCACTCATCCCATACACCAAAGTGTAACGAGATGACTCATACCATAGGAACTCATGTCAAAACCTTCCGTATGGAACGCACCAATTCGATAATCACCCTCTTATGGGTTTCATATGGAGCCCCGACGCGTCGGGCCAACACCATACTCCCCCCTTGAGCCTCGTCGGTACAATTCACCCGCAGGTTGCCCCTTGCCCCCTCCACTATGGTGCTTCAAGTTGGTACGATCCATACCTCCAGTTAGGACTTACCCATTAGACTTGTGGTTAGTACAGAAGTGCTTTGCAACAGATCCCGCAGACCGGTCCTTATAGTGCCCCGGGTGCGACCAACCAATGCTCTAGCTTGCACCCGGAACCCACCATACTTATAACTTAGACAACTCCAACATAATCCAGAGAAGAGAATAACGGGGAAAATTCATATAGTAGACTCCAACTATCTACGACTCATTCTTTTATCCTATAACAGTTGTGTCGGTATATTGGACACTAACTAATATAATATTGTAGAGTGACAAGGAGTTTAGGCTCAATAAGCATGGCTTGGGTTTACACACAAGGACGGGGATCTAATAAATATAATTTAAGGCTTGAGTTTAGACTAATGCATTATTATCCTATGAGTTATAGCGACAATTTATTAAAACATGGGCTCAATTATGATCAAAATGGGGGTTGTGACTTGCCTTGCTCAGTAAATGGCGACGGTGGAACCTCGACGTAATACTCCGGATCCTTGACGATGTCGTAGTCTTCTCGATACGGAAAAATTAAATACAACGTTCAATAAACAATCAAAATATCACAAAATATAAACATACAAGTTTATGATTTTAAATAAGGGGAATTAAGCCTTATTATTCTGAAGTTATGTTGAAAAATATTAAGGGTTAAATTTTAGGAGTTTTCCTGATTTATTTATTGAGTTATGAATTTATTCCTAAAGGGATTTTTATGTATTTATTTTGTAAGAATATTTTGTGAAAAATAAACCTACTGTTTTTATGGCATCAAAATGTAGATAATAAAAAGATGGATTTAACAAAATTTGAATGGTGAAATTTGGAGTTAAATTGAACAAGTTATGATTTTTCAAAGTTTAAACCATTTTTCTAAATTTTATTTAAACAGGAAAACTGTCTCTGGTCCACGGTGATCTGGGCTCACCACGGACCAGCGCACTGTGCGCGTAGACCGGCGGGGGTTGAGTGGAAACGGATGGCCCAGATGGCCCAGTACCGGTTCGGCGCAGATGAACGACTAGGATTAAATCCCACGAGGGATTTAATCCCTACCATCCAAGCGCAATCGTGTGGCCCGGATGCACTCCGACATGACACGCGCTAAGGGGGCAAATACCCCCTTCATTCCCAGCTCCGGCGGGCTCGGGCACGGCGTCGACGGCGACGGCGAGGGCCTAAAGAGCTATCTACCGGTGGAAATGGAACAAGGGGAGCATGGGGAACGCGATGGTACCGGAGATGGCGGCGGCGGGCCACTAACGACGACCGATGGCGAGGGTAGACGGAGGAGACCTTCGGGTCGATGATGGTGATGGTGGTCCGGTGGTCCTTACGGCCAACCAAGGGGAGGCCGGTGACGGGCGGTCGATGGGGATCCCGACAGTGGTGACGGCATGGTCGGTGGGGGCCTGAGGCGGCGGCGAGCGGCGGCCGGAGGTGGAGCAGGGGTGAAGGCTAGAAAATGGGTGGCGGTGCTCTGGAATGCAATGGCTTGGGCTAGGGATGAGTGGCCGGAGTGCGGTGCTCGACGGGGCTTAAATAGGAGGCTCGCCGGGGATTTAAATGCATTTTTCAATTGAAATAATTCTAGTAAATCATTTATTTGCTTAGAGGTTAGATCACTATTGATAAAATTTTGTAAAAAATCCTAAAAATATTTCTTGGCCTCTAGATTCCACCATAAATTTCTCAGGTTAAAATTCGAAGTATTTCCCCTTGTTTGTCTTTAATAGGATTCTTTTAGTCTTTTCTTTAATTAACTAATTGCTTTAAATTCCTGAAAATTCATTTTCCTTATTTTATTTATTTTTAATTCCTGGGATGTTACACGGGGCCAGAGCCGATACGCAAAAAATAAATTCCTCTAGCCATAGGGTAAGGAAAGTAATGTGTTCGCGAGTGTCTACTGGGCCAGTTTTCTTGTTGTGCCTCGTGATATATGAGCTCCAGTCATCAACCGATTTGATGCTAAGGCAGTGGGATGGTTAGAAAACAAACGAAAAGGGATTGACCGGTGAATTAATATTGAGGCAAGTTAAAAAGAAGACGTTAAGTAGAGTGGGACTCATTGGCCCATGACCAAAAATAAAAGCCTTCAAAGCATCAGACTAGAAATAACAAAATTTGACTAGCATCGACTCGTTCTAATATGGCTCAGCAAGGGAAAGGTAGATGCAATGACCGATGTCAATCTCATCCAAAAAGGTACAATAGGTAGTTGATACCCTAAGATACAAGTCGCGCCAACTAGGGATGGGAGAGGGAAAGGAATCGAAACCAAAGTCCTCGTCAGAAGAACACATGGGAGAATATTTAAAGGGTATTCTACACATTTCTACATTTATGAAATCTGTAGGGTCCGGATTGCCCAAAGGGACCAAGAAGAATCCAGACGGGTGAGTGTCTATTGGAATCAAAACCTGGTGCCGTAAGTTCTACAGAAGAAATGAAAATGGGGAACAATAAGAGACAAAATGAACGGTAAGTAAAAATGGTGGACAAAATTAGAACCAAAGAACAATGGAAAGAGGAGGATTCCAAAAGTGTACCTTGGGGATCACGTCGATGGTGGCCATCGTTGGGGTCACCGGTGTACGAATCGGCAAGACAACGAACGGCGGTGAGCTTGGTGGGCAAGAAGGAATAGTTGGTAGAAAACGTGAAGAAGAAAGGTGGAGTGACCGGGGTACTTATGAAGCAAGAAGTAACACCTCAACAGTTGGGTCAGGCTGATTTCGCCGATCTGGTGGGGTCACATGGAACGTTCATCAAAAGATAATTATGAGTACAATTTTCAAAGCGCCGAGATCTTTGCTGGCCCAAGATTAGAGGAACCGAATCTTCGGCTTAAAATAACACCAGTACAAAACTGTGTGGGATGAAGCCTGGTCTGATGCCACCACGAAGAAACATAAATCCATCAGACCAGGTGACACCCAACGCAATCGTAAATGGCCGAAGATGAAGGAGTAGAAAAAATGAGGAAAAATTATGAAGTCAGAACCCTAGGAGAAATTATAAAGGTACTAGGAGATGAAATGTTTCAGTTGGCAATCAACATGAAAGGATCATGCAGATAGATGTTCGAGAAGACGTGGTGGTAGGAGGTGATGATGACCGATAACTTCGAAGCATTAGAAGAAATTTAATGCTCTGAAACTGGGGTGGCATGTGTTGACACAAATATTTGGTAAAGCCCAAGGCCTACCAAGGATGTTGTACGGTCAACGAAAGTCAAAGAGAGTCTGGTCAAAGGTGGTCAAAGAAGCCCCTTCGTTATAACATGGCCAGATATGAAGGAGCCAATGATAAGAAAATAAAGATAATCCAGAATTGGTTAGGATAGATTACTTGGATGGCAAGTATCTGGACTATAAATATGTATCCCTTAGTTAGGTCAAAACACACACAACTCTGTCAAACAATTCTTCGGCACATTGCCACCCTTAGCTTCCCAAGGTTAATCCCAGCGAGATTCGGCACTCGAAGTTGGGCTGCATCGTTCTGATCTCCAACGAACAGGTGAGTCCCTTCACCCCCGACGATCGTATCGACTAGGTCAGTGTCCTCATGGTTACATCAATTTGATCTCTTAAGGCATCGGTTGAAATAGTAAGGTCGTTGGTTTATCTCGGTGTATTGGCTAGGTATAAGACTGCATCAGTTTGATCTCTTAGATTGATGTGATTTAGCTGTGGTAGTCTGAGGAATCAACGGTTGAGTCTGACATCTCTTTCTATTGTATCTCTTTCATGTTGTATACCGTTCATCTAAATAAAGTGTGCCTAATACTTTGAAGTATTGTTAAGTTCATCGTGACTAGCTACTATCTTGATTAGGTCCAATCTTTTTATTGTGATGATTTTGATGATACAAATATGTTATCTGGCATGTTTTGTTTATTTCTGTCGGAGTACAAGCTGATAAGTTATCCTCAATTCAGTTATATATTCTATCCGCTATCGGGGAATGCTCATTGGCCTATATGCATAAACTGTCTATCTCATCGGTTGATGGCGCATTCATCCTGATCACTTTGCCTTGGTCATCGGCATTGTGGACGATTGGCGTTATTCATTCACGATTGTTCTATCCTTACCATAGTCATCAGTTAGGCAGTCGGTCATCTTTGCTACTAATAATATTTTCTCTGTTTCCTTATCAGTTGCATGGTCAAATTGATTGGCATGCCTTGTGAGAAACCAAGGGTTGGTTTCGGAGTCTGTGATGAGTGATTGACAGATTTTATCCTCTGATTCGAAGGGGTCCCTCCAAAGGGGTTTGGAGGTTGTTTCACCGAAGGGTTTGGTGGGTCTGTTTGCTGTGGCTGTTGCAGCGGAGTGTGACTGTTGGAGGGGTCCGACAGTACATGATGACTAGGTTGTACCGAAGGGTTCGGTACTTTGGGTGGTACACCGAAGTGTGTATCAGAGGTTGTTTACCAGGAGAGGTCTACGGGGTACTGGATACACTTGTCTGTCTGTCTGGTGTGCGCAGGTGACTTCAGAGGCGATGGATGGTTCACAGCAAGTGAACCTGGGTCAAGCGGGAGGCTTGATGCCAGGCGAGCAGGGAGCTCCATCACGAAGGCTGCGTGGGGGCGAGGTCGGTCCTTGGGTCAAGGTGCGCCAGGCGAAGGTAGAGAGTGCGGAGTGTGGCTCCAGCTGAAGGTACCCCATGATAAAGTCCTCAGAGGCGAGGCACTTCGAAGGGTACTTCAAATAGAGTGACTTCGGAGTATGGTGGACCAAGTCCTCAGCAATGAGGCAAGGCATTCGAAGTGTGCTTCGGAGGGAGGCACTCGAAGGTATACCTGACGAAGGTCTCAGAAGTTGAGGAGCATCGAAGGCATAGTCCAGGTGAGATTCGTCAAGGTGTGTGCTTGGGGAGAGACATTGCGATGAAGTGCTCATGGAATGCTTCATACGAAGGCCTTGGACGAGGGAGGGACTTCGAAGGGTGGTACTCCGAAGGTGGGGCTTCGGAGTGTGGCTGACTTGAGGTACTTCGGCCATGCATGGCTTCGGTACATGGGCTGACAGAGTTCGAGCTGGGAGTAGCTGCGAAGCCGTGGTGGTCCACTCCGGAGGTGATGGCGTGAAGGGTCAACGGCTTTGATGGCTTCAGCTCAAAACTGTCACTGTATCGAAGGCTGACTTCGGTGAAGCGAAGGCCGTCAGGCTCAAGGCTTCTCACCGAAGCTACCACACCCCTCACGTGCGAAGGGAGGCTTCAGAAGACTCCAAGACTACAAAGGCTGACCGTGTCTGCTCAGCAAAAGCTGATGTTGTCTCCTCTACGAAGCTGACAAAAGAAGCCTCCAAATAAAGTAGACTACCAGTTGTACCCCCTTGTTCTAATGAGACCAAACCATTGTAAACCCTAGGGGTAAAGTAGTCTATTCACAGGGCTGAATAGTGCCTATAAATAGTGGAGGCTAGCTAGGCAACAGTAACACCTTGAGCAGCCATTTTTAAGCTCCTGTGCTAGCCGCCACACTTTGTATTCAGATCTGTGAGTTCATTTTTGTGTTCCTTGTTCAAGTAATGAAACTTTGATTCTGTTTTCATTTGTGCTTGAACATGTATTCTGTGTTGCACTGCATGCTTTCATTCCTTTGTACACCATCTTCTTCCTGGGTGAGTTTGTGTTTTGAATCTCTTTTGGAGAGGTGTGTGAGAGGTCTGTCTGGGTGAAGTGTGATTCTCAGTGTGTGTTTGCTCTGTGTAAATTGGAGGCTAGACCTCTGTGATTACTAACGAAGCACTGTTTTTGGCTTAACTCGAAGCCCATTTTCTTCCCTTGTCGAAGTCCTCGGCGAAGTGTGTTCAGTGTGCATTTAGACCTTCGAAGTACAAAGCCTGGCACCAGTTGCTATCGCTGAGTATTTGGTCGAAGTCCTCAGAGGGAAGTCTGCTCTTGCGAAGGGTGAAGTGTGAAGCCAGCTCAAAGGCACCTAGTGTGCGGAGCCTGCACTGACTTAGCAGAGTTGAGTTTTTGGTGTTGTGGGTGGAGCGAAGTCTTCTTGACTTCGAACTTTTGCTCCTGTCGAAGCCTGGTTTCGGAGCTGTGAAATACCTCCGAACCAGAACTTCGAAGGGTGTGTTCGAAGCCTATTTCGCGGAAGACAGAATTAAAACAAAAGACTATTTTTAGTCTGAAATTTTAAAAGCTCCCATTCACCCCCCCCCTCTGGTCGCCGTTTTCGGTCCAACAATTGGTATCATAGCAGGTTTATATCACCAGTTGACCTTAACCGTTTTTGTGATTTGTTGGCGACATGGACAGAGTTAGTAAAATACCTCTGTTCGATGGGACGGACTTTGCATACTGGAAGGTGCGCAAGGAGGCTTACTTGCTAAGACAAGGAAATGCAATTTGGGAGATTGTGGACTCACAATACTCCATACCTGAAACTCGCTCCTCTCAAACAGAGAAGGATCAGTATAATGCCAACTCCAAGGCTAGAAATATATTGTTCATTGGTTTGAGTCGGAGTGAGTTTGATAGGGTTCAGCACCTTAGGACAGCTAGGGAGATTTGGACTACACTCACTATCTTTCATGAGGGCTCTACACAGATTAAGGCTAGGCGCCAAAGCACGTACAATCAATAGTATCAGCTGTTTGTGCAGGCGCCTGGTGAATCTATAGATGCCATGTTTTCTTGCTTTGACGCAATAGTGAGTAACTTGCGGTCCAACGGGATGCTTGCTTACAATGATCATGATAGGGCTATCAAGCTTCTCTATGCTCTTGATCGTAGCATATGGGAAGTGAAGATATCCAGCATTGAGGAGTACACAGGTTATGACACATTGACCTGTGATGAGCTCTTCAGCAAGCTGAAGTCCACAGAGATTGCCAAGGCATCTCTTGCAGTGCATAGGAACTCTTTGCCACAGCCATTGGCACTAGTTTCTAGCACTAGTCGTGGCACCACTACAGAACCAAGCACATCAGGAACTTGTGTTCTTGCAGATGGTTTTGCCTTGTCCTCCCTGGTCTCCGTCACTAAGGAGCAGGTGGATACTTTGGATGATGATGAACTTGCTCTCATTGTCAGAAGGTTCACCCGTTTTCACCATGAGAGATGGGATCAAAGGAGAAGTGGTTTTAGTGGTTGTTTTGAGTGTGGCGACACTTCTCACTTTAAGATCAATTGCCCTAAACTCAAGAAGAGAGATGAGAGTGAGCGCCCCAAATACCACAAAAAGGAGAGGAAACCCTTTGTGAAGGGCAAGCGTGGTAAGGTGGCTAGGAGAGTAGCCAAAGCCGCTTCGAGAGAATTTTTTGCTGCTCTTAGCGACATTGAAACTTCCTCAACTGAGGAGTCGAGCTCTGAGGAGGAGGAGTCTCCAAGGAAGGAGGAAAAGAAGGACAAGAAGGGATGGGATTTCACCGGCCTTTGCTTCATGGCCGATAGCGATCACAACGGCGATGAGCTTAACTCACCTGAGGTACCTCTATCCTATGACCAGCTTTCAATTAAATTAGATGAACTGAATGAGGTAGTTCTTGGTTAGGATAGGTTTCTTGTGCAATCCGCTAGAGATAGGAAAGACCTTAGACTTAGGCTAGAATCTGTTTCTACTGATTATGCCTTGCTTAAGTCTAGGATTAATGATGTTGAATGTGAATCTTGCACTATTGTCATGGGTGACCTTGCTCAGTTGCGTTTTGTGCATGCTCAAACTCTTTCTGAGCTTGAGACTGCACAGAAGCGGCTTTTGATGGTTGATTCTAGTACTCATGATATTAATGAATGCATGAACTGTTCTTTATTACGTGATAAGCATGTTCATGATCTAGAGGCTAGATTGGAGAGGGCCGGTAGTTCTAAGGATGTGCAACCTGTGTGTGACATTTGCATAACCCTTAAGGACCAGCTAGGCACTGTTAGAGAACGAGCTGAACACCTCATAACTGAGAATGAATACCTTCTTTCTGTGGTTAGCAAATGCACTGAGGGAAAGGGTAGGATGGATTTGCTCTTGGCCAAGACCAAGATGTGTGCTGACAGAGCAGGGTTAGCTCTAGGATTGGGTTTTGAGAGGATTCCCTCAGATAGTGAGAACAAAATTGTTTTTACCTCACCCACTACCTTAGAGAAAGAAAGAGCTCTGTTAGACACACCATCAGCCAAAAAGCCTACCCAAACTCCAAAGAAAATCACTCCTCCTGCAAAGAAAATTCCTCCCAAGAAAACCACTCAACAGAAGCCCAAGGAGCCTGTGAGGATTGCTTCTATGACCCATGTGAGTGCCCCTAGGAGAGTTTTTCATTGTTCCTACTATCAGAGGGTGGGTCACTTGGTTGGGTATTGTTTTCGTCGCATCAAAGATGAGCGACGCTCTCAGGCAATGAGGTTCCAGGACATGCATTACCCATCTCGAGGTATGCATGAGTCTGAGTTTTACTCACGTCCTGTTTTCGAGGCTCCTCGTACTTCTCGGAGAGGTTTTGCTCCTCGAGGTGTTCACCATGTTCCATATGGTGATACACCCCGGGCGAGTAGCTTTGTACCTCGACAGAATAGGAGACCTCGTCATGCATTTCGGTCATAGCCAATGTTAGAAAAATCGGTGATCGGTAACTGATCGGCTGACCACCGTGTAGGGATTAATCAGTTAATCGGAGGATTAACTGAATTAATCGGTTGACCAATTAATCAGTCAACACCGGTCAACATAACACATGTAATATGCGAATCTATGTATATTTTCTATTTTTCTATGAATATAATTATACAAGTACAATGCATATGGTATACCTGTGAGTTTTTTTCTGCATATGTATGTGCTTGAAAGGTTGGTTGGAGTTGATAAACCTACAAAATACACAACAATACATAAGTATGTGCTTGAAATGTGCATTATAACAACATTGCAATAAGTTAATATAGCAAAACCAACACATTACTAAATTAAAACAGCACACAATATGACAATAGTCCATTGTTCATTACAACAATACAGAAAACAACAAACAACCACACAATAACATCAAAGTCACAACGCACAATCATCCATAGTTTGATTAGTTTCACACATTATGAGAGAAATAAATAAGAAAGGTTATAGGATCAAAGATCCATTGATTCATCTTCTTCATTCTCTTTAGTTGAAATCACCCTTCCATCATCAGACTCAAATTCTATCTCTTCATCAAGCTCTTGTTCAAAATCATCTTCAGAAACAAATTCTTCTACTTCATAAAGCTATCTCACTCTCTTACTCCTACGAGGCTCCATTGCTTCTGTAGCTCCAATTGCTCAATTAGATCATATGACAATCCCGTTGTTGGATCAATTTCTTCATCACCTTCACATATCCAATCTTGTGCATGTGAAGTATCTTCTCCTAGAAGAACATCACTAGAGATAGAACATTTCTTTCTTTTATCCATCATTCTTCCATTGAATTAAACAAACACCAAGTTGTTCACACGACGCACATCTAATTTATTTCTCCTCTTTGCATCCACCTTCAAACTGTAAAATGAAAAGAAATTAGGAAAAAATGTTAATGCTCTAGCAAAATGAAAAAGAGATATGATGGTTACCATTTCAAATGCACTCCAATTTCTTTCACATCCGGATGCACTTGAGGTCAAATTTAAAATCCTAATAGCCATTCTTTGTAATGTCGGAGCTTGCAATCCATAAGTTGACCACCATGTCGCTACAAGTAATCAAATAATCAATATTCAATAATACAAAAATATGTGGCCTACGTATTAATTGCAATAATATTGATCTTTATAAGTACACACAAACTTACCAGTAGAGAAATTATCATTGTCAAGTGCTTTTGTGACAGCTACCTTTCCAAACATGCCTTGGTGAAATTTAAACATAGGCAGGTCGACATTAAGAGCAAGATTTTTCTTATCACGATCATCATAATAAAATGTTTCAACCACATCCATAAAGGTAGACATGAGATATACGTCTCCAAAGATTGACAAATCTGTGTAGCTATAATGGGGATTTAATACATATGCTGCCTTATGCAATGGAGAATCTAGCCTTCCAGTCATCTTGCTTTCTATGGCCGAAACAATCATATTATAGTCTCTTTCTGAATTTCCCACGGCAACCTTGATGGCTTTCTTTGCCTCTAAAAGCTCTCCATACATAGTGGCCATAGATGCACTATCACTATCAGCCAAGCGAAGCAATTTCACTAATGGCTCAAAGACCTTGATGCAAAGAGTAACATTCATCCAAAATCCTCTACTCATGATTGTGGCATATGCTAACTTCCCTTTTTTTTGATCTTGTGTGTTTGCATTGTTCCCAAGCCTCACTACAAGCCATCTCTCTTAGTTGTTTCTTCTTAGCAAGCAAACTTTGTAAAGTAAGAAATGCGGAAGCAAATCTTGTTACACCCGGCCTAATAATATCTCTCTTCTTAGTGTATTGTCTCATCAAGGACAAAGTAGCATGATGTGCATATATAAAAATAGTCATCTCCTTGGCTTTAGTGACTGCAGGTGAGAATTGTTTCAGCTTACTAATTGCCTCTACCATCAAGTTCAAAGTGTGAGTTGCACATGAGGACCAAAATATGGTTGGTCTTTTGTTCTTTAACATCTCCCTTGCTCCCATATTATTAGAAGCATTATCAGTAACTACTTGTACAACATTTTGAGGTAAAATTTTCTCAATGTATTCATCAACATAACTAAATATGTATAAACTTGTGTGTGCATCAGCTGAAGTCTCTTTTGACTCTATAAATGAAGTCCCTAGCTTACAATGCACACACAAGTTCATTATGCTCCTTCTCTTCTTATCCGTCCAAGCATCAGTCATAATAGAACACCCAGTTTGCACTCTCTCAATGTCATGTGGATTTAACAACTCCTTAGTTCTTTGGACCTCCTCTAACAACATCTTTCCTTTAAAAATGTATTGAGATGGTTGCTTCCAATTTGGACCATAACGACCAAGAGCCTCACAAAATTGTTTAAAGTCATCATCATCAATGCTATTGAAAGGAATATTTCTCTTATACATCCATCTACCCAAATATTGTCCTACCTTATAAGTTCTTTCCTTATCAATAGCATCATTAATATTTTGTTGTCTCTTTGTCATACTAATAGGGATAGAAGGATCAACCGGATTCACAAATTTATTCATAGGTCCTACAATATTCTTTGGTGCACTAACACTAAAACTAGTTTCATTCATCTCTTCTTTATCTTCTTTCTCCTCAATTGTAACCTCATCTCTTAGCTCTTGATCACGTATAATCTTGGCCATCTTTTTAGCCTTTGCATCATCAATAGATTTTTTGCACTTCTCTTGTTGCTCTTTTGTGGCTTTTCCACAACTTGCCACCTGCCCTTTCACTTGAGCAACATGACATTTCAACCTAAAAATCCCTCCATGCATTTGCTTGCCACACAATTTGCATTGTACTTTTTGTAAATTATTTGCATCTATCAAGCATCCAAATTCCCAGCCCACATCATCTGAATTTCTCTTAAGGACTCTAGAATTTGTACTTTCAGTTTAATTTTGGTTGTCATTCTTATTCAATCACTTACTGAACACACATTCCTATCAATATGTATTAGTATTACTGCATTAGTAATGGTAACAAATTAAACTTACTGAGCAAGATGCAACAAATTAAAGAATAAAGAACCAATGCAGCAACTCAGCAAGTAATCAACACTTACTAAGCTTGAGTAGTGAGCAGTGAGCTTGAGCAGTGAGCCAGTGACCACTAGCGTGTGGCGCTCGGGCGGGAGGGAAGCCGACGGCGCTCACGCGGGAGGACGGCGCTCGCGCGGGAGGGAAGCCGGCGACAACGGTGCTCGCGCGGGAGGGCTGACGGCGGATGGTGAACGGCGATCACTGCTCGGCGTCCAGATCTAGCGTGTGGCACTCGCGCGGGAGGGAAGCCGGCGATGACCGCACTCGCCGTGGGGACGACGGCGGGATGGCTGGGACGATGACGCGGAAAGCTCACGGCGGATGGCGGACGGTGGGGCAGCGGGCACTGCTCGGCGTCCAGATCTGGCGTGTGGCCGAGCGCAAGAGAGAGGTAAAGAGGGAAAGTGACCGGGAGAGAGGGAAAGAGAGGGAAAGTGAGCCAAAACCCTATTTTTTGTAGCTCCCCAGGTCGGACCGATTAATCGGTTGGCACCGATTAATCGGGTTGACCACCGATTAATCGGTTTGATTGACCGATTAATCGGTCCATCGATTTCTGGTCGATTTCAGCGAAAAATAACTGGACCATGGCCGATTACCGATTAATCGGCTGATCGGCCGATTTTTTCAACACTGGTCACAACATGTAGGAAGACCTCATACTTTGCATCATTCTGATTATCTTGTGCGTAGACAGTCTATTTTTACTGTGCCTACTACTCGTATCACTCGGTGTTGGATGCCTCGTCATGTATTCACTCACCCCAGCACTGAGCGATCGAGATTTTCTTATCATGTGTAGGCACCGGACCGAGGCTTGGAGGGCACGTGGATCATGGACTCCGGTTGTTCGCGCCATATGACCGGAGATGCAGCATGGTTCTCCAGCCTCACCACAACCAAGAAAAAGGAACATATCACCTTCGGCAACAATCGAAGGAGTAGAGTGAAAGGTAAAGGTGTGGTAAGAATCAACTCGAATTTCACTCTCAAAGATGTTGCTTTGGTTGAAAATTTGGGATACAATTTGCTTTTTGTATCTCAATTGCTTGATGAGGGCTTCGAAGTGCGATTCCATCGCGATACTTCGCAAGTACTCAATTCTGATGGTGTTGTGGTTTGTAAAATCTTTAGAGTTGGGAGAGTTTTTGGAGCTTATTTTTCTCAGTCATCTGGTTCTTATCATTGTCTTGTTGCACATTCGACTTCTGAGCTTTGGAAGTGGCATAGGAGACTAGGGCATATGAGCTTTGAGTTGCTTGCTCGTCTGAGTGCCTTAGGTATGATCCGAGGATTGCCCAAGCTCAAGTTTGAGAAGAATTTAGTTTGCGCTCCATGTCGACATGGAAAAATAATTGCCGCTTCGCACTCGCTAGTCACCACGGTAATGACTGAACAACCCGGAGAACTTCTCCACATGGACACTATAGGTCCTTCACGGGTTAGTTCTTTAGGCGGCAAGTGGTATGTGTTAGTCATTGTCAACGATTTCTCTCACTACTCTTGGGTCTTCTTTCTTGCCAGCAAGGATGAAGTGTTTTCACACTTTCGGAGCTTAGCTTTGAGACTTTTCACTGAACTCCCTGGTGCATTGAAATTCATTCGAAGTGATAATGGCACTGAGTTCAAGAACAGTCTCTTTGTTGATGTTTGCATGGAGCATGGCATAGAACATCAATTCTCTGCTCCGCGGGTTCCTCAACAGAACGGTGTTGTTGAGAGAAAGAACCACACTTTGGTTGAGATGGCTAGGACGATGCTCGATGAGCACAGGACTCCTAGGAAATTCTGGGCTGAGGCCATGAACACTGCTTGTTACATCTCAAACTGAATCTTCTTGTGCTCAATTTTGAACTTGACATCTTATGAACTACGTTTTGGGAGACATCCCAAAGTTACTCATCTTTGAGTTTTTGCTGTCGTTGCTCGATCCTAAAACATGGAAATTTGGATAAATTTGAGTCGCGCTCTTCTGACAGGATCTTTTTGGGTTACACTACTCATGGTCATTCTTATCGTGTTTATAATTTAGAGACTAACACTGTCATCGAGTCATGTGATGTGACTTTTGATGAATCAACCCCCTCTGTTAGTTCCACTTTTGAACAGGCAAATGAACACGACATGGAGCAGACCATCTTCGAAGAAGAAGATCCCGGAGATTTCGAGGATGAACCCCTACTACCCTCGACATCAACCCCCGAAGCCGACCCCATTTCGACCACTTCGGCACAAGGTCTCGAAGAAACTACCTCGACATCGGTCATCTTAGACCACTCCAACGCACAAGTTGAGGGGGAGACTGCATCCCGCTGCGAGGCTCCACATCATGTTCAAAGGATGCATCCTCCCGAGCAGATCATTGGTGAGCTTGATCAAAGGGTAATGCGTTCTCATGCTCATTTCATTGATTCCGCTTTTGTTGCTTCTTTTGAGCCCTTAAATGTTAGTCATGCACTTTCTGATTCTAGTTGGATCAATGCCATGCATGAAGAACTTGAAAATTTTGAGAGAAACCAAGTCTGGACTTTAGTTGATCCTCCATCAAATGTTCATTTCATTGGAACAAAATGGATTTTCAAAAACAAACAAGGGGAGGATGGGTCTGTAGTTAGAAACAAGGCTAGACTTGTAGCTCAGGGTTATTCTCAACTAGAAGGGATTGATTTTACTGAAACTTTTGCACCTGTTACGCGTCTAGAGGCCATTAGGATTTTGCTTGCCTTTGCAACATCCCGGGGATTCAAACTCTATGAAATGGATGTCAAAAGTGCATTTCTTAATGGCTTCATAGGCGAAGATGTTTATGTAAAACAACCCTCTGGTTTTGAAAACCCCAAATACGCACATAAAGTTCTTAAACTTCATAAGGCTCTTTATGGACTCAAGCAGGCCCCTCAGGCATGGTATGATAGACTTAAGTCTTTTCTGCTTGAGCAGGGGTATTTGATGGGATCTGTTGATAAAACCTTGTTTACTCTCAAGCATGGCAGAGATTTCCTACTAGTCCAGATTTATGTGGATGATATCATCTTTGGTGGCTCTTCTCATGCTTTGGTTGCTGAGTTTGCAGATACCATGAGCAGGGAGTTCGAGATGTCCATGATGGGCGAACTCACATTTTTTCTTGGTTTGCAAAGCAAACATGGTACATTTCTCCACCAGACAAAGTACACCAAGGACCTGCTCAAGAAGTTCGACATGGCTGATGTGAAGCCCCTCGCCACTCCAATGGCTACATCTGTAGCATTGGATCCTGATGAGGATGGAGAAGCCGTAGACCAGAAAGAGTTCCAAAGCATGATCGGCTCCCTCCTCTACTTGACTGTGTGTCTGTGCGCTCGTTTTTTGGCTTCACCACGAGCTTCGCATCGCCAAGCGGTAAAGCGCATCCTCAGGTATCTCAAACATACCCTAGAATTCGACATTTGGTATTCTGCGTCTTCCTCTTTATGTCTTCGAGGTTATTCCGATGCGGATTTTGCTGGGTGTAGGATTGATAGGAAAAGTACCTCAGGTACTTGTCATTTTCTAGGTACTTCACTGGTTTGCTGGTCTTCCCGCAAACAGTCTAGTGTTGCACAATCGACGGCTGAGGCCAAATATGTTGCTGCAGCTAGCTGTTGCTCTCAGATTTTGTTGATGGTTTCCACTCTATGGGATTTTGGGTTAGATTATAAGAGTGTTCCACTTTTCTGTGATAACACTAGTGCTATTTGTATTGCAAACAACCCGGTTCAGCATTCCAGAACCAAACACATTAATGTGCGATATCATTTTCTCAGAGATCATAATGAGAAAGGTGATATTGAACTTCAATATGTTGATACCCAATAGTAGCTAGCCGATATTTTCACAAAACCCCTCGATGCTTCTCGTTTTGCCTACTTGCGTAGGGAACTTGGTGTTTGTCATCCTTACGTCATTTTGTGAGGGGGAGCAGATTTTGATTGTCTTGCATATGATCATTGTGTGAAATTGCATTTACATCTTGTGCACTTATATGTCTGATTTTAATTCATGTAATCATGCCAGCTCAGCTTTATTTAATATGTCTGAAACATTTTGTGCATAATTTCTTTTTTCAAAATTAAATCATGCTCACTGCTTAGTCTTGAATCTAGTATGTTTAGACAGAACTGTTTTAGCTATCTTTTATTTGCTTGATAGCAAGACTCCTTTTCTCTGGATGCTAAACATTGCAACTTGAAAAATTGTATTACTTACTCATGGATATTCATCAAGCGCTAAACAATTTGTTCACTTAATCGAAAATTCCAAAAATCCATGATTTGCATGCTTCAAAGCAAAAAGATCCACGTGGGTTTGTTTGACGCACTACTCTATTCTAGACTTCTTACCATTGCACATTGGTCTAAACTGGGATAGTGTAGTGTATGCCAAAATCACCGCCTTAAGCTTCTGATGGCTTTCGTGCCTAGGCTTGGCCTGATTGGAAAGAATAAGGTAGACACACAAATAACCCCTGGCATTGTGAAAAGAACAACAAAAATTCATTGTTCATCAAGTTTGCTTTCAATGTTCCACTTGAGCTGGACTTGTCTGTCTAAAGGAGAAATTGACTAGCTTTGCGCAGTCCTTATGTTTACTTGCCTAGTTACCTTGATTGAGTGGTGATGCTTTTATTTCAAAATGATAAAATCACATGTTGTCATCATGTTTTTAGAATGTTAAATTGAGTTGAGCACATGAAAATTGGTATTAATGTTGGCATATTTTTGCTTTATATGTCTTTGCAATTCTGCCCTTTTTGAAGCTTTGCATCTTTTAAATGCTCCTTGATTCTTGCATTGCCAAAAGGGGAGAAACTTTTGAGTTCTCTGCAGGAAGGGGGTAAAATATCTAAGGGGGAGTTTTATCTTGCAAAGGGAAAGATTTGCCGGAGGGGGCTTTTTGTCTTTTGAAAAAAGGGGAGGAAAATTTTTTTGTCAAGTGACATGATTTGGCTCGTTTCTGAGTTTTTATGGTCACTTGTGTGCTGAAATTTTCCAAATTTTCTTAAAACTTGAATTTGATTGTCCATGCACTCATCAAGGGGGAGATTGAGAAACCAAGGGTTGGTTTCAAAGTATGTGATCAGTGATTGACAGATTTATCCTCTGATTCGAAGGGGTCCCTCCGAAGGGGTTCGGAGGTTGTTTCACCGAAGGGTTCGGTGGGTCTGTTTGCTGCGGCTGTTGCAGCGGAGTGTGACTGTCGGATGGGTCCGACAGTACACGATGACTAGGTTGTACCGAACGGTTCGGTACTTTGGGCGTTACACCGAAGTGTGTATCAGAGGTTGTTTACCAGGAGAGGTCTATGGGGTACTAGATACACTTGTCTGTCTGTCTGGTGTGCGCAGGTGACTTCGGAGGCGACGGACGGTTCGCAGCAAGTGAACCTGAGTCAAGTGGGAGGCTTGATGCCAGGCGAGCAGGGAGCTCCATCACGAAGGCTGCGTGGCGGCGAGGTCGGTCCTCGGGTCAAGGTGCGCCGGGCGAAGGCAGAGAGTGCAGAGTGTGGCTCCAGCTGAAGGTACCCCAAGATAAAGTCCTCGGAGGCGAGGCACTTCGAAGGGTACTCCAAATGGAGTGACTTCAGAGTATGGTGGACCAAGTCCTCAGCAATGAGGCAAGGCATTCGAAGTGTGCTCCGGAGGGAGGCACTCGAAGGTATACCTGACGAAGGTCTCAGAAGTTGAGGCGCGTCGAAGGCATGGTCCGGGTGAGATTCGTCAAGGTGTGTGCTTGGGGAGAGACACTGCGATGAAGTGCTCATGGAATGCTTCATACGAAGGCCTTGGACGAGGGAGGGACTTCGAAGGGTGGTACTCCGAAGGTGGGGCTTCGGAGTGTGGCTGACTTGAGGTACTTCGGCCATGCATGGCTTCGGTACACGGGCTGACGGAGTTCGAGCTGGGAGTAGATGCGAAGCCGTGGTGGTCCACTCCGGAGGTGATGGCGCGAAGGGTCAAGGGCTTTGACGGCTTCAGCTCAAAACTGTCACTGTATCGAAGGTTGACTTCGGTAAAGCAAAGGCCGTCAGGCTCAAGGCTTCTCACCGAAGCTACCATACCCCTCACGTGTGAAGGGAGGCTTCAGAAGAATCCAAGACTGCAAAGGCTGACCGTGTCTGCTCTGCAAAAGCTGATGTTGTCTCCTCTGCGAAGCTGACAAAAGAAGCCTCCAAATAAAGTAGACTACCAGCTGTACCCCCTTGTTTTAATGAGACAAAACCATTGTAAACCCTAGGGGTAAAGTAGTCTATTCACAGGGCTGAATAGTGCCTATAAATAGTGGAGGCTAGCTAGGCAACAGTAACACCTTGAGCAGCCATTTTTGAGCTCCTGTGCTAGCCGCCACACTTTGTATTCAGATCTGTGAGTTCATTTTTGTGTTCCCTGTTCAAGTAATGAAACTTTGATTCTGTTTTCATTTGTGCTTGAACATGTATTCTGTGTTGCACTGCATGCTTTCATTCGTCTGTACACCATCTTCTTCCTGGGTGAGTTTGTGTTTTGAATCTCTTCTGGAGAGGTGTGTGAGTGGTCTGTCTGGGTGAAGTGTGATTCTCAGTGTGTGTTTGCTCTGTGTAAATTGGAGGCTAGACCTCTGTGATTACTAACGAAGCACTGTTTTTGGCTTAACTCGAAGCCCGTTTTCTTCCCTTGTCGAAGTCCTCGGCGAAGTGTGTTCAGTGTGCGTTTAGACCTTCGAAGTACGAAGCCTGGCACCAGTTGCTATCGCTGAGTATTTGGTCGAAGTCCTCAGAGAGAAGTCTACTCTTGCGAAGGGTAAAGGGTGAAGCCTGCTCAAAGGCACCCAGTGTGCGGAGCCTGCACTGACTTAGCAGAGTTGAGTTTTTGGTGTTGTGGGTGGAGCGAAGTCTTCTTGACTTTGAACTTTTGCTCCTGGCGAAGCCTGATTTCGGAGCTGTGAAATACCTCCGAACCAGAACTTCGAAGGGTGTGTTCGAAGCCTGTTCCGCGGAAGACAGAATTAAAACAAAAGACTATTTTTAGTCTGAAATTTTAAAAGCTCCCATTCACCCCCCCCTCTGGTCGCCGTTTTCGGTCCAACAATTGGTATCATAGAAGGTTAATATCACTAGTTGACCTTAACCGTTTTTGTGATTTGTTGGCGACATGGACAGAGTTAGTAAAATACCTCTGTTCGATGGGACAGACTTTGCATACTGGAAGGTGCGCAAGGAGGCTTACTTGCTAAGACAAGGAAATGCAATTTGGGAGATTGTGGACTCACAATACTCCATCCCTGAAACTTGCTCCTCTCAAACAGAGAAGGATCAGTATAATGCCAACTCCAAGGCTAGAAATATATTGTTCATTGGTTTGAGTCGGAGTGAGTTTGATAGGGTTCAGCACCTTAGGACAGCTAGGGAGATTTGGACTACACTCACTATCTTTCATGAGGGCTCTACACAAATTAAGGCTAAGCGCCAAAGCACGTACAATCAATAGTATCAGCTGTTTGTGCAGGCGCCTGGTGAATCTATAGATGCCATGTTTTCTTGCTTTGACGCAATAGTGAGTAACTTGTGGTCCAACGGGACGCTTGCTTACAATGATCATGATAGGGCTATCAAGCTTCTCTATGCTCTTGATCGTAGCATATGGGAAGTGAAGATATCCAGCATTGAGGAGTACACAGGTTATGACACATTGACCTGTGATGAGCTCTTCAGCAAGCTGAAGTCCACAGAGATTGCCAAGGCATCTCTTGCAGTGCATAGGAACTCTTTGCCACAACCATTGGCACTAGTCCGGGTGAGATTCGTCAAGGTGTGTGCTCGGGGAGAGACACTGCGATGAAGTGCTCATTGAATGCTTCATACGAAGGCCTTGGACGAGGGAGGGACTTCGAAAGGTGGTACTCCAAATGTGGGGCTTCGGAGTGTGGCTGACTTGAGGTACTTCGGCCATGCATGGCTTTGGTACACGGGCTGACGGAGTTTGAGCTGGGAGTAGCTGCGAAGCCGTGGTGGTCCACTTCGGAGGTGATGGCGCGAAGGGTCAAGGGCTTTGACGGCTTCGGCTCAAAACCGTCATTGTATTGAAGGCTGACTTCAGTGAAGCGAAGGCCGTAAGGCTCAAGGCTTCTCACCGAAGCTACCGCACCCCTCGCGTGTGAAGGAGGGCTTCAGAAGACTCCAAAACTACAAAGGTTGACCGTGTCTGCTCTGCAAAAGCTGGTGTTGTCTCCTCTGCGAAGCTGACAAAAGAAGCCTCCAAATAAAGTAGACTACCAACTGTAGCCCCCTGTTCTGATGAGACAAAACCTCTCTGATTACTAGCGAAGCACTGTCCCTGGGATGAATCGAAGCCCGTTTACTTCCCTTGTCGAAGTCTTCGGCGAAGTGTGTTCTGTGTGTATTTAGACCTTCAAAGTACGAAGCCTAGTACCAGCTGCTAGCGCTGAGTGTTTGGTCGAAGTCCTCAGAGGGAAGTCTGCTTTTGCGAAGGGTAAAGTGCGAAGTCTGCTCGAAGGCAACTAGTGTGCGGAGCCTGCACTGACTTAGCAGAGCTGAATTTTTTGAGTTGAGTGGAGCAAAGTCTTCTTGACTTCGAACTTTTGCTCCTTGCGAAGCCTGGTTTCGGAGCTGTGAAATACCTCCGAACCGGAACTTCGAAGGGTGTGTTCGAAGTCTGTTCTGCAGAAGATAGAATTAAAACAGAAGGCTATTTTTTAGTCTGAAATTTTAAAAGCTCCCATTCACCCCCCCTCTGGTCGCCGTTTTCGGTCCAACACGATCCAACATCGAAACTTCCGATCAGTATCGGAACTTCCGAAATCCAATGAACAAAAAATAGATCTAATCTATTTTCACCATGTATCTCCATATGTGATCGATCCAGATTGAACACTATGCACGTAGGCTCTGATATCACTGTTGGGAAATGGGGAAGCTACGCTAGCTGGCAATTTTAAAAATTTTGCCCCAACCCCTAGAACCATGCGTGTAAGGGATCATGAATAGTTACCTTTTAACGCGAGACGTGCTAGTGCAGTGAAAGAAGATGTTAGGGAAGCGCATACTCACTTATCCTCGTCTCGCTTTGCCCTTTCCCCGGCGATCCAATCAGCAAAGACCAGCGGTGTTCACGTGAAGAAGACGATGAGCGTCACTATTCGAGCAACACCTCCGTGGAGTCCACATGTATAGGGAAGGATTGGTCCCACGTCAGTGTGGAGGCTAGGGTAGAACAATTGGGGCTTCTGAAAACTCATCTCCACAACATCCTCCTCCCTATTTATAATGCCAAGGTGTGGGCCTTTAACAAAAATTAAATCCCTAATAGATCCAATCTGTTATGTCCTAATCGGAACTTCCAATACACCTATCGTAACTTCCGATACACCTATCGTAAATTCCGATCTGTCCTTTTGATCTACATACCATAACACATCGGAACTTCCAATACCCTTATCGAAACTTCAAATCAACCGATTCCAAATCGGAACTTCTAGTTTGAACTCTTTGTCTCTGAATCAGAAATAATCGGAACTTCTGATTTGAGATCTTGGTTTCTCAAACCATAAATTATCAGAACTTTCAATACCATATCAGAACTTTTGATTTGATCTCTCGGTTTCTAATTCAGAAAATAATCAGAACTTCCGATTCCAAATTGGAACTTCTGATCCTCCGGGAATTTTCTCGGGCATAATTCCTTCAAACCCCGGTCAAATGACATGTTGAAAAGTGACGACAAAAAGGTTGAGGTAGCTAGGAAATTGATCGAGGTATTTGAAGCGATCAATTAGATTAGGTTTAATTTTAAACTTTAACGTACTGTCAAGGGAGGTTGCATCTTGGCTATAAATTGATTTTTAAGTGCCAAATTGTATTGTATATAGTACTTTTGATCTCTTTGGTTGAGTAAAAAAAATTGTTGTTGCTATTTTTTTCTAGTGCTAGTGGTTAGACTGACCACACATGGTGGTCAGATCGGCCAGTGCCCTGTGGTATAATCGACGTGAGGTGTCCAGTCAGATCGGGCTTTGTTGGGTGGTTCAACTAGCCAAGGGAGCCGGTCTGACCGGTTGATCCAATTTTCCTTGCAGCCCATTTCCAGAGCCGACAACGTTGCTATTGGTCTGACTGGGCCAACATGGCCGATCAGACTGGATGACCCTGTTACGTTAGCAAAATACTAGTTTTCTAGCGGTTGCCAAGGGGGTCGGTCCGACTAGTTTAAGATGGGCGGTCAGATCGACAGTGCATAGAGAGTTCACCATCCTTGCCTAACGGCTAGTTTAAGTTTGTGAGGCTATATAAACCATTTCTACAACTCCTTTGCTAGACTTTTGGCACTCACTTGAGCATACTTGAGCACTAGAGAGTCTCTCCCACCATTGAGCACTTAGAATTGAGCACAAATGTGGTTGGGAAGTAAAGGGTGATCAAGAGAGCATTTGATAGTGAGCATTTGCATTCCTTAGCACTTGATTGTCTCCTCTTAGCTTTGATTGCAGCTTGTTACTCTTGGAGGTTGCCACCTTCTAGAGGACTCGAAGGAGAACCCATTGATATCTCCAAGAAGGTTGTGGAGAAGACATGGAAGATTGTGAAGGCCGGAGCTCGCCTATTTGGAGTGGAGAAGAGCTACCAGTAGTGATAAAGGCCCGAGAGTGACACTTCTAGTGCTTGCTCATCATCAAGCTCATTTCTCCTTGGGAAATCCGGTGGCTTGGTGAAGAGAGCAGTCAAGTGAATCTAGTCTCAATGAGGATGTAGGAAATTAGAACATTTCTGAACCTCGGGACAAAAATTCGGTTGTCTCTTGTTCTCTTTACTTTGAGTAATTTAATTTGAGCAATTTACATCATAGGGTAATTTAATCTTGTCACCCTAGGTTGTAAACCTTTAGACTTAGTTTAGACTTCATTTAACCATAGAGTCTTTGGCCTTGAAAAGAAAATTTATTAAAGTTGCCTAGTGCTAGTTAAAGTTGAATTAGTTTTAAAAACCTCCTATTTACCCTCCCTCTAGCCGGTACATCAATCCTACACAAATTCAGTCGTATTAGATATGGTAGCAGAAAGAAAGACCATCAATATTTATAGCAATGGGCAGATAAGCAAACCATTAGATGGATCAAAAAGGATGAATCAAATAACATATGAACAGGGCCCTTGTTTGGAACAAAAATTATAGAGTTGCTTCAACACTATGCATTCTTCCAACTAATCCAATTAAATAGGATGCGAACATGTATGAACAATAAAGTTGTCATCCCAATTCAGATTAAAAACATACTCATAAAATCTATAATCAAACCACGCCACACAATAAAACCAACCATATAGGATATATTTGCAATCGCTTTACAATAACCTGAATCGATCAACCACACCATTGAGCCAACCATATATTAGAGAACCTAATCGCACGAAATTGGTAGGGTAAGAGGAGAGAGAAGAAGCAAACCCAGGGGGTGCTTGAGCTTGAAGGAACTCCAGACCATTTTCAACCCGGGATCGATCAAAACAAACAAAGTAAACACTTGATCAAACCGATCCAAAAAAACTCGATGAAATCGAGCAAACAAACACTAGAACACCTCCCTCATCCTCGCCGCCTCCTTTATTCCAATAGACCGGTGATGGATGGAGACTGACGAGGGGCAACAGATGAAGATCAAGTGCAGCCTGCCCATGCATCGTAGAAGCGGGAGGATGTCGAGCAGTGGGAGCGCGTGGAGTTTGCGGAGCAAGGCAAGGAGAGATTGATGAGGCAAAGGGAGTTAGGGTGGGGTAGGGGATAAAAAAATCAATCTATCAACTAATCTCATGTAATTTCGCTGAGATAAAAAATAGTTAAGATTTAATATTTTTCATTGATTAAAGATAAAGATGAACGATTAAGATTTCTTACATGGCACATGATGAAAGACGAATGGACGAGATTTACTAGATGTGTGATGTGTCCACTCAATTAACTCGTTAATTATATAGTATGATAGTATGGTAGATATGCTACAAATTTCATACCTAGCTGCTTGCGAAAAAGGAAAGCTTTAACCTTGCGAGTATGAAAATACAAAACAAGAAACACAAAAAACAAAAAAACAAACAAACTACTCCCTCCAATTTCCAAAAGAAAGTCACTTTAGGGTTGTATCTAAAGTTCCAAAAAAGTCGTTTTGTATCTTTATGTGTATTATAGATGTTTTTATCCTTAAAATAGTACTTCAGCGAGACAGAAAAATAATGTGTAGGGTGCGCAGGTGGGGATTCAAACTTAGGTTGAGTGGCCGCTAGCCTACGGTGGTAACTAATGGGACGGAGAGAGATTGTTGAATTTGGTTGCCATGCACTCTATTTAATATGGGCAATCACGTACACGTACACACTAATTAAACCTTCGTTGATATTTGAAATCATATTTTAAATGACTTCCTTTTGAAACCGAAGCGAGTAGAGTTTTAGCCGCACCTCGATGGCCCCACGACTACAGCTAGGGGTGAAAGTGATTCAGATAATTTATGTCTGAATCCGAAAAGATAAATTCAAATTCAGTTTTTTTGGATACGGATTTGAGTTCGGATATTTTTTGGATACGGAACCAGATATGATATCACTACTATCCACCAGATACAGATACAAATTCAGATAATCCAGATAACAAATATTTGGATTATCTGGAATACAAAAAGCCCAACATGCCCAATTATCTAGGGTTTTCTCTGCTACATACCTCTATAGTACATAGACATACCTTCGCTGGCGCGTTGTCCCGGCCACCGCCTCCGCTGACCCGCCGCCCCGACCGGCACCATGTCGCCTCACCATGCCCGGACGACGCTAGACTCGGCCTGCGCTGACCGTTGCCCCGCCCATGCTACGACGGGGCACCCTACTCCAACGCTGACTCCACACCACCTCACCATGACCGGACGCCGATGGCCCCGACCGTTGCTTCCCTTGTGCGGCCCCGCCTCGGTCCTACCAGCGGGCGGCTGTGCCACGCTGCTAACACCCCCTACGCTGGCAGTGCGCATCGTAGGATAAATATAAAGGAATTGTGTCCAAGAAAATTCTCGGAGCGCCGGAAGTTCTGATTACTTTCTAAATTAGTAACCAAGAGCTCAAATTTATGTGATTTTAACTATTACTTGTTACTTATATGGTATGATTGTGAATAAAAAATTATATTACTAATGTTATTCGCTGTATCCAAATCTGAAAAAATATAAAAAATAATATGAAATATCCGTCCGTACACCTCCTCCACCGCCCGCTGGGCCCCGGCGTCCGAATTAGGACCGGTCTCAGCTCCTTCCACCTCTGCCTCGTCTCCGACTCCACCAGGCGTCCAGGCGCACGCCCGGCAGATTCCTTTCTCCTCGCCGCAGATCGTGCGGTGAACCCGGCGGCCGTGGGCGCCGGCGGCGAGCCCAGGAAAGAGCCTTCGATCTGGCAGGTGCGCCTCCCCTCCCCGCCCGAAGCCTGGCCAGCCATTTTTTTGCGCGATTCGCGTGTCGCTGAAGCCTGAAGGTGCCGCGGCTCGGCTGGACGCTAAGGCCCATCCGTGTGGATAGATTCGGTTTCCATCGCGGGCACGGATCAGCATTTCACGTGGGAGGGTTGGATCGTCTCCGTTTGCTGCCGAGGTGCGTGTGGGATCACGGCGATCTACGCTCTTGGAGTGGTACGGGAGCATTTGGTGGGTTGTTGTTAAATGTTTATGTCGCTGCTCCGTACCACCGATTCGACATTTTTGGGTCCTTCTGAGGAATTGCTCTTTTGCCCCAGAGTTGAACCGCATTTGTCTTTTTGCCGGGACCTTTTTGCCACATCCCCATTGTATGGCAACCATATAATTTTGTGAATGCTACGAGAATTAGTGCCTCACAAGTCACAACACGACATTGGATATCAACCGTATGGGATAACTCAGTGTTTCAGTAAGTAGGTTTAGGTTCGCCTGTTTTGGTTTTCTTGGATCAAACAATTAGTTACAGAGAATTTAGGTCCCCCTTTTTTTGTAATTTATGTGTTGTTTGTCGTTCCTAGCTAAATACCATTATTATGTTATGCAGCACATTCCATGACATAGTTTATCACTTCCTAAAATTTACCCTTGTGAGAAGTTTCCTTAACTGTTAGGTGTGCTATGTGCAGTTCCCATGTTAAATCTTTAGACCAGTATAAATTCTAAACAATAATTATCGCAGGACCTGGGTATTGGAACTGAATCACCTTGTTTGAGCAGCTAGGATATCTTTTGATCTTGTAGTATATGTGATATATTGCTATCCCTTTTACTTGCTTTATATGGAACTTCATTCTATTGTTCTTTGATCTACACAGAAATATTCGTAGGAGTGCACAGAAAAGGTTAAACAGTGGATTTTTATTTATTCTGTCTTGGATATTTCAATAATGTGGAGATTCAATCCCTTCGGGGGGAAAGTACAAAATGGATTGGAAGGTCGCACCATTGATGTTGGAAACATTAAGATTACAGTACGCAATGCTATTGCACAAGGAGGCTTCTCTTCTGTATATCTGGCATGCGACACATTACATCCATCAAAGCAATATGCAATGAAGCACATCATCTGCAATGACTCAGAATTGCTTGATCTTGTCACAAAGGAGATTCAGGTGATGGACCTCCTCAAAGGGCATCCTAATGTGGTTACACTGGTTGCCCACGATGTTTTTGACATGGGCCGCACAAAGGAGGCACTACTTGTTATGGAGTTCTGTGAGAAGTCCTTGGTTAGTGCATTGGAGAGCAGAGGTAGTGGTTACTATGAGGAGAAGGAGGCACTTTTGATTTTCAGAGATGTATGCAATGCAGTTTTTGCGATGCATGGCCAGTCACCACCAATTGCACATAGGTATGCTAAAAGATTTTACAAATATCAAAGGAAGTTTCTATTTCCTTCCCTGTTAGATTTTTTTATGATTTTCACGTGCTTTTATCAAGTATATGTATATCTGAGGTAGGTTTCTGCAATGGCTTTCTGTTCTATATTTCACTATTTGATTAGGTTACTTGAGTTTACTAATAGCTAGTACATTACCTAATTGTGTATTCACTACATTTATGTTCTGTTGTGACATATGAAACTCCTATACCTTATACCTTGTGTGCTTGACTATTTTCTCAAGGTCAGGCAATACACAAACAAGTATTTGCTATCAAGTCATTATTGCTTACGAATATCTTACATTCTGCTTCTTCTGTTCTTTCAGGGATCTGAAAGCTGAAAATGTTCTTCTTGGATTAGATGGCGCATGGAAATTATGTGATTTTGGAAGCACTTCAACAAATCATAAATGCTTTGATAAGGCAGAAGAGATGGGGATCGAGGAAGATATCATCAGGAAGCATACAACCCCAGCATATAGGGCCCCTGAGGTAAATTAACAGTGGACCGTACAATAGTTTATAGTTTTTATACCTTGTATAGCTCCTGTGATCCCATGGATGTAATTCATTTATTTCTTTCAGATGTGGGATCTTTACAGAAGAGAAGTTATTAGTGAGAAAGTTGACATCTGGGTAAGTCCATATTATGAGAATATATGGTGTTTGTGTTGCATGTGTTTGAATCATAAGTTATTAGTGTCACAACAAGTGCTATTATATCCATTTTTCTTGTTATGGGCAGCACATCTGCTTAATATTCTAGATTCATCCTCTGGATCACACTGTCCTGAAGCTTCAAAGTTTTCATATTTATCTTGCATTGCATCACATTCAAACTACAGTGAATTTGTTTATAACATTTTTCATTTGACTTTTGGCAGGCTTTGGGGTGCCTTCTGTATAGAATATGCTACTTGAAGTCTGCATTTGATGGAGAGTCCAAGTTGCAGATACTTAATGGCAATTATCGTATTCCAGAGCAACCCAAGTATAGCACCGCTGTCACAAGGCTGATCAAAGATATGCTGGAAGCCTCTCCAAATGACAGACCTGATATCACACAGGCAAGATCTTTGATTGATTGGCCATTCATCCCCATGATACTAGGTTAGTCATAGACGGTTGCATATAGTCGTAGGAACCACATAAGCATATTTATGTATGGCTGATGATAGAATTTGTTTGCTTGGCAGGTCTGGTTTCTTGTAAATGAATTACTCCCTCTTGAGTTACAGAAAAATCTACCTGATGGAGCATCATCAGCCATATCGATGAGTTTGCAAGATGAAGGTGTGCTTAAGAAAATGTTATTGGCAGTAGAATATTCAATATAGTTCATTGTTCATATGGGGTTGATGCACGATAGTACTTTACTACTTTAGAATTTGTTAACTTTGATATGCTTATTTCTGTTGATTAAATGTACTCAACCACCCCCCTTAATATATTCAGTTAGGTGGACTACACCATACCACAATAACCCCGATGCATTCTGCAGGTGCTATTTAGAATAAACCCTTGGTATTAGCATTGTTTGGGATAAGGATTAACAGTCATAGTGTTATCTTGAGATTTCGGAGCCATTCTGGTTCATATATGTAGGTAGCTTTTGGAGCATCGTTGAAAACACCAATATAATAATTTCTGAATTGATATTCAAGTATGGCTCATGATTTTCCATGATTAAGGCTTGTTATATTGTCGATTAAGGAGTCCAAGTCAGTCCAAGTCTATTTAAAGATGTACTACGTGTGCTTTGAGATCAAGGAAGAAAGAAGTCTATGGCCTCATCTCTTTCTCTGTCCTCTCTTGCTTGCACAGATTACTCCCTAGTTGCAGATCATCGACACCATTGCGGGCCTACCCCATACATAGCTATTTCCTTCGCTCCACATCTTGTGCACATAACACTAATATCACCTATCTATACTACTTTAAAAGTAAAGTAGTTAGTGGTTGTGAATTTACCACTACCACCATAATCTCTCTCATTGATATATGGTGGCATGGTGTTCTTTTAATATTATAGTTTTTTTTCCAACTGCAACACACAGACACTCAACTAGTTACAGGATAATTTGATAAGTGGCTGTATAAATGTTTACAGCTGCTATAGAGAACTGCAGTGAGTTTACATTAGTTCTGAATATTTTTCTGGAGAGAGTGTGATCAGTCGCTATGGTTACTGAGTTATCTTTCTATTGTAAATTCAGACGGAAGACATCAAATCACTGAAGACGGCAATAATTTGTTTGCATAATTGGAGCCTAATATTCTTTTCTGCTTGCGTAGATGGTTATAAAAGAACACATATGATGCCTAGAAGGAGCCCACCTCCACCTCCAAGAGAACAATCCAACTTTTCACAATCTCATGGATACTCAAAGGCAGGAGATGCACCTCTAGGTGCATTTTGGGCAACACAACATGCACAGGCTTCTCAAGTTGCAGATAATAGGAGCCCTTTATTTGACGAGGAACCAATAAAACCATCACCTTCATCAAAGCATAACCAAAGCAGGGTGGACATCAGCATCAGTGCCTCTGGCGATAGGCATGGTCGTTCTTGTCAGGCTGTTCGGAGTACAGCAAGTAATTCTGTATCCAACAAAGGACTTGCAAGTGCCGCTAACACAAATTTGTTTGTGGAACCACAAAGTTCTTTGAAAACTAAAGCATCACAACCTCAAACCAAACCAAAATTTGAGGTAGATCCCTTCAACAGCTTTGTCGCAGATTTTGAAGCAAACAATCTCCATTCTGGGACTACTGCTGCTAGTAAGGAATCTGAGCTTGAAGCAGAAGTGTCCAATCTGAAGGAGCAGTTGAAGAAAACCTCGTTGGAGAATGCTGAGATGACAGCCAAGTATGAAAAACTGTCTGCAATCTGCCGCTCCCAGCGTCAGGAGATTCAAGAGCTGAAGTGCACTCTTGCTGAGACTACACCACCTCCATCAAACAAAGTCAGCTCAAGAATACCAGAATCTGAACCTCTGGTTTGTGCTCCGTTTATGTATATCTGGTTCATCATATTTGCTTATTTCCTAATACTTTTAGCATCTCATGTGAGACTTACAATCTTGTGTAGCGAAAGGAGAAGATTGAAGGAACGGTGTGGGAGTTTGAACAAGGAATGCTCGCAAGCAACTCGTTATTACCTAGCTCTGAGGCCAAAACATGGCAGGCTTTCCCTGAGCCCAAAGCACAGCCTGCCCAGGCCAAACCAAAGGTTGATCATGCTACCAATGGAGGGCAAAACCTCACCAGGAACACAAACTCAAGACATCCACCGGATGGCTGGAGTTTCGGGCCAGATAATTTCTGGACATCGTCCGGGAGCGCTGCCGCTCAGATCAACAGGGCCACTACTCAGGGGAGTTCCTCCCAGAGATTCAGCACAGGAGCAGCAGCAAAGAAAGTAGAGCAACCATCAGGGTGGGCTGGATTCTAGCTTCAAGTTTGCATACATACGGTCTCTGTGCGGCAAATGCGAGTTGCAAATGGATGAGTCTGCCTGTCGCAGGGTGTCAAATTCGTTATTTTCAGCATGTTCATAGTTGGTCGAGCCGACCTGGACATTGGTTGTTTCGGGCATTTGCTGTTACCTTTTCAATAAATATATCGTACTACAATTTGATCACATCTGTGTATGCATTTACGTGTGCGAGGTATGAACATGTAATGGCAAGTGTCGTGGCAGAAGCACAACAACCATGCCATTCCATTCTCCACCCATACTCATCTTGATTCGCTCAGATTTGCCGTGGCTAGCGCCGGAGCCTCTTATAGTCGCCGATTACTGTAGCCAAAATTCCTGAACGTCCTTGGGCGTGACCGACGTGGTGCTTCACGTTTCGCAGCATGCCTGCACCCATCCCCGCACGCCAAACCAGAGAGAAACAAGTAGACCAGTTTGGCAATTGGCAGTAAAGCCATTACCGTGCCAATGTCGCCGAGGTTGACGAGAAATGTGCAGGGGAGGGGATCGACGGGCGGGAACTCGCCGGCGTCCGGGTCCGCCGCCTACCGTGCCAATGTCGCCGAGGTTGACGAGAAATGTGCAGGGGAGGGGATCGACGGGCGGGAACTCGCCGGCGTCCGGGTCCGCCGCCTCAGGCCACCGACGCCGTCGTCCTGCAGTCGTGGAAGCCGGAGTTTGTTCCTGTGGACGTGGAACTAGCATAGCGCAGTGCTCCTCCTGCACGCGCGCGTAGGCTCGAGGTCAGCTTCACCGCAATGTCCACGACCAACTCCGCAACTTGTGCGTCTTCTCGAGCGGCGTACCACCTATTGGTCACCTGCAACAGTCGGAGTAACCAGCGTGCGCAAATCCGTGGCAAAGTTGATTGCTTTGGTCGGACGATGTGCAAGCTCCTTTGTCTTTCAAAATGAACAAACGAACAATGCTTAAGGTAATTGACGGCACGGAACCTTCAATGTTCAAATGGAGCAGATTAAACGGTTTCGGCGAACAGACACCATAAAACAACGGAATTGACATAGGAATTTTCTAACCATGCTATACACGTATACAGATTGTTAGCTACATTCAGCTAGTTTGTGCTGCGTGCATTGCGCAGCTGAGCATATTGCTATGTGTGGGCACAGGAACGTCCGTGGCCGTTACGTAGTTCAGCATTTCCAAATGGAGTCTGTGTCAGACTGAAGTATCTCCTTCTGTCATCTGCACTATCTGGCTATTCCATCTTGAATTTCTTGGTGAACATGCTACTAGCTGATAAGCACGCAATTCCTAGCAGCACCACGGCTATGACAGAAACTACAGAAAAAACAAGAAATATATGAAGACAAATTAGATCTGTCGAAAATCATTAGTAAATTTCTTGGTGAAGATGCTAGTAGCTGATAAGCACTCAATTGTTATGTGTGACGAACGAAAGTGATTATGGTCTGGAAAGTTGAGATAGATGTAAAGAGCATACCAGCAATTGTACCAAAGAGCAGCAGAGCTAGCCGGTGTCGCACTAACCATGGAAGTTCTGTTTCAAGAGTACAATGTCGTTGAAACAAATGCCCTTCTTTTCTAATGGCATGTGCATTTGATGGCTCCAGATCAGATACAGGAAACTCCACACTCCCAACAGAGTTTCCCTGTACATCTCTTAGTTCGAGTTTAATCTGGGGAGGTACTGCATTCCAATCTATTTCGATTGCTCCAAAGTTTGGTTGACCTGATGATGCAATGGCAAAGCAACAAATGATAAATCAGTATAAGTGAAACACAAATGTCATGTGGGGACCCAAGTATGGCCTACAAAGGGCTGCCACGTCAGCCCAAGCCCAGCCAATGGCAGACCAGCCCAATGCACTAACATTATGAGCCAGCCCTAATTAGTTATGCCAACTGGAGTTAGATTAATTTGTTCTTAGAAGTAAGATGACTTCTACTCTATACAAAGAGATCAGTATTTTGTAATCAGATCAGTCAATAAATGAACCAATTTGGCCTCAAACCCTAACCCTAGCCACCAACCCCTAGTGATGGCCCTCCCTAGTCTGCCATCCGTTGTGCCAACCCTTGCTCCTGTTAGCGAGAACATTCACATACCTAGAGATAACACTCAGAGTTTGGGGAAATTTTCTCATTCACTAGAATGTCATACTCAACCTGAATAGTTGGGATACATATATATTGGCTGGTCATGTAATCCAAAATGCTAGATGCTAGTCTAAGATGCTAAAGCAAATATGCTAGTCTAAAATGCTAAAGCAAAGATGCTTCAGACAACAAACTTGTCCACATATGGATAGCACACATGACATATCGAACAACATAGAGCACACACAAACTTATCCTCTCAATCTCCCCCTAAGTCTTGTGTGTTGCCTTTTAGGAAATCTGAACCATCCCAATCCTAGCGCGAAGCTCCTGGAACTTAATCCGCCCAAGCGACTTGGTGAGGAAGTCGGCGAGCTGGTCTTGGGTGTTGATGTAGCTGGCCTTCACACTCCCCTCATCCAAACAATTCAGGATGAAGTGGTACTTCACCCAGATGTGCTTGCTGCGCTCATGGAAGATAGGGTTCTTCGCCAAAGTCAAAGAAGACTTACTGTCCACCCTGAGTTCTACCACTTCGACATCTCTGCCAAGAAGATCGCCAAGCAACCGAGCCAGCCAGAAAGTCTGAGTAGATGCGAAGTGGCTGCGATGTACTCTACCTCGCAACTGGACATGGCCACCACTTGCTGCTTGACCGACTGCCAAATGATCAAACACTTGCCAAGGAAGAACAACATCCTGTTGGTGCCCTTGCTTGTGTTGATGTCGCCTGCGTAGTCGTTGTACCCGATGAAATGCGCTGCACCAGGGCACCTCGGGTAGTACAAGCCGTAGTTAGAGGTTCACGTGACATAGCGTAGGATCCTCTTCACGGCCTGCTGATGCTCTGTCGTCGGTCGTTGCATGAACCGACTAACGTAGCTGTTAGACATCTATATTCTAGATAGGACTGGACTCTTCTAGATAGTTGTAGAACATGTCCAGCTGTTAGATTTTAGTTATCCTACAACTGGACACACTTTCTGTTATAACCAGCATTCTGTTATAGCCTAAACCCCTCTCTATAAATCTAATCCCTGTTTCCCTTTTCCAAATATCATCCGCGGATCTCCGCGACTTGGGCGAGCCCATCTCTAACTGCACGCTTGTTCTCAATATCATCCGCGGCCTCAACGAGCGTTTTACTACACTCGGGCTTCATTTCCGCCGCAGCTAACCCCTCCCTTCCTTTCTTCAGGTTCGGGATGACTTGCAGCTCGAGGAGCTGACCATAGCGGAGACACATCCCACTCCGGCCATCGCCCTCACCGCAGCCTCTGGACCCGGCGGCTCTGCCTCTTCTCCCGTTCCGCAACCTTTCCCTTCGAGACCCCTACACCAGCTCCAACCGGATCTGGCAAGCATGGGAAACGCAGGGGTAAACGCGGCAGCACCAGTGGAGGAGGCGGCGGCGGAGGTGGCGGAGGTAGTAGTGGCGGCGGCTGGCCCCAGGGGTTCGGCTAGAACCCTATTCCTGGCGGTGGCAGCCAGCAGGGTTCCTTTCTGGTGGACCACGTCCTTGGCCCAGCCTGCACAATCCTTGGACTGGGTCCATTCAGATGTGGCCCGGTCCACGTGGCCCACCAACATTTGGCTCTTCGCAGCCTTCTACTTTTCTTGCTGGGCCGAATGCTCCTTGGGCTAGACAGTGGTGTCAACCTGCTTCTGGGCCAACTTGGCCTGCTCCTGCTCTTGGGCTCTCTGGTTGGGACGAGAACACACTTGCAGCCCAATTTCAGACCATGTCACTCCAGCAACCTTCTCAATCCGAGTGGTTTTTTGATACGGGTGCAACACACATGACATCTGACGATGGTATTCTTCATTCCACATCCTCCTCTCCTTTTCCTTCTCATATTGTTGTCGGCAACAGTCATTTATTGCCCGTTACTTCTACCGACGTTACTCATTTACCTCATAACCTTTGTCTTAATAATGTTCTGGTTTCCCCGAATCTTATTAAGAACATTATTTTAGTACGCCAGTTTACTTCTGACAATAATTGTTCTATGGAATTTGGCCCCTTTGGCTGCTCTGTGAAAGCTCTTCCATCTCGGAGAGAGATCGTCAAGTGTGACAGCTCCGGACCCCTTTACCCGTTGCAGCTCTCCGCCTCCACCTTCCATGCAGCTACTTCCTCCTCCATTTGGCACCAGCGTCTTGGTCATCCCGGCTATGAAGTTCTTTCCAAGTTGTCTCACTTTGTTGATCCTCCTTGTCATAGAGCTTCGAGTACTATTTGTCATGTTTGTCAACTGAGGCGTCACACTCGATTACCCTTTTATTCCTCTTAATCTCGAGCAAGTCATAATTTCCAATTAATACATTGTGATCTTTGGACTTCTCCTGTCGTCAGTGTTTCGGGTCACAAGTATTATTTGGTTATTCTTGATGATTGCTCACACTATCTTTGGACATTTCCACTTCGCTAGAAGTCAGAAACTTTCTCCACTCTGTCTCATTCCTTTGCCCATGTTCGCACCCAATTCGGAGTCACTATTCAGGGGATATAGTGTGATAATGGTCATGAGTTTGATAACTCTACTACTCGATCATTTTTACTGTTACGTGGCGTACATCTTCGTATGTCATGCCCCTATACTTCACCTCAAAACGGTAAAGCGGAACGCATTATTCACACTATTAATAATGTCATTCGCTCCCTGCTGTCTCAGGCTAGTATACCTCCCACCTTCTGGGCCGTAGCTCTTGGTACTACTACCTATCTTCTCAACATTCTTCCCACTAAAACTCTGAATTTTTCCACTCATCTTTCTTTATTTGGGACACTACCTTCCTATACACATCTCCGTGTGTTTGATTGCAAGTGTTACCCAAATCTTTCTGCTACCGCTACACACAAACTAGCTCCTCGTTCTACTTTGTGTGTTTTCCTTGGCTACTCTCTTCATCATAAGGGATACCTTTGTCTTGCTCGTCCTTCCAATCAAATCATCATCTCTCGCCACGTGGTCTTTGATGAGTCCTCGTTTCCTTTCTCAGAGGATTCATCTCCTCCCACTCTGGTAGATTTGATTTTCTAGATACTGCACCTGACCTTGTGATGGTTATGTTTGCACCATCACATTTTTTTGTAGGACCTCCGGCCATGCCATCCGATCCCGTTCAGCCGACTACACTGCCACATACGGCTCTTGATGGTTCCCCTACTCCGACCGCACTGCCACGTGCGGCTCTTGATGAATCGGCCACTCATCACGAGTTCTGCCTCCTGCTTCCCCACCAGCAGCTTTTGGGCCCTTTCCTGCTGACCGTCGCTTTGGAGCTGTTTACCTTCGACGACCTATCTCAGTGGCAGTCCGACCTCCTGGAGAGTCGATTCCTACAATGGTTCGTGATATTCCTGCTGGTGTTGTCTCCATTCCTCTCGTGGTCAATCAACATGCTATGACCACCAGAGGGAAGGAAGGATTTCGTCAGCCAGTCTTGCTCACCACATCACCACTCTCTCCAGTTCCGAGGACTTATCGAGCTGCTCTTACAGACCCAAACTGGCGTGCTGCTATGGAGGCCAAGTATTCATCATTGCTCGCCAATCACACTTGGGATCTTCCTCGACCATCCCACTCCAATGTGGTCACAGGCAAATGGGTTTTCAAGCATAAATTCAAGGCTGATGGGTCCTTTGAGAGGTATAAGGCTCGCTGGGTTCTTCGCGGTTTTTCCCAGCGACCTGGAGTGGACTTCTCTGAGACATTCAGTCCCATTGTCAAGCCAGCGATTGTCGGGACTGTTCTATCTCTGGCATTTTCACGCTCATGGCTTCATGGAACATTATCTAAGACCATTTACTGTGTTTAGCCTTCAGGATTTGAAGACTCTTCTCATCCTGATTATGTGTGTCGGCTCAATAGATCTCTTTATGGTCTTAAGCAGACACCTCGCGCTTGGCACAATCAATTTGCCTCTCACCTTCAGCAGCTTGGTTTTGTTACGGCCAAAACAGATACCACTCTGTTCATTTATCATCATGGCGTAGATACGGTTTATCTGCTTCTCTATGTTGATGATATTGTGTTGACGGCCTCCTCACCTACCTTACTTCGCCGCACTATTTGTGCTCTTCAGTAGGAATTTCCTCTGAAGGATCTTGGGATTCTTCACAATTTTCTGGGGATGCTTGTTCAACACAAAGTGGGCGGTCTCTTTTTGTCTCAGAAGCAATATATGCTTGATATTCTCAAGCGGGCTAGTATGTCGGACTGCAAGCCTTGTTCGACACCTATTGATCTCAGTCCGAAGTTATCATCTGATGGTGCTCCTATCCCTGATCCTATTGACTTTTGCAGTTTTGCCGGGGCTCTTCAGTATCTCACCTTCACCAGGCCGAACATTTCCTATGCAGTGCAACAAGTTTGTCTTCATATGCATGATCCTAGAGATCCTCATCTTATTGCACTGAAGAGCATTCTGCGCTATATCCGTGGTACTCTGGATATAGGCTTATTTCTACAGCCATGCTCTCAATCCGATTTGGTGGTTTATTCTGATGCTGATTGGGCTGGATGCCCAGATACTCGTCGATCAACTTCTGGTTATGCTGTTTTCTTGGGAGACAACTTGGTCTCATGGTCTTCTAAGCGACAACTCACCGTCTCCCGTTCCAGTGCTAAGGCTGAGTACCGGGTTGTTGCCAATGCTGTCGCCGAAGCCACTTGGCTCCGACAACTTTTGACTGAGTTGCACAACCCATTATCCAAAACCACCTTGGTGTATTGTGACAACGTCAATGCCATCTACATGTCATCCAATCCTGTTCAGCATCAACGCACCAAACATGTCGAGATAGATCTCCACTTTGTTCGGGAGCATGTTGCTCTTGGAGATGTCCGTGTGCTTCATGTTCCCACTACATCTCAGTTTGCTGATATCTTCACCAAAGGGCTACCTACATCTATCTTCAACGAGTTCCGGTCCAGTCTCAACGTCTGTTCTCACCCCGTTCCGACTGGGAGGCGTGTTAGACAGCTATATTCTAGATAGGACTAGACTCTTCTAGATAGTTGTAGAACATGTCCAGCTGTTAGATTTCAGTTATCCTACAGCTGGACACACTTTCTGTTATAGCCTAAACCCCTCTATAAATGTAATCCTTGTTTCCCTTTTCCAAATCAATAAACACAGAAATACTCCTCCCATACTTTCTTACAGTAGACAACTGCGAACGCCAAGTCCGGTCACGTGTGGACAAGGTAGTGAAGGTTGCCCACAATGCGCCGATACTGCGTCACATCCACCACCTCCGCCATGCTGTCGTGACTCAGCTTCAGCCTTTCCTCCATGGGAGTGTAGGCTGGGTTGCAGTCGGTGAGTCCGCCTAGCTCAATGATACGCTTGGCATAGGCGGTCTAGTGAAGTGAAGTGCCAGAGCTGTCCTGGTGCACCTCGATCCCCATGTAGAAGGAGAAGAGCCCTATGTCGTTCATCTGGAAGATGGCCTTCATCTTTGTCTTGAACGCTTCCACCTCTACCTCTTTGGTGTCGGTGATCACTAAGTCGTCGATATAGACGCCTACTAGCAGGGCATTGCCTCCCTTTCCCTATCGGTAGACTGCATCTTCATGAGCGCTCTGCTGGAATCCCATCTGTCTCAGAGTAGAGTCCAGCTTATCGTTCCAAGCTCGTGGTGCTTGTTGCAAGCCGTAGAGAGCCTTGCGCGGGCGGAGAACCGTATTCTCCTTATCGGGGATGATGAATCCCGGCAGCTGACGAACATAGACCTCCTCCTTCAAGTCACCGTTGAGGAAGGTAGACTTGACGTCCAGGTGGTGGACACACCAACCCTCTTGGGCTGCCAGCGCGAGGACACGAATGGACTCCATTCGTGCAACGGGAACGAAGGCGTCGTCGAAGTCGACTCCCTCCTCCTAGACAAAGTCGCGTGCCACTAACCGAGCCTTGTGCTTGACCACTACCCCGGCCTCATCCTTCTTCAGCTTGAACACCCACTTAAGAGTGATGGCACGGTGGCCGACCGGAAGATCAGCTAGCTCCCATGTTTGGTTCCGCTCGACGGCGTCCATCTCCTACTGCATTGCGACACGCCAGGCCGCATCTCCTTCCGCCTTAGCGAAGGAGCGTGGCTCACCATCGTCGTGCGCCAGGTGTAGCTCCGCATCAAAGTCATGTTGTGCCATCCCAAGAACGGGCTACTCACCAAGGATATTATCCATGGTGCAGTAGCGTAGAGGCTCGTCGTCGTGGCAGGCATCGACACAGTCCTTGTCGTTTGACAGTGGAGTAACGAACTCCATTATGCGCTACTCATCATGGACCGAAACTGTGGATGCCGATCCCGGAGATGTGGGCGCCGGTGTAGGAACGGGGTGTAGCCGGTGCAGAAGGTGGTGAACTTGCCGGAGCTGATGATGTGCCAGGTGCTGGGGCAAGCAAGTTTGGTGGAGATGAGCTGCTAGCTCCCCTGGCTCCCTTGAAGTAGACGTAGTCAACGACGAAATCGCTGATCGTCGAAATCGAGCCGTCATCCACCATCTTGCCCCACATCCAACCTCGCCCTTCGTCGAACACAACGTCACGCAAGATGTGGACGCGTCGTGTCGCAAGGTTGAGGATGCAATAGGCCTTGGAGCCCTCCACATAGCCGATGAAGACCCATCGTGCGCTTCGGTCATCAAGCTTGTCGACGTGGTTGAGCTCTTTGACGAACGCCAGGCAGCTGAAAACGCGGAGGTGGCCGACCGTCAGCTTGCGTCCGTGCCAGGCTTCATACGGCGTCTCGATGTCAAGAGCCTTGGTAGGCGAGCGGGTTGAGGAGATGGACAGCGGTCATCACTACCTCTCCCCAATAGATCGCCAGCATCCCTCTCTGCTTGAGGAGGGCGCGAGCAGTGGCCACCACTGTCTAGTTGCAGCGCTCGACGACTTTGTTCTGTTGTGGGGTGTATGGCACGGATTAGTGGCGCTGAATCCCCTCGTCGACGCAGTACGCCGCGAACATAGCCGCCGTGAACTCGCCGTCGTTGTCCGTGTGTAGCACATGGAGCTTGCGGCCGTACTCCGCATCGACTTGATGACGCTTGATAGCGTCTACAGCTGTCGCCTTGGTGTCGAGAAGCACCGCCCACATGTAGCGGGACATGTCGTCGATGAGGAGGATGTAGCGCCGACCTAAGGGTAGCCGGTGTCACGGGACCGCAAAGGTCGTCGTGCACGAGCCCTAGCTTCTCCTTGGCACGGAAGCTCGCCTGACGAGGGAATGGGAGTCGCCGCTGTTTTGTCAGCACACAGGTGTCGCTGATGGCTACAGACGATTCGACCGCAATTCTACCGCCGATAGAGGACGTCCTCCAGGAGGTTCTCCAAGGGATGCAGGACCTCCATTGCGGCGTTTAGGAGATACAAGAGGCAATCAACTGCAACACTCAACAGATGGACAATCTACAACAATAGCGGCAAGCACGGGACTTTGACATCCGTCCTCTCAAGCGGGATCAAGGTGAGATGCTGCCGGCTAGGACTTCACGCGCTGGGCGCCAAGGAAACCTACACCACCGGTTGTCGCTGCACCTTCCCGCCGACCCACACCAGTACGACCCATACCACCAGCCGCCGTCGCCCCCTTCCGCTTACCCGCACCAATACGTCGACCCTCCTTGGCCTACATAATCTACTATCCCGACCCCTGCTCCACCCTCCGTGTAAGCCATCATGGATTCATGGCACCAAGGAGTCAAGGGACAACGCACCCTCGTCGTTCTGTCAGCCACGGTTATGTCTTTGCTCTCTTCCCCCATTCCACTACATAACGCCCGTGACACAAACATCAGAAATAAATTAGATGGATGCTAAAAATTATAAACATCATGTCCACATGTTCATGGTACTTAACATTGAACGAGATTTTGGGGAAAAATAGTGAAGCTGTTAATAGTAACTATGAAAATGGTGTTAACAAAGGAACCTATTACTGCTACAACAATTATAGAAAATAATATCCATGACATAATAATTTAAAATAAAGGTAAAATTTAAAAGATGCATCGTACATCAATTGCTTCCTAGGTAACCCTGTCCTCTTGATACTTGTATCGACGAAAGCAAAGCTTACCACATGTGCATGATTTGTAATGGCAGTTAGGGCTAAAGACTCGCATGGTGGTTGGTGTCAACACTGCCACAAGTCTCATGAGAGGTTGAAATACTGCTGGTACAGAATTCTCAACAGATTGGGTAAGACCACTTGAGGTAATATCATATAATGGATATTGAGCTCCACAGTCAAAACGAGAAATTTCTCCAAAATGAACATCACCGCTGATAAATATCACTCCATTTCTCTGGACATAGTCACCATACGTCCCATAAAAATAATAAATACATAAGATAAATATTTGTTTTAGATGATACTGTCTAATGAGATATCGCAGAAAAAAAATCCAACACACTATACAGAAGAACAAAGTCTAAAACATAACTTTAGAACATATCACAAGAAAGGGCATCTTCCAGAACTTTTTATAATGCTTTACATAGGCTGCATATGGTGAAAAAAGTGCAGGAAATATGCCATTGATGATTTTTTGCTTTGGCACAGCTAAGGAGAACTGATTTTCAGTAAAAGATCAGTACCAAGGAATAGCTTGTCTGCACAGGAAAGTAAAGTAAGCAACCTTACTACTATCGATCAGTCTAAACAGTCGTTCTCTTTCCCTTGGAAAGCGTGCCCAAGACTCCACATAGAACAAAGGTCTAGTTGTCGCAGAAAGATTTGATATTACCTGTAGTCATGCATAGGAAGAAAGTTCTATTGTTCTGATACCAAATATCACATACAAGATGGAAATCAAAGGCAAAGCAAAAGAAAAAAAGGTTAGCAATTACAATCTTCCCAACCCATTCAACATCTTTTAAGCAGGTGAAAAGCAGTAGTACTACAATTATTCCATTGTAAGCAACTATAGGGTGAAATTTTTATCTATGAAACAAATGATACAAAACTTTAGCTCGTATACCATCATCTGCCATGAAATTGTCCTAGAAGACATTACCCAGATGGCTAGTTCTGCAACTCCAGACACCATAACAAGTTTTAGCACATTATCAGTTTTTTATGTAAGCTGTTAGTTTGTGGCACGAGTTCACTATGATTAGTCATTGACTTGTTGTTCCATGGCAAATTCATTTTTAACCAGTGTTCTAGATCTGCTCTATTCCATGAACATCATGAAACACACTGGAGTTGATGTTGTGTTCAGTTAGGACCAGGCAAAGAATATCCTACCTGTATAGAAGATCCAATGATGGTGATCTCTGATTGAGGACCATGCAGCTCCCTCTCCAGCCATTGCCACTGAGGATCTCCCAGTATAGTTCCATCACTTAAGAGTGGGTCTCTGTGGTATCTGGTGTCCAACAGAATTACCTATAGTAATGTATGACTATCTTTTAATACATGTAAAGTAACAATGGAACAGAGTCTGCAATCGAATTTTGCAGACACAGCTGTTCAATTCGGTGTTTCTACATGATGTATGACTATTTTAGAGAATGTACTAGCTAAAAACTTCTCAATTATGTGACCTACTTAAATATCTGTTGTGGTGATGTATTATAGATTTTAACTGAATAGTTTCACTCAACATAAATGACCATGAATAGCAATATTGACGAGAACACAAATATAAACCTGCATTTATATAGTACCAAGCTGCTGTAAACCTTGATATCATATCTACATCTTAAAAGACGCTACAAAATTCAATTTAAGGAGCTGAAACAAAGTAAAAATATGAGCTAACATGATCTAGGAGATTGATATTTCATATCACTCGGTTGTGAATCATAAGGTCAACAGGGGCACACAGGACAAACAGAAAGGAGAACTAATACATTCATGTATGGAGATGCCCTGCTTGAAGAAGTGCTTGGCTTGTTGCCAATACAAAGTAGCAGCAAAAATTGCCATGATATAATAGACTCTACCTTTACCCTTTTTCCTTCAGGGCCAAACATGTATGAGGTATAAACACCAGCTTGTTTCCACCTAAATAAAAAAGAAAAGAGAGCACGATGATATTTCTGATGGTCTACAACTGCATGTATGCAGACCATAAACCTACACAGGAATGTTCAAACATGCTGTAAAAAAACAAATTGACAAGAAATGTTGTCACAAGCATCATGTAGGGGAACTTGTGGGAGAGAGCAGATGGCGTAACTATGGCTGACGAGAGGACGAGGGGTCGCTAGCCCTCATCTCCCCGACGCTGTGATGGATTACGCAAATGCAACACGCAGCCGGAGGCGTGGGTAGCAGGACTGGCACCTAGGGCTAGAAGATAGGGTTAGGGTTTTGGACCTAATTAGAGATTGTGGACCCCTTTATGTAGAACAGGGGTCCCATTTATTTCTAATCCTACTCTAATAGCAACCGGAAGAGTAAACAATAAGATTCTTTTTAGATAGACTTAGACTATTACTTATGGGCCATGTGAGGGCGCCACAGGCTAGACTTGGGCCTATGTGGCAGGCCTGCGCGGGCTGTAGATGCGGCCCCACTAGACATCTGCCCCTCCCTCGAGAAGCAGCTCGTCCTCAAGTTGGAACAAGGGAAACACCTTGACGAACTCTTCGTGAGGAACCCACATAGCCTCTGATGTCGGTAGATTCTCCCATTGTACCAACAGCTCCCCACGATGCCTATCTTTACAAGACTTCAAGACCTTGGCTAGCTGTAGACAAGCACGACCATGATGAATAAGCGTTAGTGTTGGTGGAATCGACGACGAGGTACCTACAAAGGGCTTCAGAAGTCTGACATGAAATACATCATGAATTCGAGAGGCAGTTGGCAACTGAAGCTTGTATGCGATGTTTCCGACACACTGAAGTAGTTGGAAGGACCCGAAATATTTGGGTCCCAACTTGATGCGCCCATGATCAGATAGCATGGTTGTTGGTCGGTGAAGCAGACGCAGCCAAACCCAATCCCCTACTAGGAAATATGTAGGAAAACACGTGGGAGAGAGCGGAGGGCGTAACCGTGGATGACGAGAGGATGAGGGGACACTGGCTCTCGTCTCCCGGGCACCATGACGAATTATGCGAAGGCAATATGCAGTCGGAGGCACGGTCAGCAGGGCCATCGCCTAGGGCTGGAAGATAGGGTTAGGGTTTTGGACCAATTCTAGTTTATTTCTTGCTTGCCTAATTGCAAACGAGTGACCCATTTATATAGAGCAAGGGTCTCATTTATTTCTAATCCTACACTAATACAACTAAAAAAGTAAACTAACGAGACACTTTTTAGATAGACTTAGACTATTACTTATGGGCCATGTGGGGGCGCCACGGGCTGGGCTTGGGCCTATGTGGTAGCCCTGCGACGGCCGTAGGTGTGGCCCCACATGACATCTGATCGTCCCTTAAGAAGCAACACCTTGACGAACTCTTCATGAGGAACCCATGAAGCCTCTAATGTCATCACATTCTCCCATTGTACCAGCAGCTCCAGACAATTCCTAGCTTTATGAGACTTCAAGACTAGGACTGGCAGTCTGGCTCGAGGCTCACAATCCAGCAGGCTCAGGCGAGCCGAGACTCGTGTCTTCTGCGAGCCGAACTCGAGCCACACTTTTGTGCTCTGTAGCCAGCCGAGCCAAGCCAAGCCTGCTCACGAACGGCTTGACGGCTCGGTCAACATTGGTCAACATGCGCCCCAATGTACAACTACACAACTACACTATGTAGAAGCATCCATATTCCCCTTCCTAGCCTTCCAACATCAAGGAATAGCCCAAGTCCCAACATCACTAACTACCGTCCACCGACAACCGCCGCTAATGGAATAAGTCTTGTGTAGCTTTTAGCAGCTTCTAGCTTTTCCGCTTTAGCATCTGGACTAGCATCTTAGAATATTGCGCTACATGGCCAGCCTATATATGTATCCCCAACCGTTCAGGTTGGACATGATATTCTAGTGATCATGAATAGAGAAAATTGCCACAACTCTAAGTGTCATCTCTAACAATATGAGTGTTCTCGCTAACAATTGGTATTAAAGCTATAAGGTTCTATGACCTATCCAATCCCCTCTGCGACTCTCTCCAGCTAAGACGTCGGCCACCCTGTTCGTCTTCCTCCCTCGCCGGTCTACTAGAAACCAACGACTCGACAAGAACCACCCGCACTCCGAGCAGCAACTCAATAGCAGCGGCTTCCTCTCAGTGCAACAGCAATCCCCACAACCATTCCCTTCTAGCGGCGTGCCATGTCCATAGAAGGCTCTCACTGCTCGGTCACCTCGAGTGTGCGGCGTCGGCAGGAGGCAGAACTCGCTGCAGTAGAGGAGCGTGAGTGGGTGGCAGTAGAGGCCGCATTAGTGGTGGCTCAGGTGGCGAGGTTGGCAGAGGTAGAACTGGTAGTAGCAAGAGCAACAAAGGAAGCGGCGGTGGCTACGACACGTGCGGCGGCGGAGCTCGAAGCTCTGAACGGTGGTAGAAGTAGTGGCACTGCCTCCGAGGCAGGTGGCGTCGACGTGGAGGCTGAATTACCAAAGAGGGCGCAGGATGAGCGGGTGGCGCAGTGGGCAGCAGCGCAGCACCGCTCACGCGGTGGTAGCCCAAACGGGCGCGAACGCGGCGACAACGCTCCCAGGGGTGAGCGCAACGATCGTGCTCCTGGCGAACGTAGCCTTCATATGCGATGTGGCTCTCCTTCCCCGAACCGACACCATGGTCTTCATGGCTTCCAGACCATCTTTAAGGACACCAGCGCTGGTGGTAGATGGCCCACCCTCACCAAGACCAACTATGCCGAGTGATCCATGGTAATGAGAGTGAAGCTCCAAGTGTGGCAAATATGGGAGGCGGTCAAATACGACGACGTCGACTATGACGAAGATCGACGGTCGTTGGAGGCCCTTGCTGCCGTCCTGCCAAAGATGCAGTCTTCAATTGCTTGCAAGCGGACTGCCAAGGAGGCCTGGGATTCCATCGCTGTGGCACGTATTGGCAGCGATCGTGCCCGCTAGTGTTCAAGCTAAAGAAGGATGAGGTTGGGATGGTGGTCAAGCACAAGGCTCGGCTGGTGGCACGCGGCTTCGTTCAGTAGGAGGGAGTCGACTTCGATGACGCCTTCGCGCCCGTTGCACGGATGGAGTCCATTCGTGTCCTCTTCGCGCTAGCAGCCCAGGAGGGTTGGTGTGTCCACCACATGGACATCAAGTCTGCTTTCCTCAACGATGACTTGAAGGAGGAGGTCTACGTCGGTCAACCGCTAGGATTCGTCATCCCCGGCAAGGAGAACAAGGTTCTCTGCCTGCGCAAGGCTCTCTACGGCTTGCGATAGGCACCACGAGCTTGGAATGACAAGCTGAATTTCACTCTCAGACAGATGGGGTTCCAGCAGAGCACTCATGAAGCTACAGTCTACCGGCGGAGCAAGGGAGGCAATGCCCTACTGGTAGGTGTCTATGTCGGCGACTTGTTGATCACTGGCACCAAGGAGGAGGAGGCGGAGTCATTCAAGATGAAGATGAAGGCCACCTTCCAAATGAGTGATCTAAAGCTCCTCTCCTTCTACTTAGGGATCGAGGTGCACCAGGACAGCTCCGGCACCTCCCTTCACCAGACCGCATATGCCAAGTGCATCATCGAGCTAGGTGGACTCACCGACTGCAATCCAGCCTACTTGTGGAGGAAAGGCTAAAGCTGAGTTGCGACAGCACGGCGGAGGAGGTGGACGCGACATAGTACCGGCGCATTGTGGGCAACCTTCACTACCTTGTCCACACGCGGCCGGACTTGGCGTTCGCAATTGGCTACGTCAGTTGATTAATGCAACGACCGACAACAGAGCATCAGCAGGCCGTGAAGAGGATCCTACGCTATGTCGTGGGAACTTCTGACTACGACTTGTACTACCCGAGGTGCCCGGTGAGGCGCACTTCATCGAGTACAGCGATAGCGACCACACTGGTGACATCGACACAAGCAAAAGCACCAGTAGGAAACTGTTCTTCCTTAGCATGTGTCTGATCAACTAGGAGTCAATCAAGCAACAAGTGGTGTCTGTCCAGTTGCGAGGCAAAGTACATCGGAAGCCACTCAAGCTCTCTAGCTTGCTCGACTGCTTGGCCATCTTCTTGGCAGAGATGTCGAAGCGGTGGAGCTCAGGGTGGATAGTGAGTCTGCTCTGGTCTTGGCAAAGAATCTCGTTTTCCATGAGCGCAGCAAGCACATCAGAGTGAAGTACCACTTCATCTGTGGTTGTTTGGAGGAAGAGAGCATCAAGTCCAGCTACATCAATACAAAGGACCAACTTGTTGATGTTCTCACCAGGTCCCTTGGAAGGATTAAGTTTCAGGAGTTTCACTCGAGAATTGGTATGATACAAATCTCCCAGAATATGACGCACAAGACTTGGGGAGAGAATGATGGAATAAGTCTTGTGCAGCTTTTAGCTGCTTCTATCTTTTCCGCTTTAGCATCTTGGACTAGCATCTTAGACTAGTATTTTGGACTAGCATCATTTTAGACTAGCATCTTGGAATATTGGGCTGCATGGCTAGCCTATATATGTAGCCCCGACGGCTAGGGAGGAGGGGGCCCGACGGCCAAGGAGGAGAGGGCCCTGGCGGCCAAGGAGGGGGCTCCGTCATCCAGCCCGTCGACGGCGAACAGGAAGGGGGTCCCGGCGGCGGTGGCCAGGGAGGGGCGCCCGACAGTGGTGGCCAAGGAGAGGCGCCCCGCGCCCGGCGGCGGCGGCTAGGGAGGGGATCCCGATGGCGGTGACCAAGGAGGGGATCCCTACGGCGGCAGCCAAGAAGGGGCGCCCGACGGCGGCATCCAGGGCGGCCAGCCCGACGACGGCGGCGACGTGGGAGGCAGCGACAGGGGCAGATCTAGTCGCGCCGACGCCAGATCCGGTCGCGGCGGTGCTGGATTCGGCCGCAACGGTGATCTATCGGCCACTCCAGCGACCTGGAGAGGGAGGGGAGGGGAGGAGGGGGAGGGTGGCGACCGACGTGGTGGACGCCGACGATTGCTCGCCGGCCATGGCTCCAACGGTGGAGAGAGGAGAGGGGAGAGGAGAGAGGGGAGAGCCTAGTGCTCTGATACCATGATAGAATGTCTGTATTCCTCTCCCGAGGGTTTGGGAGGAAAGAAGAAGGGGCATACAAGGGGCCCACAGCCCAGACATACACACACTCTAACCCCTTGCAGCTAAGGGGTATAGTCAAACATATGGAATTGATTATGATGAAACATTTGCACCTGTTGCAAAGATGAGCACGGTAAGAACTCTAGTTTCTTGTGCAGCCAATTTTGATTGGCCCTTGTATCAGTTAGATGTTAAGAATGCATTCTTGCATGGAGATCTCCAGGAAGAGGTTTACATGGAAATTCTACCTGGATTTGCAACGACACAAACTAAAGGAAATGTTTTAAAAGTGAAGAAATCTCTATATGGTCTTAAACAATCACCACATGCATGGTTTGATCGGTTCAGACGTGCCATGTGTGGCATGGGATATAGACAATGTAATGGAGATCATACATTATTCTATCATCATAATGGAGGTAGTATGACCATTCTGGCTGTGTATGTGGATGACATTATTATTACAGGAAATAATCTTATGGAGATTACTAAATTGAAGGAAAACTTGTGTAGAGAATTCGAAGTCAAAGATTTGGGTCAATTGAGATATTTCATGGGTATTGAGGTTGCAAGATCTCCTAATGGAATAGTGCTCTCAGCCTCTCACAACGTAAGTATGTATTAGATTTGCTTAATGATACAGGTATGATTAGATGTCGTCCAACCTCTACTCCTATTGAACAGAATCATAAGCTTTGTGCAGAAACTAGAGATCCAGTGAATAAGGAGAGGTATCAAAGACTTATTGGGCGGTTGATTTATTTATGTCACACAAGGCTTGACATAACTTATGTTGTGAGTGTGGTGAGTCAATATATGCATGATCCTAGAAGTGGACACATGGATGTTGTATATAGGATCTTGAGATATCTAAAAGGGAGCCCAGGCAAAGGTTTATGGTTCAAGAAAAATGGACATTTGAATGTAGAAGGCTATTGTGATGCAGATTGGGCTAGCAGTTTTGATGATAGAAGGTTAACCTCAGGATACTACGTGTTTGTTGGAGGCAATCTGGTGTCTTGGAGGAGTAGGAAGCAACCTATAGTGTCTCGCTCAACTGCTGAGGCAGAATACAGGGCGATGTCAGTAAGTTTGAGTGAAATGTTATGGGTGAGAAATCTCCTATTTGAATTAAAGTTACTGACGAATACTCCAATGAAACTATGGTGTGATAATCAGTCAACTATCAATATTGCTAATAATCCAGTTCAGCATGACAGGACAAAACATGTTGAGATAGATTGTTTCTTTATCAAAGAAAGGCTAGATGAAGGAATTCTGAAGCTCGGATATGTGATGTCTAGAGAACAGTTAGCTGATTGTCTAACAAAGTCTTTGGGTGTTACTGACTTTGTATCTTTATGTAACAAGATGTGCATGATAGATATATATTGCCCATCTTGAGGGGGAGTGTTGGGTTGTATGTGCTGTTTGTGTGTGCCTTGGCCTAGGCCCAAAAGGTCCATACACATCATGTATATATGAGATACCAATAGAAACTCTAGTGAATTAAGAAAGAGAAAAAATTTCTCCACCGGTTTCTTCAATTTCTAATCCTACTCTAATAGAAAATGGAAGAGTAAACTAACAAGACTCTTTTTATATGAACTTAGACTATTACTTATGGGCCATGTGGTGGCGCCACGATTTGGGCTTGGGCCTATGTGGCAACCCTGCACCGACCGTAGGTGTGGCCCCACATGACATATGCCCCTTCATCGAGAAGGGGCTCGTCCTCAAGCTAGAACAAGTGAAACACCTTGACGAACTCTTTGTGAGGAACTCATATATCCTTTAATGCATGTAGATTCTCCCATTGTACTAGTAGCTCTAGAAAATCCATAGCTTTACGATACTTCAAGACCATGGTTGGTTGTTGACAAGCACGACCATGACGAATAGGCGATAGTGTCGATGGAATCGATGGAAAGGTACCTACAAAGGACTTTAGAAGTCCGACATGGAACACATCATGAATTCAGGAGGCAGTTGGCAACTGAAGCTTGTACGCTATGTTTCCGACACGCCGAAGTACTTGGAAGGGCCCGAAATATTTGGGTCCCAGCTTGGTGCGCCCATTATGAGATAGCATGGTTGTTGGTCTGTGAAGCAGACGCGGCCAAACCCAATACCCTACTGCAAAATGTGTAGGGGGAACGTGTGGGAGAGAGTGAAGGGTGTAACCATGGATGACGAGAGGACAAGGGGTCGCTGGCCCTCGTCTCCCCGACGTCGTGACGGATTACGCCAAGGCAACACGTAGCCGAAGACGCGGACAGCAAGGCCGATGCTTAGTGCTGGAAGATAGAGTTAGGGTTTTAGAGCAATACTAATTTATTTCTTGCTTACCTGATTACAGACTATGGACCCCTTCATATAGAGTAGAGGTCCCCTTTATTTCTAATCATACTCTAATCGGAACTAGAAGAGTAAACTAACAAGACTCTTTTTAGATAAACATAGACTATTACTTATGGGCCATGTGGGGGCGCCAGGGGCTAGGCTTGGGCCTGTGTGGCAGCGCTCCGTCGGCTGTAGGTGCAGCCCCACATGACAAATATCACAAAAGGTAAGAAGAATACCATAATATAAATAAAAGACTGCATAACAGGTGAGCATTAAAAATAAAATAAAAATTAAGCCCAGTATTTCCAGGTATATACCGTGAACTATCTTTTGCTTCATCCAAAAAATCTAATAGAAGTTTTTGACTCAACACTTTCCCAATAAATTCTTTTCCTGCATCATTCAATCCATAATCATGGTCATCCCATGTTCCAATAACCTGCAAAATTTAGTGAATGATAGTGACATAGTATTACCAACTCCTAAAGTTTTAAAGTGGGATTGTCAAAACAAGAAATGATAGCAATGTTTATGTTGCAGAATGCCCATGAGTTTGGCTGATATAGAAACTGTCCCAACCATGACATAGAGCAGAAATGAGCAAGTCGTCTTATGCATCATTCTTTCAACTATGGAAATGATTCCTTTACTGCTGAAGAATCAGCTCATACTACACTGAAGAAAACAAAAAAAAGATTGCCAAATGCCAATAAGAAACAGAGCATGCAAGAACTGAACTGCATCAACCTTTGAGAAAAAGGAAAAACTTGTGACTTTTTTTTTGAAAGAATGCATGAGAGCTGCATTCAATTATATTAGAAGACAAGAAATGTTACAAGCAATATTCAGAATGGATAACACAAACAAGTAAAGCGGAATCACCTACATATTTTAAAAGCATTTCAAAACACCAAAAGGCAGCTATTTACTTACTACTATATTTCCTTAAGATATACTTCTCCTACACCTGTATGCCCAAACTCATGGGCGAAATGGCTACCTAATTGTTATTAAAACACCAGCGACAAGATCTCACATGGCACCATCTATGGGGGAAATATCATGTGCAATCTGCAATCGTGCAATCTGATGCATCCAATCAAGATCCACTGGTTATATATGAAACCTATTACTTTTTTACTTTTTTCATATGTAACCGTTGGATCTTGATTGAATGCAACAGATCACACGATTGCATGATTGCACGGGATATTTCCCCACCATCTATCACAAGCCTATGAATAACTAAGTAAACTAACTACATCGGCACTAAGGTACAATGAGCAATGAGGAATCAATGCAGGAAATGGGCACTAGCGAATATTACAGAAATGACTAAAAGCTCACCAGAGCCCTCTCCCTGAGCTTGGCGTACCCTGGTTTGGCCTTGGCCATCTCATAGCGCCTGCGCAGCTCCTCCTCCGGCGATGGGTAGAACTGCGGCACGTTCTTCCAGGGCCCCACCGTACTCTCCCTCCCGAACAACCGGAACGGCCTCTTGTTGTCGCCGTAGACATTGTCCCCGAGCCAGATGAACACCTGCGGGTCGAACCCCACGACGGCCTCCCACACGGGCTGCAGAGGAAGTCCAAACAAACAAACAAAAATCCCATCAGGCAGTCACCCACACCGAGATACGCAGAACAAGGAGACCCAAGATCGAGACGGGCGTGGAGGCGGCGAGCCGGCATGTCGTCGAGCACCTGCGGCGCGCTCTGATTGGCGCAGGAGCCAAAGGCGATCCTGGACACCACGGCCTCGGGATCAGCGCGGAGGGAGCGGGAGAGAATGAAGACGAGAAGAGGGAGGAGGAGAGGGGCTAGCGCTCGCGGGGAGGTGGCCATTGGCGTAGACGAGGTCGCTCGCGGTGGAGGAGAAATGGTGGGAGCGGGGAGCGGGGAGCGGGGAGCGGGGAGAGGAGCGGGGTGGGGATATTCCAATTTCCGAGCCGTCGGATCCTGGCGATGTTTTTACACGTAGGTGTGGCGCCGCGAAGGGAAGGCGGCGGAAGAATATGATTATTTCAAATATGTAAATTAGTTCGAATAAAATTTGGTTTATAAATGAGTTTAGTCATAAACATGATAGGACTCTATTATATTAAAACGGACAGTGGTCGTCCGTCCGCAGCACTCGCGCGCAGCGTGCCTCCCTCCCCGCGTAGCCCATAAAAAACCAGTCAAAATTTGTGCCTCATAAAAACCGTCCAAACCACCGGTTCACTCACGCACCCGGCGCGCCCGCGCCCTGCGCGCGGACTTTCCGTCCACAGCCTCCCTTCCCACGCGCGCAGCGCCGCGCGCCGCAACCACTTCATCTGTCTGCACCGCGTGCATGCAACAACCACCACCACCACACACGCTCAATATCGCAACTGCACGTCCTCACAATGCGGCACCGCTCAACTTACGGCGGAACTCCTACCGTGCACATGGTGTTGCGCCGCCTGAGCCTGGTCCCCGCCTTCTCCTCCGAGCAGTCGCTCCCTGCGTCCACCGACCCCTACCTATCTCCCTGCGTCCGCCGGTCCCAAGGCCCAAGCTCCCCGCGGGTGATGCCCCCACCCAACCCTCCTCGTGCGCAACGCCTCCTTGGTCAGTCGTACCTTGATACTACCCACGTTCGGCAAGGAAAGGAAAGCTGGTGCGGGGGACGATGGCGACAGGGAGGAGAGGTAGACGAGCATGGGGGACGGCGGCAGCGACGAGGAGAGAAAGGCCACGATTTCTCGGCCGCGACGACAGTTGCTAGGTAGAATCTATAGATTTTTGTTTTGATGTTTGTTTTTCTGTGTGTGTTGCTGCCATCCGTACGAAATGGAGTCGATGACAACGTCGTACATCTCCTACCTTTGCCAGATTGCAGGTGAGGCTCAACCAGAGGGGAATTTTATAATTTGTATTTCAATTTTTTTCTCACTGAACCCATGGTGAAGAGTACACAGATGGGGTGGATGAATGGAGAGTGGGAGGAAGATGATGCAGCCGTAGCAGCACATGCCTTCGCAGACCGGCGGAGGGGGGTGGCAAGGAGTTCTACCGTGGCCTGCCGCAACCACCGATGCGGCAGCTCTCGACGGCGTCCTCCACCAATCTCCCCGCGCGAGTACTCCACGCACCAGGGGATCCCCCGCCGCAGCAGAATCAACCACCGTACGATGGTAACAGTGCCACTCATCGGTAGTCGTCCCTGGGTAGGTTTAGGGACACAAAAATTATATTAGCATGCATATCTTACATAATTTAGCTCAATTTAGCTTATGGGGACAATTTGGTGAAAGGATGCAGAAGCTTGTTCAGCGGCGAGTAGTGGACTACACAAGTGGACAAGCACAATTGTTCGTGCTATGTTTAAGTATAACACGAAAAACATCACTCTCAAGAAGTTATAGCTATACATGATTTTGAACTATTTTGTGGGATGCTAAAAATGATACACAGTTCAACTTTGCTCACTACATGCTCTCTCTCTGTCCCTCTCTTTTGTTTCTTTGGAGAACTTTAGATGATTATGAAATGTTCATAAGCTTTCTTATTGTTGTAGTAAAATATCTTGTACCCTATAATTTTTATTTTGCTACTTGCTGAAACATAATTATGTAAATGGCATGCAGGCTCACATGTGGCAGCAGGATGCTAGGGACAGACACACATCACAACCAAACCTAGCTGTTGTTCTGGATGTACGCTACCCTTTCTTAGCTTGTAATAAGCACATTAACAGATAGTAGCCCTGCCTGCTGAAAATACTGCTTTCTTTTTTATACCTATCAGACACTTATTCTTTTGCTGATAACACCTCCTTTTTGGAAAAGTAATTATATTGCTATGTTCTTTACATTCATTTATTTTGTCATTCTTGACACATATACCATATTATTCGAAGTATTGGTTGGCTTGATTGAACTATTGGTGCAATAGAAAAGAGGAACATGTGCTCATTACTTTTCACAGAGATCTCACCATGTAATTCATGTTTCACTTTATGATATCTTCTCTGCACTTGTATATAATATGAATACTAACATATTTATGTCTATAACATACATGGCATTACATGCAACTTCTACAATTATATTTCCATTTTTCATTTAGCATGTTCTTCATAGTATATATTTTTGAAAAACGTTGCTTCTTTGAGATAAATGGCTGGTAGATGTATCGATGTTGTCGTATCCTCTCTTATCTAGAGTGGAATATATATTTTTGTTGAAGCTATTGATAGTTGACATGATATGTTGTTGGAATTATTTTTATGTTATATATACGGAAATTCAAAACCTGATGGTTAGCTCGAGATTGCCAGTGGCGCCTGGGTCACGAATGATGAGGTTGGATGGTAGGAAAAATGTGGTTTAGATAGGGTTTTAGAAGCACATGTCAGATTTTGCTTGATTGATTGTGTTGGTTGATGCGTACCTTTTCACATAATAGCCATGGCACATTTCTCCTTTTGTTACTTGGTTATGAATGGACTGAAATTTCATTTCATGATTTACTTGGTTGGCTTCTATTTTCAATGATTATGGATCAATTTTATGTATTTACTAAGCATTGTTTCTTATCATCTCAGCATTACTAAACATGTTTAAATAAATACCATACTTTAAATAGTGTTTACCATCAACAATGAGGTTTCGTTGCGAAGCACGGGCGTCTAACTAGTGACATAGTAACGACTCGATAGTAACGGAGTCGGTTAACAATTTTTTTAATTTTTTAAACAAGTGTAATGATTTGAAAAACACGTTAATATTAAAGGGGTGTTTGGTTAGCCTAATTGGTAGGCTACATCGAATCACACAGTTAGAAAAAATGTGGCACACGTTTGTTTAGACTGAACTACAATCATATCAATGAAATAGAGCAAGGGTCCTTTATTTCTAATCATATCAATGAGATAACATGGTTGATGGTCCCACCCAATCCCTACTGCGAAATATGAAGGGAAAAATGTGGGAGAGAGCGGAGGGTGTAACCGTGGCTAACGAGAGGACGATGAGTCGTTGGCCCTCGTTTCCCGGCGTTTTACACGAAGGCAACACGCAGTCAAAGGTGCGGACAACAAGACTGGTGCTTAGGGTTGGAAGATAGGGTTAGGGTTTTGAACCAATCCTAGTTTATTTGTTGCTTGTCTAATTATAGACTATGGATCAATTTTACAATATTTTGAGTGAGTCGTCAGTTGATGTATCCTTTTCTTTTCTAAAAACCAAAGTCATCTCGTCATTCTAAACATAACTTTATTTTGTCTTCAAAGCTAATGTTTTCTGGACGAAACAAAATTTCAACCCACTCTATCACTCTCTACGTGAGCAATCGGAGGAAAAATAATATAATGTCTTAAAATATACATGTTAGAGTTCAAAATTTATCTAAAATATAGTAATTTAGTACACGTAAAAGATAAGTTTTACATATATCTTCAGACTTCTTTATTTATTATTCCACCTAAGTATTTTCTGAGCTTATGGTCATTTAGTTTGAGAAATATATCATAGTTTTTTTACATATCTTTAATGCATATGTCAGTTAGTTTCTGAGCTTACCGGTTGGCACCAAAAGGCTGGAAAAAAAGCCGTGTCGGTTGAGGAGCACTGATTGAGATGAAGCTCCTTTTCTCACTTTGCAACTCGTGTTTGGAGCCAAGCAACTTCGTAAAGATGTCGCAAAGCCAGATGCAAACTAAGCATCATGCTGTTGGTAGAAAAAACTGCACCCTCTCCTTCGTATTATAGATTGGTTTAACTTTCTTTAAATGCGACTTTAAGCAGGTAAATAATTAAAAAAAAAGGTTAGAAAGTATACTACACCCTTACACTCTCTGCTTCATATTATAGATTGGTTTAACTTTCAAGTCAAGCTTACCTAATTTTGACCAAAAATATATTAACATATATAATATTAAATAAATATACTATTAAGATATATTTCAGTTATTAATAAATATTTTGATATTGCAGTTATTAATAAATATTTTTCTGCAAAACTAATAAAAAAGTTTAACTTATTAAAAAATAAACTTGTTATAATATAGAGCGATGGATGAAGGACTTAACAGTAATTATTGGGGTGAAATAAGAGATAAATTTATGCTACGGATAACGTTGCTTACGGGTATATGATTGCTCTTAAAAGGCATAGGAAGAACCAATCTGCAGCATCTGATTCGAATAACAATCCACAGGCACATGCTATATGATCCAACAGCAGCCATTCCAGGCTTCACAAAAAATACACATAAAATCTACACTGAAGACGTTAAAGCGCACGGTTGCAAGGTTACAACTAAATACTATAACTAACCTTATATTAGAGAGTGAGATTAGATGCTAACAGCGGGAGACAGACATATAGAGAGAGAGAACTTAACATGTGGGCCATGGAGCAGTATACGGACCTTAACACCCCCTTCAAACTCAAGGTGGAAAAGGTGGATTTGAAGCATTGAGTTTGAAATTTGCTACCTATAGCTCCGAGGGCACATACTAAAGATCAATTGTTTTATGATGATAATAAGACCGAGTAAAATAAGCATCAATTCTAATATATTTTGTAAGCTCATGCTTTATAGGATCGTTGGCAATATGTATGACTCTAGAGTTGTCACATAGAAGAGGCATGGGAGTATCACAAGAAATACCAAAATCACCTAACAACTATCTCGGCCAGACAATCTCTGAAGTAGTAGTGGCAAGCGCTCGAAGTTCTACTTCTGTACTAGACCGAGACACAACTGCTTGCTTCTTGGACTTTAATGCAATAGGAGAAGAACCAAGAAGAATGCAATAACTTATGACAAAAGGACAATATGTAGGATCACTAGCCCAAGTAGAATCTGAGTAAGCATGAAGCTCAAGTGGGCTATCAGTAGCATAGAACAAGCACTGAGATAATGTCCCTCTTAAGTATCTCAGCACACGAAACAAATGTCCAAAATGGACAGAAGTAGGAGCACTCGCAATTGACTCAAAATATGAATGGCATGAGTAAGATCAGGTCTTGTTACCGTGAAATAGACAAGACTTCCCACAATATGGCAATACCTAGATGGATCCTCAAGGGGTGAACCATCAGTGGGACGGAGCTGCAAATGAAGGTCCATAAGTGTAGTCTTTGTCTTATTGTCACTAAGTCCAGATGGTGCAATCAGATCTTGTATGTATTTGGACTAAGAAATATAATATCCCTTAGAAGAATGCAAAACATCAATCCCTAAGAAATAACTGCTCACCAAGTTTATTTTCCACAGATGATATATATTCCGCATCTTCTCCCGTAATCAACATATCATCCACATACAAAAGAAGCAATGTACGTCCTAGTTGGAAGGACCCAAAATATTTGGGTCCCAGCTTGGTGCGCCCATGATGAGATTGCATAGTTGTTGGTCAGTGAAGCAGACGGAGCCAAACCAATTCCCTGCTGTGAAATATGAAGAGGAACATGTGGGAAAGAGCGAAGGGCGTAACCATGGCTGACTAGAGGACGAGGGGTCGCTGGACCTCGTCTTTCTAATGTCGTGACAGATTACACGAGGGAAACATGTTGTCGGAGGCGCAGGCAACAGGGCTGACACTTAGGGCTAAAAGATAGGGTTAGTGTTTTAGACCAATACTAGTTTATTTCTTGCTTGCCTAATTACAAATTGTGGACACCTTTATATAGAGCAGGGTCCACTTTATTTCTAATCTTACTCTAATAGGAACTAGAAGAGTAAACTAATAAGACTACTTTTAGATAAACTTACACTATTACTTATGGCCATGTGGGTGCGCCATGGGCTAGGCTACCACAGGCTCGGTTTGGGCTAGTGTCGCAGCTCAATGCCCACCGTAGGTGTGGCCCCACATGACATATGCCCTGATGGATATGCCCAAGAAAATTCAGTGCATTGGAAGCTTCAATAGGTAGTATCAGAAGTTTCAATTATTTTCTAGTCTTGAGTCAAAGAGAAAATGTTGCTTCAGAAGTTCTGATATTGTATCGGAAGTTCCGACGAGCCAAAAGTTCTGATTTTGGAATCGGGAAATTGTACTGATCGGAAGTTCCGATATGTGTATCGGAAGTTCTGAGGTAGGCAAAAACAGATTGGATCTGTTACAATATCGGACTGAATCAAGAAAAAATACCATATCAGAAGTTCTGATCCAAGATCAAAAGTTCAACTATTGGGAAATAGGGGAGCTACGCTAGCCGCCAAATTCAAAATGTCCGCCCTAAGCCCAAGACCCATGCGCGTGCGAGATCATAGATCATTACCTTCTACCATGAAACACGCTAGGTGCAGCGGAAGATGTCGGAGTAGGGCATCAAGCCTATTCTAGCTTCGTCCTTGCCATCCCTCACCAATCTGGTTGGTGAAGACGATGTAGTTGTTTACGTGAAGAAGTCCACGAGCGTCGCTATTGGAGAAACGTCTCCACGGTATCCACACGTATAGGGATGGAGTTCCTCCCACGACAGCGTGCTAGCACCACACGTGAGAGATGGGAATTCCTCGACCTCAACGATTGAGATCAAGAAAGGGAGGAGATGAGCCTATGCTGGCTAGGTCTAATCTATGCTTATTGCTTTTTTCCTAAGACCTCATCCTCCTCTCTTTACATAGGCCTGAGAGCCCCTGGTCATCCACATCTTGGAACTCACAAATCGGTTACAACCGATTTTTGTTCATAACAGATCCAATCTGTTTGCCCATGTAGGAACTTCCAATTCTGGATCGGAACTTCCAATAGGGTATTTTAGGTCTCCCAATTCAGTATGACACGCAACAAATCCAATCTGTTTTCGCCCACCTTGGAACTTCCGATACACATATTAGAACTTCTGACCAATATAATTCTCTTCGATTCCAAATCAGAACTTTTGGCTCGTCCGAACTTTTGATACCATATCGGAACTTTTGAAGCAACATTTTCTCGCTAACCCCAGACTAGAAAATAATCAGAACTTCCGATACTACCTATCGGAACTTCTAAAGCAACATTTTCTCCCTTTGGCGGAATCCCTACTTCGACTACTCGTGCCAGACCCGTCACGCTGTTGTCGGTCTGACCAAGTCCCACACGCCAAAGCGCTCTGCATCAGGCTTCATCGCATCAGGCTTCATCACGCCTACACTTCGCGTCGGACGAAGTCGTGCCAGCGCGTGGCGTTGTAGTATTTTTGTTGTGTCAAAGACTTTGCACCGAACCCTACTGTTCGAAGCCTGCCTTTGGCCAGATTGATCTGAATGTCAAAGGTCCCCTTCGGCGAAACCCTTCGCACCAGATGCCGAAGGTCCCCCTTCGGCGAAATCCTTCGCGCCAGACGTCGAAGGCCCCCTTTGGTGAACCCTCTGCACGGTATACTTCGAACCAAGTCAAGCTCCGTTCAGCTAGCTGGTTTATTTTGTTTATATATTTCTTTTCGGCTAATTGGATTATTTACTTGTGATCTGATTACCTGGCGACTCCACCCCCTTGCCACTGTTAAGGGTAGTCGGAACACGACGTCGGTGTTGTGTTATGCTTAGGCTTGTCCCTAAGTATCCGCACACTTTTGGATCATCGAACTGACCCAAGTACGGGAGCATGTTTTCGTGTCAACACACTTTTTGGCGACTCCGCTGGGGAGGGCTAAGCCAACATGACAAGTACACCTACATCGACTGCGGGTATGTCTACAACGACTACTATGTCTACATTGCCGATGGATCCCATGGGAGGCATAGATATCGACAACCACAACATCATGACGCCTACCCTTGAAGATATCCCCGAAGAGGACTGGGCAGAGATCGAGGCAAAAATGAAAGTGCTACAAGACCTCATGCTTGGGAGCTATGTCAAGACACACGCGGGCTTCATCAAGCGCGACGTCAACGTCCCCGACCTCGCTTGGACCTAGGTAACACCGGTATCGCCTCCTTTATCTTCTTTAGAAATTCAGCAAAAAATAGCCGCATCAGTAGATCAAGCTGTTAGCGCTTTGCTAGCCAACCATTTAGACTCGGCGGTTAGCTCTTAGGTAGAGGCGACACTTAGAATGTTTGGCTTTACCAAAGCCATACCTTCAGCTCCGATTGCTAGCGTACCTCCGATAAATCACATTTACAACAGAACTGACGGTAGTACCGGCAAAGCCATTGCGTCTCCGGCCTCAGCATCTATGGCCGAGACCAGTCACCATTCTTATGGCCAAACTAACACTGCCTACTATGCGCCACCTCCACCTACGCACACGCTAGTTTTTGCCACGTTGCCTGCGCCGCATGCTCCCGCTCAAACGCATAGGCCCGAACATGTCATACATCTCGAGCTAGCGCATGAGGAGGACCCCCGTGGCCAACACGCCGACATACCACCACGTGTCACGCCTCTGCATGAGAGACGCGCGCAGGCAGTAGGCCAAGACGACATAGAAGAGCGGATCCGCACACTATTTAGGGAGTGCACCGGCTTAGTACCTAGGGGTCGGGCTAGGGTTTACTGGAAGGCGTACCTCGACCATTTCGATACAATTCCTTACCCTCGTGGCTATAGAGTCCCTGAATTCACCAAGTTCGATGGTGAGGGTAGCAAAACCACACTAGAGCATGTCAGTCAGTTCTTAGCACAGTGTGGAGAAGCTAGTGGGTCGGACGCTTTAAAGCTTAGACTATTTCTCTTTCCCTATCTGGCACCGCTTTCACTTGGTTTTCGGTGCTCCCGCCGAACTCTGTCCAAACATGGGTTGAATTGGAACAAAATTTCCTTGACTATTTTTATACGGGTGAGATATAACTTAGGCTTTCACACTTGACATCGGTAAACATAAATCTAGCGAGAGTGTCTCCGAGTACATCAAGCGCTTTAGAGATACCAGAAACTGATGTTTTAGTCTCAATATTTCAAAGAGGGATTTAGCGGATCTAGCTTTCAACGGGTTGCGTTCTGAGATTAAAGAAAGGCTAGACAACCAAAACTTTTTAGAAGTTAGCCAAGTCTTACAACAGGATCTAGTCCAGGAAGGTCGAACAAAAGATAAAAAGTTTGTCAAAACATTTAACAAACCTAGGGATAAAGTCCACATTATGGAACACTCTGACGAGGAAGAATCGGAGAAGGAAGAAGATTCGATTGACATGTATGCGGCCAAATGGGTTTGGAATGCTAAAAGTACGGCTGTCTCCCACGAAGAGTCGGTATAGCGAAGTCAAATACTCGTTTGATATAACTAAGTGTGATAAAATATTTGATTTCCTCTTGAAGAGCCAGCTTCTCAGGTTGTCGAAAGGCCAAGTCATTCCATCCACCGACGAGCTAAAGAAACGCCCCTACTCTAAGTGGCATGATTCACATTCCCATTATACTAACGACTACAATGTTTTTCGTCAGTAGGTTCAATCGGCCATAGAAGAAGGATGATTGAAAATAGATCCCAGTCCAAAGATGAAGATGGACAAAGACCCCTTTCCCGTGAATACCGTCGACCTCGATGAGAAGAGAGTACTGATTCGGCCAGAGCAGGCCGAGTCAACTAAGGGGAAAGCGGTCGTTATTGGAGAATCATGCACACACACGCTTGTACCAAAGAACCCTAAAGTAGGAGTGTGGAAAAGAAATGTCAGCACATCTCCTTCGGCTAGGGCTCGCAAGAAATCGAAGGTGACATATCAGATGCTGTTGAACAATGATGAGGACATCACTTCACATGATACACACATGCACCACCATGATACACACATGCACCAACATGATACACACCTGCACCACCATGATACACACGTGCACCAACATGATACACACATGCACCATCAATTACAGGGACCAATCACACGCGCCCGCGCCCGTCGCTTGAACCATGAGGTTAATTCTTTCCTTAGCAACTATGTTAATATTTGTTTGGATGAGATGCTACTGAATACTAGTGATATTTTGTTGCTTAGGAACATGGTAGATGGAATAGAAGAGTTGGAGTTGAAGACGGAGTCGCGCGGATGATTTGAAGTCAAGAATTCGCTGGTTCGGACTACATCAACCACCATGCACCAAAATGGGCATAACTTCCTCATACGAAGTCCGATTGGCGCGTTCTTGGACTTTTTGGAAAGCTAAGGAGAAGACGGATCGTTTGGCATTGGTTTCGCCTCATTTGGAGTCTCGAGTCGTCCTGTTTGACTAAAACAGTCCTACATGACAGAGTTGGGCCGAGTTGGACCTTGTACTGAGTTGGAGGCCGTGTTGGCCCATAGTCCGAGTCGTGTGCGCCTCCTACAGGCTGCCCATACCTTATATACTCACGCCAGCCGCCTTTAGGGTTAGGTTTTGCTTTGTTTGCATCTACACTTGTGTGTTTAGATCCCGCTCCTGCACCAGACCAATTGGCTGCTGCATCAGCGTTTGTGAAACCTCTCCTCATCATAGTTCATCTGTGATTTGGCATTCGACTTGTATCTTCCTGTTCTTGCTTGTGTTCTTGGGTTCGCTTGCAGGAACTAGCCTTTGTGGCGAGGTCAATCGCGCCCTGCGTGGTTGATAACCGACGGAGACAGTGGTGTAGCGATTGCAAGATTTTGATCTGTCGGACCAGAGCCTTGGATCGTCAACGTCGAGATTCTCCACCAATCCAAGTTATCCTTACCTAGCGGAAGATCGGGACCAATCCCCCATTAGTTGGTATCAGAGCTCAGATTTCCCGTTAGGTAATCTCGATCTCCTTTTGTTTTTACCTAGAGTCCAGAAAACCCTCACAAAAAAATCCCCACCAAAACCCCCTTTATGCCTTGCGATTTTAATTTCAGTTTTAACTTTGTTGAGTTTGTGTTCTTGGTCGAGTCTTGTTGCTGGTTTAGTCCCCCCTTTGTGTCGTTTTATTATTAGTTGGACTTATGTCTCAAAAATTCCCCCCACCCGAAACCCCCCTCCACAACCCTAGTCGGTTTCCACATCGAGTCCTTGTGACCCCCCTTCGGTAAAACAGGCATAACTTTTCGCTCGTTTGGAAGAAAAATTTGAAATTTTTTGAGCATCTTCTTGACCCAATTTGGAACCGACCCTAACATGGGTTTCCCCTGTTATCCCTCATTAGAATTGCCAAAAAAAATCAGGAAGATAAAGAAAAAAATTGGTCAAAGTTTTTGCACGCCGTTCAGAGAACTTGTTGAATTTCTGTGAACCACATCCCACCTCAGTTGTAGGTGCCAATTTTTAGTGGTTGCATCTCTTTTCATCCTTTTTCAAAAAAAATATAGTGAAAAAAAAGAAGAACAAAAAAAAAGAAACGAGAAGTAGCGAAGCAAAAGAGAACCGGTCCTGTTGTTTGCTACCTTGCTCTGTCTCCTCTTGAGTTTTGGGCACATAGTTTCCCTCTATTGCTTGAATTTTCACCTTGGGAGCACTAAGGCCAGCAACTTTGATGAGTACTAGGGAACACTTATTGAACTTGGTTTAACTGTTATTACTATCGCTATTCCTTGCTACTTACTTTACCTTCTAAGCTACACCTTCTCTTGGTCAGGACAGGTTCACATCTTGCAATCGCCACCACCCTCCACTTGGTTCTTCACCTGTAGGCCGGTGACCTCACTGCGGCATGGTAAGAACACTTGCAAGCATGGGTAAGGCGCTTGATGGATTGCTTCCACCACACACCCACCACTCCACCTAGTTGCGTTCCATAAGGATTATTCTTTGTTGTTTGTCTTTTCACTAACATGGCAGATAACAACGGTACCCCTCCATCCGATTTTAATGACTGTGCCTCTTCCGACCATGAAGCACTTATTGTACAACGTGTTTTGAGCACTCACATGGAGCAGGACGATCGGGCACAACGGAATAATCTGTTTCAGACCTTCTTCATCGTCAATGACCGTCGTGTACGTGTCATCATCGACAGCGGTAGTTGCAACAATTTGGTGAGCCTCGACATGGTAACGAAGCTTCAACTTCCCACACATGCGCATCCACACCCTTACCATGTGCAATGGTTCAACAATAGCAGTAAGGTCAAGGTAACACAAACTGCTCACATCAAATTTTCCATTGGTACATACTTCGGAGTTGCTGATTTTGATGTAGTACCAATGCAAGCATGTTCTCTATTACTTGGTAGACCTTGGGAGTATGATACTGATGCTACACACCATGGTAGGAGAAATAAGTACACATTTATGTATAAAGGAAAGAAAGTTACTTTGCTTCTTATGACTCCTGCTGAAATTGTGAAATTTGAACAAGAAAACATGCTAAGGACGCACAAACGAGCACAGAACCTTTTGAAAATCAGCAAGTAGCTAAGACACTTTTGAGGCAACAGAAAGATAAAGTTGCTTCTCCTTCTTCATCACAAGTTATTAATTTGAAAGGACGTGTCATGCTTGCAACTAAAACTGACCTTGCTGAAATTTGTGATGATACTCCCTTGATATATGGCTTGATTTGCACGAACGTGCTGTTTTCACTTGCGAACATTCCTAGCTCCGTTCCTGTTGCAGTCACTGACCTTTTGCAGGAGTTTAACAATGTTTTTCCTGCTGAGATACCACCCGGGCTGCCACCGATACGCGGCATCAAGCACCAAATTGATTTGATCCCGGGAGCGTCTCTTCCTAATCGTGCAGCGTACCGTACCAATCCAGAGGAGACAAAAGAAATTCAGCGCCAAGTACAGGACCTTCTTGATCGTGGGTACGTCCGTGAAAGCCTTAGTCCTTGTGCAGTACCCGTTCTTTTGGTGCCTAAGAAAGATGGTAGTTGGCACATGTGTGTTGATTGTCGTGCTATTAATAATATCACCATTCGATATCGACACCCTATTCCTAGATTGGATGACATGCTTGATGAGCTTAGTGGTGCCATTATCTTTACTAAGATCGATCTCCGTAGTGGCTACCACCAAATTCGCATGAAACTAGGTGATGAATGGAAAACTGCTTTTAAAACAAAGTTTGGATTATACGAGTGGCTTGCCATGCCTTTTGGACTTACTAATGCACCTAGTACCTTCATGCGCTTGATGAATGAAGTCCTACGGCACTTTATAGGACGCTTTGTGGTAGTATACTTTGATGATATCTTGATTTACAACAAGTCTTCCACTGAACATGTTGAACACCTACGTGCTGTTTTTTCTGTCCTACATGAGGCTAGATTGTTTGGTAACCTTGAGAAGTGCACGTTTTGCACGGATCGAGTTGTGTTTCTTGGATATGTTGTCACTTCACAGGGCATTGAGGTTGACGCGACGAAGGTAGAAGCAATCAACAGCTGGCCGCAACCTCAAACTATCACACAAGTACGTAGTTTTCTTGGTCTTGCAGGTTTCTACCAGCGTTTTGTGAAAGATTTCAGCACCATAGCCGGTCCCTTGAATGAGTTTACCAAGAAGGGAGGTACTTTTACTTGGGAACCAGCACAAGAACAAGCTTTTGCCACACTCAAGGATCGCCTTACACATGCACCTCTACTTCAGCTACCCGACTTCGGTAAGACTTTTGAGTTAGAATGTGATGCTAGTGGTTTTGGAATAGGAGGTGTGTTGTTACAAGGAGGTAAACCCGTGGCCTATTTTAGTGAGAAATTACATGGTCCACAGTTGAATTATTCTACCTATGATAAGGAATTATATGCCTTAGTGCGTGTGCTTGAAACTTGGCAACATTACCTTTTACCTAAGGAGTTTATTATTCATTCGGATCATGAAGCATTGAAGCATATACGTAGTCAGGCAAATCTAAATAAACGACATGCTAAATGGGTAGAATTCATTGAGACTTTTCCATATATCATTAAGCATAAGAAAGGCAAAGATAATGTGATTGCCGATGCTTTATCTAGACATTATACATTGCTTTCTCAACTTGATTATAAGATCTTTGGTTTAGAAACATTGAAGGACATGTATGCTACTGATTTGGACTTCAAAGATGCTTTTGCAAATTGTACAGATGACCGTGCTTGGAAAAAATATGTGCTGAATAATGGATATCTTTTTCGTGCTAACAAGTTATGTGTGCCGGCTAGCTCTCTTCGCTTGTTGTTATTGCAGGAAGCACATGGTGGTGGTTTGATGGGTCATTTTGGATCAAAGAAAACTGAAGATTTGTTGTCCACACACTTCTATTGGCCTAGGATGAGACGAGATGTTGAGCGCTATGTGGCACGATGCACTACTTGCAATAAAGCTAAGTCCCGTCTAAACCCACATGGTCTTTATATGCCTCTGCCCGTTCCTAGTGTACCTTGGGAGGATATTTCTATGGATTTTGTGTTAGGATTACCTAGAACTAAGAGGGGGAGGGATAGTATTTTTGTGGTGGTAGATCGGTTCTCTAAAATGGCACATTTTATACCTTGTCACAAGAGCGACGACGCTACCAATGTTGCTGATTTGTTTTTCAGTGAGGTCGTGCGCTTGCATGGAGTTCCCAATACCATCGTTTCAGATCATGATGCTAAATTCTTAAGTCATTTTTGGCGGACGTTGTGGCATAAGTTGGGGACGAAGCTGCTGTTTTCGACTACTTGTCACCCCCAAACGGATGGGCAAACGGAGGTCGTCAACCGTACGTTGTCCACCAAGTTGAGGGCTGTTTTGAAGACCAACTTGAAGCTCTGGGAAGAGTGTCTACCTCATATTGAGTTTGCATATAATAGGTCAGTACACTCCACTACTAAGGTAAGTCCGTTTCAAGTGGTCTATGGCTTTAATCCGCGTGCTCCTATTGATTTGCTACCATTGCCACCATCTGAAAAATTGAATTTTGATCCTACTACACGTGCTGAATTATTGCTTAAGATGCATGAAACTATTAAAGCAAACATAGAGAAAATGAATGAGAAATATCGTGCTTATGGTAGTAAGGGTAGAAAAGAGATAACATTTGAACCAGGTGATCTTGTTTGGTTGCACTTGCGCAAGGATCGTTTTCCTGATTTGAGAAAGTCTAAATTGATGCCCAGTGCTCATGGTCCTTTCCGTGTGCTTGAGAAGATTAATGATAATGAATATAAACTTGAGTTGTCTGCAGCTTTTAGGGTTAGTCCCACATTTAACATTTCAGATTTAAAGCCCTATTTGGGAGATGACGATGAGCTTGAGTCGAGGACGACTCCAATTCAAGAGGGGGAGGATGATGAGGACATCACTTCACATGATACACACATGCACCACCATGATACACACATGCACCAACATGATATACACCTACACCACCATGATACATACGTGCACCAACATGATACACACATGCACCATCAATTACAGGGACCAATCACACGCGCTCGCGCCCGTCGCTTGAACCATGAGGTTAATTCTTTCCTTAGCAACTATGTTAATATTTGTTTGGATGGGATGCTACTGAATACTAGTGATATTTTGTTGCTTAGGAACATGGGAGATGGAATAGAAGAGTTGGAGTTGAAGACGGAGTCGCACAGATGATTTGAAGTCAAGAATTTGCTGGTTCGGACTACATCAACTACCATGCACCAAAATGGGCATAACTTCCTCATACGAAGTCCGATTGGCACTTTATTGGACTTTTTGGAAAGCTAAGGAGAAGACGGATCTTTTGGCGTTGGTTTTGCCTCATTTGGAGTCTCGAGTCGTCCTGTGTGACTAAAACAGTCCTGCATGACAGAGTTGGGCCGAGTTGGACCTTGTACTGAGTTGGAGGCCGTGTTGGCCCATAGTCCGAGTCGTGTGCGCCTCCTACAGGCTGCCCACGCCTTATATACTCACGCCAGCCGCCTTTAGGGTTAGGTTTTGCTTTGTTTGCATCTACACTTGTGTGTTTAGATCCCGCTCCTGCATCAGACCGATTGGCTGCTGCATCAGCGTTTGTGAAACCTCTCCTCATCATAGTTCATCTGTGATTTGGCATTCGACTTGTATCTTCCTGTTCTTGCTTGTGTTCTTGGGTTCGCTTGCAGGAACTAGCCTTCGTGGTGAGGTCAATCGCGCCCTGCGTGGTTGATAACCGACAGAGACAGTGGTGTAGCGATTGCAAGGTTTTGATCCGTCGGACCGGAGCGTTGAATTGTCAATATCGAGATTCTCCATCAATCCAAGTTATCCTTACCTAGCGGAAGATCAGGACCAATCCCCATTAAACAAACATTCGAAAATGACCAAGGAAACAGGCCCCCACGAAAAAAGGCTAATATAGCCGAAGGGGACAAGGAAGTCAGGAGGTGGCTTCAGACCACATTGGCCGAACCCTCCGCACGGTGGCTTCGGACCCAAGTGGTCGAACCCCCCGTATAGTGGCTTCAGACCCCAGTGGTCGAACCCTTCGCACAGTGGCTTCAGACCCCAATGGTAGAACCCTACGCAGAACGAGTTCGGCCCCCAATGGTCGAACCCTTCACATGACAAGCTCGAACCCCGATGGCTGGACTCAACTCCGCTCTGGGAGAACCCTCCGGTAGGAGGTTTCAACCCACAATGGCTGAACATACCTCCGTCCTGGCAGGACCCTTCGCTAATATGGTCCGAAATACCTTCAACATGGCCGAGCCCCCCTCAGGGCAATGGGTTCAGCTCGTAATGGGCGAAGCTGTTGGAGCCACCAATGCCTCCTCCATACAACTGGGCAGGAACCCCGTGGGCTCCGTACACCTCACCCCCCGAGTACCCTTCGCAATATCACATTGCCTCATGTTTTCCTTCGGAGTATTATGATTGGCAGGGACAAATAGACGCGGCGAAGGGATACGTCTTCCACAGGCTGTCCATAGTACCTCTGAATCGACTCCCACAAAATGGAGCCAAGGAAGATGGACGCGAGGAGGCGAAGGAGAGGGAGTCCGAAGCCATCACGGTAAGGATAGGGTCTCAGGAAGTCCCAATCCCGAAGGCCCCGTCGCTGAAACCCGATGGAGGTAAGTCCCCTAGTCCAGCCGAAGCTAACGCCGGAGCTCGGTCCGATCGGCCGAACGAGGCCGGTCCGACCGACAGGGTCCGCAGCGAAGTGCCCACCAATTATAAAACACGCGAGGCCGACCTAGGTGGTACCCCTTCGGCCAAAAATCACAGAAACAAGGTGGTGGCGCTTGGTACCAAGCCACAACCATCTTGGGCACCTCTGAGCATGTCCAAATCGCAGAAAAGGCATCTACAACGCCTATGGGCACAGGAGATGCGTGAGAAAAAGGCCGAGGATGAACAAGACGCCATCTTTGAGGAGATCCGCCCTCGACCAGCTGCGAGACAAATATGGAAGATCAAGCCGGTTGAGATGACCAACTCGGCTCCCGTTCCAAGTGACGATGGCGACGATATGCTCAACAACGATTATACACATGTCTCCGAAGGACCCGCACCTCAGGCGATGGACATCAACATCATCATGCTACCCACCGAGTTCGCCCTACTACCAGACGAGGTCGAGGTTGCTCAGTTGAACCTCAGCCCACGCAATGCTATTTTTTAGAAACCCGAGGATACAACTCACCACCTAAAGCCTCTCTATGTCAGGGGTCACATTAACGGGAAGACGATCTCTAGAATGCTTGTCGACGGCGGTGCCGCTGTTAACCTAATGCCTTAATCTCTGTTGAAGAAGCTTGGCAGGGGCGAGGAAGACTTAAAGAAAACTAACCTAATGCTCAACAAATTCAACGGCGGGAGTTCTGAGGAAAAAGGCGTACTCTCCATGGAGTTAACAGTAGGCAACAAGATGTTGCCAACAACATTCTTCATCATTTACGTGCAAGGTAACTACAACGTGCTGCTCGGGCGTGACTGGATTCACGTGAATTGTTGTATTCCTTCTACTTTGCACCAGTGCATGATATAGTGGGAGGGCGATGACATAGAAGTCATACAAGCAGACACTTCAGCTCAGGTAGCATTGGTCGATGTGTCCATCGACGCCATCTACAACAAAGTAGAGTGTCTATCAAGCAGGGACCTTTCAGTACGACTCCGTTAGCGTATCCGGGGACATTTCATACCTGTGTTTGTGAAGCCGGCTGGTGTAGCATGGCTATTTCTAGATTAGTAGCCATGTCTAGCAAAAGTAATCTTGATTGGCTGAAGTCTTGCGTAGAACAATATCAGTCTTCTAAAGACAGTATTGCCGAAGCCATTGAAGATTTTAGCGAAGTAGAGAAATTAGGACAAGGTTTTGAGTTGGCCTATCCTTTAGAAGAAGTTGACATAGGCAATGGTAGCATTCCAAGGCCGACCTTTGTAAACCAAAATTTGCAGGCTGATGAGAAGGCCGAAGTAATAAAGTTGCTTTGGTCGTACGTTGATTGTTTCGCACGGGAGTATAGCGAGATGCCCGGATTAAGCCGCGAGCTCGTGGAGCATCGGCTACCTATTAAACCCGGGTTTAGGCCTTATAAATAGCCCCCTCGTCGCTTTAATTCGGTCATGTATGACTGAGTTAAAGAAGAGATAGAGCGATTACTCAAGGCTGAGTTTATTAGGCCATGCAGGAATGTCGAATGGGTCGCTAACATTGTGCCTGTAGAGAAGAAAGGGAGCGGCAAAATACGAGTTTGTATTAATTTCAGGGATTTGAACAAAGCCACCCCGAAGGACAAGTATCCCATGCCGATAGCCGACATGTTGATCAACAATGCTTCAGGACACAAAGTACTAAGTTTTCTTGATGGCAACGCTGGTTATAATAAAATTTTTATGGCCGAAGAGAACGTCTACAAGATAACCTTTCGATGCCCTAGTTTTGTCGGCTTGTTTGAGTGGGTAGTTATGACTTTTGGTTTAAATAATGCTGGCGCTACATATCAACGTGCTATGAACTTGATCTTTCATGACTTGCTAGGAGTTATGCTAGAGGTCTACATAGATGATATTTTAGTCAAATCGGATGCTATGGAGAACCACTTAGCCGATTTGAGAGTCACCTTTGATAGGATGCATCAATATGGCTTAAAAATGAACCCGCTCAAATGTGCTTTCGTCGTGTCGGCAGGCAAGTTCTTAGGATTCATGATTCATGAAAGAGTTATTGAAATTGATCCTAAGAGGCTTGAAAATTTTAGAAACTTTGCAGCGCCAACATTCAAAAGAGATGTGCAAAAGTTGTTAGGCGAGATGAATTATTTGCGTCGCTTTATATCTAACTTGTCTGGCAAAATCGATGCTTTCATCCCCATACTCCGTCTAAAGAATGAAGCCGAGTTCACTTGGGGGGTAAGTCAGCAAAGCGCCTTTGAGAAGATTAAAGAGTGTTTATCATCGCCACCCGTGGTGAGAGCACCAAAGGCCGGAATTCCATTTCGGTTGTACATCGTTGCAGAAGATAGTGTGATAGGAGCTGTGCTAACTTAAGAGGTAGAGGGGAAAGAGTACATCATCACATTCTTGAGCCGCCGCCTACTGGACACCAAAACTAGGTACGTGTTTGTGGAGTGTTTGTGTTTATCACTTTATTATGCATGTACCAAATTACGTCACTATCTTCTCCCTAACACATGTATTGTCGCTTGCCAAACCGATGTCATAAAGTACATGTTGTAAAAGCCGATTCTAAGTAGAAGAATCAAAAAGTGGGCTTACGCTTTGATTGAATACGATTTGGCTTATGAACCACTAAGAGCTATGAAAGGCCAAATTGTCGCTAATTTTATAGTTGATCACCACATAGATGTAAATTGGGGTAATGATATTGCTCTAGTTGAAGTAATGCCATGGAAACTTTATTTTGATGGTTCAGCTTGTAAGAATGGCCAAGGTATCGGAGTAGTTCTCATATCACCTAGTGGCATGCACTTTGAAACCTCGGCCCGTTTAGAATTCCCTTCTACTAATAACCAAGCTGAATATGAAACTTTATTGCTAGGACTTGAATTGCTAGAATCCATAGGTGCTTAACATGTTCATGCGCATGGTGATTCCCTGCTAGTAGTACAGCAAGTAGCTAAAAGTGCTCAATGTTTTAATGGCGTGCTAAATAGTTACTTGGATAAATGTTTAGACATAATTGCTACTTTTGACGACTTCAAATTTTCTCACGTGGCAAGAGAAGCCAATTCAATTGCAAATGATTTGGCTCAACAAGCATCTGGCTATCAAGTCAAGAGAGGAAAATTTTCTGTACAAGAAAACCAGATGTTTGGTATTACTACCGAGGGACTTGAGGCGGATGCGAGGTCCGTCAGACCCTCTAGAACAGACCCCTCCGACCACCGGAGGGTGTTGCGTTCCAGAGCCCTTGTATCGGAGCCCTTCATCCACCGAAGGAGCCTACACACCGGAGCCCTTGTGTCGGAGCACTTCGTCCGCCAAAGGCTCCTACACGTTGAAGCCCTTGCACCGAAGCCTTCTGGGCAACAGAATTCTTCACACGCCAGACCCCTCCGGCGGGAGGCTTTGGTCTGATCGGCTCCGCACGGTCGATCCAGTCAGACTTTGGTAGAAACAGGAGAAGCTCGGGGGGCACTCCAAAGTTAACAACTTAGACATTATTCTAGGGAAGGAGTTAGCAAACCATCCGTATGTCCACAAGGATGATTGGAGAATTCCAATCATCCAGTATTTAAAAGATCCCAATCGAAAGGTTGATCGGAAAGTTCAGCGACAAGCATTTAAATTCGTGTTGTTAGATGACGTATTATACCGCCGAACTATTGATGGAGTACTCTTAAAGTGCTTGTATGCCAATCAGTCCAAAGTAGCCACATGAGAAGTCCATGAGGGGCTTTGTGGCACTCATCAGTCGGCCCAGAAGATGAGCTGGATGCTTAAAAGAGCAGGTTTATACTGGTTGACTATGGCTAAGGATTGCTTTAAGTACTATAGAGGGTGAGAAGCATGTCAAAGGTTTGGTAATATTCAGTTAGCTCCTGCATCACTACTTAATCCTATTATCAAGCCATGGTCGTTCTAAGGTTGGGGTTTAGACTTCATCGGCCAAATTCATCATCCTTCTTCAAAAGGGCATTGGTTCGTGCTGATGGCGACAGACTACTTCACCAAATGGACCGAAGTCGTGCCTCTCAATAACATGACTCATAACGAGGTAACCAATTTTATCTTGAAGCACATTATACATAGATTCGGTATTCCCCAAACTCACACTACAGATCAAGGTACTTCATTTGTTGCTAAAGAAGTGAGATACTTTGCCGAATTTTATGGTATTAAGTTGATAAACTCTTCACCATACTATGCTTAGGCCAATGATCAGGCCGAGTCTAGTAATAAAACCGTAATTAAACTTATTAAGAGGAAAATTGAAGAGTTCCCTAAAAGGTGGCATGAAGTGCTTTCAGAAGCATTGCAGGCTTGTAGAGTCACAAAGCAGGGGGCATGTGTTGATAGCAAAAAATGGCATTAATGGTCAAGATTGTCAAAATATCAATTTTGGTAATTTGGGCCGAAAATACACAAGTCCTGGATCAGGCCGAAGCCTTACAGGGCCAAAGGCCCATCGAACATTGGGCTTCAGAAGCCTTCTAACGGCGTGCTACCTTCGGCCCGAAGGCCTTAGGAGGCCTACCTCGCTGAAGCTTTGGCCCGAGGAGCAGGCTTCGGCAGGCCTGCCGAAGGCCCACTCGGGCCAGCTTTAGAGATAGAGTTTGAGTCTGATTCTGGCTATTTTTATCCCTAAAACATGATTAGGCCAAATCCTACTAGATTAGCCTTAGAGATAAGAAGACTAGCCCCTATAAATATAGGGGTGAGGTCGGTTCATTAAGCCCCCCAACACAAATCAACTTCAAACCCTAGTTTGAACCGTACCTTTTATTTTTCCTTACTTTCTGCACAACCTTCATGGGTTTGCCTGGAAGCCCTCTATTGGCCACATCGAAACCGTGATAATCCTTGTTACTTCACTTGTGAATATCCATTAATCTACGTAACAGATTGCTATCACCTTGTTACTTCGCTTGTGAAATATCCGTTAATCTACGTAACAGATGGCTACCTTCGTTTCTCTACTACAACACTTAGTAAATTCGGTCTCTAGGCCGAATTGGCACTTGATATATGTTCTGTTGCAGGTTTCCACACTCGAAGCCCCTTCGCCGGAGTTGTCCGAAGCTAGGAAACTGGTTTTAGAGGCTGCCAAAACACCCTTCGGTGGAATCCCTACTTCAACTACCCGTGTTGGACCCGTCACACTATTGTCGGTCTGACCAAGTCCCGCACGCCAGAGCGCTCCGCAGTAGGCTTCATTGCAGCAGGCTTCGTCACGCCTACACTTCACGCCGGACAAAGTTGCACCAGCGTGTGGCGTTGGAGTATTTTTGTTCGGATTTCACATCAGAGATCTGTTCGAAGCCTGCCTTCAGCCAGATTGATCCGAACACCGAAGGTCCCCTTCGACGAAACCCTTCGCACCAGGCGCCGAAGGCCCCCCTTTGGCGAAATCCTTCATGCCAAATGCCAAAGGCCCCCTTCGGTGAACCCTTCGCACGGTATAGTTCGAACCAAGTCAAGCTCCATTCAACTAGCTAGTTTATTTTGTTTATATATTTCTTTTCGACTAATTGGATTATTTACTTGTGATCTGATTACCTGGTGACTCCACCCCCTTGCCACTGTTAAGGGTAGTTGGAACGCGACGTCGGTGTTGTGTTACACTTAGGATTGTCCCTAAGTATCCACACACTTTTGGATCGTCGAACTGACCAAAGTGCGGGGCACGTTTTAATGTCAACACATATCTACTAAAGTCGTCGGTAAAAGTGATAAAGTACTGAAAACCATTCCTAGCCATGTGACTCATTGGACCACACACATCAGTATATACTATGGCCAATAGCTCACTCGCCCTCTCACTCTGTCCAATGAAATGTGTCTTTGTCATTTTGCCAAGTAAGAAAGACTCGCATGTGTCATATAATTCAAAATCAAATGGCTCCAAAAGTCCATTACTATGGATCTTCTTCACGTGCTTCTCATTTATATGACATAAATGACAATGTCAGACGTAGGTAGGATTCAAATCATTGAGTCATTGTTTCTTACTCTACCCGCAGGGTATCCGCTAGTCTATTGGCCGGGTTTGACTCAGGTAAATGGGTGGCGAGCGATTGCCGGGATGAGGGAGCCACGGAATTGGGCCGGCCCAATCTAGGTCCCTTGTGCGAAGACAGCAGACGCTTTGTCGATTTTGGCGTAAAACCGATGCACCAATCCAGACCGTCGATCGAGGATCCAACAGTCCTGAAGAGAATCCGTAGCTGCTACGAAAGCTCTGCGTCAGGACAATCTATCTATAGATATGATTTTATTATTTTGCCCATTGGGCCCACAGTTTATTTTTGCGTCTGTGTGTATGTTACCCTAGGGGTAATTGCGTCATTTTCAGTTTTTGAATTGCCTATAAAAGGGCATGTGTACCCTAGGGTTTCACCAACTCATTCAATGGAAAAATTTGAGTTCACATTACTTTAAGCCATTCTTCTTCCTGTTGCATAGCCAACGAAATTTGTTCGGCAATATTTGCCACAGTTCCACCACTGGTTTTTCCCACTCGGTTTTTACTCCGGCTGGGTTTTATTGGGGCAGAGACTTCGATCTTTTTCTTGTGGTGGCATAATCGGCAAAGTGGCGCATGCAGGCGCTATGATTTCAACTTGCATCGGCGTGTGGCAATGCGTTTTGGCTGAGGCGGCGTGTGGAGATTCGGCAGAAGCAGACACGTGGAGGCGTGGCGCTGGCTGTAGGCCAGCGCGGGAGGACCCAGTGCTGGTGAGGCGAAGCTCGGCGGCTTGCGAGTCACACGTGGGTGGGAGCAGCAAATCGTGGTGTACGGAACACCCGGATGGCGTACGGATCATTCAACAAGAACAACCTAACAGGAACAATATTCATTTCTTGATCCACGTGCATCTCCATTTATTTCTGTGTTTTTATTCAGAATCTGGTTGATTAGCTTCAAACTTTAATCAGATTACATGATGGACATTCATTAATATAGTTGAGAGTATTATTTATTTTCTACATTTATTTTGTCGAATTAAATGCATTGAATATTGTGCTTCTCTCATACCTGTTGAATTATCTGTGAAATGTGGATGCCTCCCATGCACTTGATGAAATTTTTGTGTTCTGTTGAGATGCTTAGCGATATATCATTTGAACTGTGAATTGTTTCTCTGATCTGCCTTTAAACACTTTGGTGGTGTCTTTTTGATTAGTACACCAGTCGTTTTTAGGCTAGATTATGTTTAGTGTTTGAGATCTGGTTGTTTCCGCTGGTTGCCTTTTGAGGTATGTTGGGTGTTGGGAGAAAGCCATCGATTCGAAAGAATTTTTGAGATGCCCATTCACCCCCTCTAATCGCTACTCTCGGTCCTACAAATGGTATTAGAGCGAGGTTCGAGTTTTTCCATACCTTAACTGGTTCTAACCCAAAGTAGCGATCATGACTTCCTCTAGAAAGATCCCGTCTCTTAAGGTTTTTGTCTATAATTATTGGAAGACTCGCATGCGAGCCTATCTATTGAGCCAGAGCTCAAGGATATGGGATATGTGTGTTCATGCTACTTTCACCGTGCTTCCAGCTGCTGAGCGTACTACCCCTGAGATAGTCGCTCTGCATGACCTGAATAACAAGGCAGTGAACAAACTATTTTTTGGTTTAGGTCCCAGTGAGTTTGAGCGTGTTAGCCATCTCGGCACTGCTTGAGATATCTGGGCTACCCTCTAGGCACACCATGAGGGGACAGCTCAGATCAAGGCTAGGCTTTATCAGACCTACCAGTGAGAATACGAAAATTTCTCACAGAAGCAGGGTGGGACTATTGAAGCTTTGTTTGGTTGCTTTTAGTCAATCATTAACAAGCTTCGGGCCAACAAGGCCGATCTAGATCAGCTGGTCTCAGATCATGAACAAGCGCTCAAGGTTTTTCATACCTTGGACCCTAAGATCTGGGAGATCAAGGTATCCTCTACTGTTGAGAGCGCTTCCTATGATACCTTGACTATCGCTGAGATTTTTAGAAAGCTCAAGGCTTCAGAGGTTGATATCCAGTTGAGATCAAATCTCACTGGTTTTGGATCAAAAACCTGTAACACCCCAAATTTTCAAAACAATAAAAATATAATTAAATTCAATTTCTGGGAATTATTATTTCAGAAAATACTTTTAAATCCCTTTTATACCCTTTTGAACTACAACATGGAGTAGATGACCAAATCAGGAGGTGGAACTTTTTGTATATGATCCTAAAACCAAAATATAATTTTGAGAATTTTTATAAATTTTTATCAACCTTGGAAGTAGCCCTAATATTTTAATCTATTTTCTGGAATTATTTTTATTCAGAAAAGGATTGGAACAGTAATGGGCTCCTCCCCCTCCCTTCTCTCTCTCCCGGCCGGCCCAGCCCGTTACCCCGCGCGTCCCTGGCTGACAAGCCGACCCCACCTGTCGGCGCCGAATCTCTTCCCCTCGCGCGCGCGCCCGACATCGTGGCCCCACCCGTCAGTCGCCACCCCTCTCGCTCGCGCCCGCTGGCCAGTAGGCCCCACCTGTCAGCTTCGCCTTCCACCTCGCGCCGTCGCCCCCAAACTTCGCCGGCCACCTTTACTCCCTCGGATCCGCCCGTCGCCGGTCCCCTCCCCTTCATTATTCGCCAGCATTAAAACCCCCGGATCGCGTCGCCCGTTTTCCCTTTAATCCCACGCGTAATCTCCCCCGCTGTCGCCCGCATGCAGAGAAACCGCTCGCCGGCGTTAACTCACTGCCCTCCCCCGATGGCGCCCTCCCTGTCCCCGCCGGCACCACTATTTATACCCCTGGCCTTCACCGCGTTCGACCCCCACGCCCATTCGCACTCAGACCGAACAGAACAACCACGATTCGCCGTTTAGCGCATTCCCTCTGGTTCGTCTCCGGCCACCGCTCGCCGTCGCACCAGACCACCTCCGCCCGTGCCTTCGCCACCAACGTGACCGCGAGGACGACCCCGACCTCGGCCACCCCTCCGCCGATGTCGAACCCCGCCGGATCGCCGTCGCCGCCAAGGACCCGAACGCCTCCACCGCCCCTCGCCGTCGCCTCAGACCACCCCGGCCCGCGCCTCCGCCACCGTCGTGACCGCAAGGACGTCCCCTACCTCGGCCACGTCTCCGCTGGTCAAGGAGATCGCCGGAACACCGTCGCCGTCGAGTACCCGAGGAGCCTTCCGCGTCTACCCTCGTCGCCGGCCACGCCCCTCCGTCCCCGGACCGCCGCCAAGGTACCATCGTGACCGCTGTAGTCCCCTCCTTCCATTTTTGGACTTAGATAGGGCCACCGTCGCTCGCCGTGGCCGCTGGCCCGCTCGCCGTCGTCGGAGAAGACGACCGGCACGGGTCGAGTACCCGTGCCGTGTCGGATTCGATCCACGCCGCGCGATCCAGATCTAACGGCCCGGATTTAATCCCTCGTGCGATTTAATCCGCACCGTCGGATCTCGGCGAAGGGGTACGTTTTAATCTCGTGCGTCCATCTGTATTTAAAACCCGCGTTTAATCCCGTGCGTCCACGTGGTACCGCTTCGCGCGTTTTAATCCTAGCCGTCCGTCGCGACTTACGCGTCCCGCCTCGCCCTCGCGCGTCGGATCTGGATCCGACGGTCCAGATTGACCCGGCGCACGCGCACAGTGCGCGGGTTCACCGTGGGCCTGGCTCACCGTGGACCCGAGAGGTTTAAAATTTGAAAATAAATTCCAGAAATGCTTTTAAACTTGTAAAATTCATATCTAATGCATTTGAACTCTAAAAATTACCATTCCAATTTCAGAAAATTCATAAAATTATTCTCTACATATTTATGCATTAAAAACAGTAAGTTTACTTTGACATTTTCATGTTTATTTAAATAAGTATTCAAATGCCCTTAGGATTTAAATGTAAATTTAAATCTTTAAATTCCAGAAAATTTATATAATTGTCCCTTACTGTTTAAAACACTAAAACCACTGGGTTTTCTCTAAATCATTTAAATTAAATTGATTAGAAAACTTAATGTAGTATTATACCCACTTAAAAACCCTTTTATGAAAAACAATGATTCATTTAGATTCACTTTAAATTAATGGAGGAATAAATTTCAGAACTTTAATATCTGAATTTATTTTATTTATAATCAAACCAACTTTAACTTATGTGTTTATAATGTAATGTTATACTGTTTGATTAGATGTTATGTTCTTTTATTTTACTTTATATTAAAAAGACTACGACGTCGCCGAGGAGCCGGAGTACTTCCCCGAAGTCCCTCCCTCTCCCTTTGCTGAACAAGGCAAGTCACCAAACAATTCTTTTGAGCATATTGAACCCATGTCTGAATTGACTATCGCTAAAACACATAGGTTATGTATATGCATTAGTCAAATGAACCCTTACATTATATTTATTTAGGATCCCCCGACCTTGATGTGCAACCCAAGCCATGCTATCTCGCCTAACCTCCTTGTCACCATATGATCAATGATATTAGCTAGTGTCCAATGTATTGGCACGGCCGCTATAGGATAAAAATGAGTCGTAGTGAAATGGTTCTATTATATGATCCCGTTACTTCTTATCTTTGGAAATTCTGTTGGTGATGAGTCATGGTTGTGAGTGTATGCATGGTGGGTTCCGGGTGCAAGCTAGGGCATTGGTCAGTCGCACCCGGGGCACTATAAGGACCGGTCTGAGGGATCCGTTGCAATACACTTACGTACTAACCACAAGTCTAGTGGGTAAGTCCTAACTAAGGTATGGGTTGTTCCAAACCGAGGCCACCACTTGGAGATGGGTCAAGTTGCACCTGCGGGTGACTTGTACCAATGTGGCGCAAAAGGGGGTGCGACGTTAGCCGGGATGCGGCCCGGCGCGCCGGCGAAACCTAGAGCGGGTGGTTATCGCTTGGAACATCTCATATTGAGGTTTTGGCACGAGTTCCCGTGAAATGGGTCATCTCGTTGAGATGAGTGCGTGCCTTGTGGGTACAGTAGTACATCTCTGATCAGAGTCTTAAATCTTTTCGAAAAGCCGAGCCCACGGTCAAGGGCGGGTTGCGTGACATCCCCCAGTTAGTTTACTTGAATATGTATGTGCATGATGGATTGACATGTAAGGACCGTTGGGCGAGGAGGTAAAACGTACTCCTCGAGTTAGTGATGTTGATGATGTTCATGTTTACTTTCCGCATGATTAAAAATTGATTACACTAAATGCCATAACTGCAATTGCTTTATTCCGCATTGTTAGCCTTTACCCTTCCTTGTTTATTATCCTGCATTATTATTTGCATTTGCGGTGGCTTGTTGAGTACTTTTTGTACTCATACCCGTTGGACCCCACAGAGGATGCTTATCTTGAAGACGGTCTGGAGTAGCGACCCAGTCAAGAAGAAAAATCCTGAAGAAGAAGTTCGTCATGCCATTTTCTAATTATTTTACTCTACTGTTTTATTAAAACAATGATGTAAGAATTATGGTCTGCGTACCATGAACAATGTCGTATGTACGGTTGTCGCATGATGAACCTCTTGTATTATTGTTTTTCTTATGAAATTCAATAATGTCTCGATTTTGTTTAAATCGGGGCGCTACAAGATGGTGTCAGAGCCGACTTGACTGTAGGAAGCCAAACAGACCCGCCTAGCCATTAACCATAGGAAATTATTTCTTGAAAATCTACTTCATAAACTTTGTTCCTCTCCTCACTTTTATTCAACTTGCTGTTTTGTAGATGCCAGTCTACCAAGTCCACAGTTACTGCCGCCACTACGAGGGCTTCGTCCGGGAGCTCCGCATGATGCTCACCTTCCTCGGGTTCCTCTTCGAACCCGAATTTCAAGGAGTCTACCCCGACGAGTTCGCCGGGCCTTGCGACGTCTCCCTCACCGTCCATGGCTCCGGAGAACATCTGCCGCCCTACACCACCGCACTTGGAGGCCCGACTTTCGACGTCGCGTGCCAACGAGTCGCCCTCCAGGCCCTCATGGAGCTGAGGATGATCTACGACGATCGTCTTCAGAACTCATCCTTCCGGCTTGTGCCGAAGCGTACTCCCGGAGCCCACCGTAGTATCTACCTCGGAGTTCACTCCGTGCGTGATCCGGTCATGGCTCGGCAGTCGCGTCTTCTGCAGGCCATGGATGATCTCCACACCGAGGCGGTGCTCGACGCCGACGAGCACCATGAGGCGGTTGCGTTTCTTCGGGAAGAAACGAAGAACCTGATCCAGCAGAACGGCGAGCTGCAGCGCAAGATCATGGAGCTGCAGAAGGACATCGCGGAGATGGTTCCTCTTCTTCCAAGGAAGAAGAAGCCTATCCGTGAGCCCCTCCCTCGCCCCAAGAGGATCCCGCCACGACCCTCCCCCGCCAGGCCTTCCACCAGCGCCCCTACACCACGCCCCGGCCTCGTCTCCGACTCCATCATCGAGAATTTTCTCGAGCCCACCATCTCTCTGGAGCCGCGCGCTCGTGGTTCCGAGAGCACGGAGACCGCCTCCGGTGGCGAGTAGGCGTTAGGAGACGCAAAAATAAATAAAAAGCATTATTTTGTATGAGGTGCTACCCGCAACGAGTGTGTTGTGGGTAGAATAAGAACTTGATTGTAATGAACTATTTATACCACTTGACATATTTATGCTTGAATGCCATATGTTACTTTTTGTACTATTGTTTCGTCATCTTTTGCTTCATCGCTTTGGATATTCAGAAGATGGCCGACCACCAGAACACCGGCTCCAACAACGGAGCAGGAGGGAGCCGAGATGCGCCTGAGGGTGTTGTACCCAACTGGGGTGCGACAGGCCCACGTCAGTCTGGGTCGCCTTCCGCCAACCACCCCACCTTGGCGGAAATGATGGCGAACCAGAATCATCTGATCACCGCCCTCCTCACCCAAATGCAGCACCAACAGGCTCAGTTGGACCGTCTGCAGAACGGGGAGCCCGCCCCTCGCGCACCAGTACCCGCGGCCGCTCCGCAACTCTCCGAGTTCTTGCGCGTGCGCCCGCCCATCTTCTCGAGCACAACCAACCCGATGGAGGCCGGAGATTGGCTTCGCACCATCGAGAAGAAGCTCGACCTCCTCCCCTGCACAGACCGGGAGCGAGTGGCCTTCGCCACTCATCAGCTCCAGGGTCCCGCCGCCGAGTGGTGGGACAACTACCGTGCGTCCCAGCCAGAGGGCCACATGGTGACTTGGGCAGAGTTCACCATCGCCTTTCGTGCCGCCCACGTCCCCGCCGGTGTCATCGCGGTCAAGCAGCAGGAGTTCCGCGACCTGCAGCAGGGCAACAGGACTGTCATGGAGTACCTCCATGAGTTCAACCGCCTCGCACGCTACGCACCGGAGGAAGTGCGCACCGACGCCCTCCGCCAAGCCAAGTTCCTCAGGGGACTTAAGGATGAGCTGTCCATCCAGCTCGTCGCCGCCGACTTCGCCGACTTCCAGCGGCTGGTCAACAAAGCGCTCATCCAAGAGACTGAGCAGAACAGGCTGGACCTCAAGAAGAGGAAGATGATCGCCTTCAAGCACCAGCAGGCGAACACTCAGAGGCCCCGCTTCGTCCCTCCGCCGCCAGCGCCCGCCTACCATCCTCGGCCCGCCTACAGGCCACCTCATGCAGCCGGTGGATCCAACGCCGGGCATCCTCGCCCCGCTCCACCAGCTCCGGCCGCTCAGCCGGCACCAGCCGCCAAGGCCCCGATCTTGAGGGATCGCCAAGGAAGGCCGGTCGTCTGCTTCAACTGCCGCAAGGAAGGGCACTATTCGCACCAGTGTCCTCACCCCAAGCAGAACCAAGGCGCAGCACCTCACCAGGCCGTTCGCGCCCGCGTCAACCACATCAGCGCGGAGGAAGCTCAGGAGGCTCCTGAAGTCGTACTCGGTACGTTTACTATAAATTCCGTACCGGCCGTCGTATTATTTGACTCTGGAGCAACCCACTCCTTCGTCTCGGAAGAATTTGCAAAAACAAACAATCTGGACGTGCTCCCTCTACCCATTCCCATGGTGATTGCCACCCCCGGCAATAGGACCTCAGCTCGCTTCTACAGCCCTAAGGTTCAACTTGACATCCAAGGAGTGCTGTTTCGGGCCGAGCCTGTCCTCATCCGATGCACCGGACTCGACCTTATTCTAGGTATGGATTGGTTGATGAAGCACAAGGGAGTGATCGACTGTGCCAACAAGTCCGTCACGGTGACCAGTCCTGAAGGCGTAACCGTCACCTTCCGGATGACCAGTCGCAAACCACTCGGAGCGTCCCTTCGCTCTATAGCTCTTGAAGAGGTGCCAATAGTCAAGGAGTTTGCAGATGTTTTCCCCGAAGATCTGCCCGGAATGCCTCCCAAGCGGGACATCGAATTCAGAATCGAGCTTGTCCCGGGGACCACTCCAATCTCCAAGCGCCCATACCGAATGGCCGCTAATGAACTAGCCGAAGTCAAGAGCAACATCGAAGACCTAGAGCAGAAAGGTTACATCCGACCGAGTACCTCACCCTGGGGTGCACCGGTCATATTTGCCATGAAGAAGGACAAGACTAAGAGGATGTGCGTGGACTATAGAGCCCTAAACGACGTAACCATCAAGAACAAATACCCATTGCCTCGGATCGACGACCTGTTCGATCAGCTGAAAGGATCCTCGGTGTTTTCCAAGATCGACCTCAGGTCAGGTTATCACCAGTTAAGGATCAGGGAGGAAGATATACCCAAGACTGCTTTCACCTCCCGCTATGGACTCTACGAGTACACTGTGATGTCGTTCGGACTCACGAATGCCCCGGCCTTCTTCATGAACATGATGAACAATGTATTCATGGAGTTCTTGGACAAGTTCATCGTGGTATTCATCGACGATATCCTCGTTTACTCCAAGACCAAGGAAGAACACGAGACTCACCTCCGTCTGACCCTCGGAAAGCTAAGGGAACAGCAACTGTACGCCAAATACAGCAAGTGCGAATTTTGGTCGTCTGAGGTGAAGTTCCTCGGTCATGTAATATCTGCCGGAGGAATAGCAGTGGACCCAACCACCGTTGAAGCGGTAACCAACTGGCTGCAGCCCACGACCGTGACCGAGATCCGGAGTTTTCTCGGATTGGCCGGATACTACCGCCGATTCATCGAGAATTTTTCCAAGATCGCCAAGCCTATGACCAGACTTCTGCAGAAAGAGGTGAAGTTTGATTGGACCCCCGACTGCGAAGAAAGCTTCCAGACCCTCAAGAAGAAGCTAGTATCAGCCCCCATTCTGACTCTGCCAGACATCCGGAAAGACTTCCACGTCTACTGTGATGCCTCTCGTCAAGGATTGGGATGCGTCTTAATGCAAGAAGGGAAGGTGATATCCTACGCCTCCCGGCAACTGAGACCGCATGAGCTGAACTACCCAACCCACGACCTGGAACTAGCAGCCGTGGTTCATGCCTTGAAGATATGGAGACATTACCTTGTGGGAAATCGGTGTGAGGTCTTCACCGACCACAAGAGCCTCAAGTATATATTCACCCAACCAGATCTGAACCTCAGGCAAAGAAGATGGTTGGAACTGATCAAGGATTACGACTTGGGCATCCATTATCATCCGGGCAAGGCGAATGTGGTGGCAGACGCTCTTAGTCGAAAAGGGTACTGCAATGCCATCATAATTCAAGACCAGGCTCCTCTACTTTATAAAGAGATGGAAAGGCTAAACCTAGGGATCACCACTCGAGAGTACCTCGCTGCCTTGGAGTCTCGGCCTGTCTTAATAGACCAGATCCGAGAGAAGCAGAAGGAAGACCCGGACATCCTGGAGATCCAGCAAAACATGAGGAAGGGTAAAGCCCCCGGATTCTCCGAGGATGAACATGGTACCATTTGGTTCGGAAACCGAGTATGCGTACCCAACATACCGGAGTTGAAGACTCTCATCCTTCAAGAAGCCCACGATACTCTTTACTCCATTCATCCCGGGAGTACAAAGATGTACCAAGACCTGAAGGAGAAATATTGGTGGGTCAGCATGAAGAGAGAAATAGCTGAGTATGTGGCCAAGTGCGACACATGCCGGCGAGTCAAGGCAGAGCATCAGAGACCTGCCGGACTGCTTCAACCCCTCAAGGTCCCTGAATGGAAGTGGGAAGAAATAGGAATGGACTTCATCACGGGACTGCCCAGGACCCAAGCTGGTCATGATTCTATCTGGGTGATCGTTGATCGACTCACCAAGGTAGCCCACTTCGTTCCGGTCAAGACAACTTACACCGTCGCCAAGTTGGCTGAGTTGTATATGACCCGGATCGTGTGCCTCCACGGAGTTCCCAAGAAGATTGTATCTGACCGCGGGAGTCAGTTTACCTCCAAGTTTTGGAAGAACCTTCAAGAGGAACTCGGCACCCGGCTGAACTTTAGCACCGCCTATCATCCACAGACCGACGGTCAAACCGAAAGGGTCAACCAGATATTGGAGGATATGCTTAGAGCTTGTGCTCTAGACTTTGGCGGAATGTGGGACAAGAACTTACCTTATGCAGAGTTCTCCTACAACAACAGCTATCAAGCCAGCCTGCAAATGTCCCCGTTCGAAGCACTCTATGGGCGTAAGTGCAGAACGCCGTTGCTCTGGGATCAAACTGGAGAATCACAACTGTTTGGGACTGATTTATTGAGAGAAGCCGAAGAGAAAGTTAAGATCATAAGAGACCGACTGAAGGCAGCCCAATCCAGGCAAAAGAGCTACGCCGATAACCGTCGAAGAGATCTAGCCTTTGAGGAGGGCGATTATGTCTACCTCCGAGTCACTCCCCTCCGTGGCACTCAAAGGTTCAACATGAAAGGCAAACTAGCACCCCGCTACGTCGGACCTTTCCAGATCCTCCGTCGACAAGGAGAAGTGGCATATCAACTCGAACTGCCTCCATCCTTGGCAGGCGTTCATGATGTGTTCCATGTCTCGCAGCTGAAGAAGTGTCTCCGTGTGCCCACCGAGCAAGCCGACCTTCAGCAGCTCAATGTCCAAGAAGACTTGACCTACATAGAGAGACCCGTCAAGATCTTGGAAACCAAGGAGAGAGTAACCAGAAGTCGTGTTGTCCGCTTCTGCAAAGTCCAATGGAACAACCATCCCGCAGAAGAAGCCACTTGGGAAAAAGAAGACGAGCTGAAAGCCCAATACCCCGAGCTATTCGAGTAGCGTTCCAATCTCGAGGACGAGATTCTTGTAAGGGGGATAGGTTTGTAACACCCCAAATTTTCAAAACAATAAAAATATAATTAAATTCAATTTCTGGGAATTATTATTTCAGAAAATACTTTTAAATCCCTTTTATACCCTTTTGAACTACAACATGGAGTAGATGACCAAATCAGGAGGTGGAACTTTTTGTATATGATCCTAAAACCAAAATATAATTTTGAGAATTTTTATAAATTTTTATCAACCTTGGAAGTAGCCCTAATATTTTAATCTATTTTCTGGAATTATTTTTATTCAGAAAAGGATTGGAACAGTAATGGGCTCCTCCCCCTCCCTTCTCTCTCTCCCGGCCGGCCCAGCCCGTTACCCCGCGCGTCCCTGGCTGACAAGCCGACCCCACCTGTCGGCGCCGAATCTCTTCCCCTCGCGCGCGCGCCCGACATCGTGGCCCCACCCGTCAGTCGCCACCCCTCTCGCTCGCGCCCGCTGGCCAGTAGGCCCCACCTGTCAGCTTCGCCTTCCACCTCGCGCCGTCGCCCCCAAACTTCGCCGGCCACCTTTACTCCCTCGGATCCGCCCGTCGCCGGTCCCCTCCCCTTCATTATTCGCCAGCATTAAAACCCCCGGATCGCGTCGCCCGTTTTCCCTTTAATCCCACGCGTAATCTCCCCCGCTGTCGCCCGCATGCAGAGAAACCGCTCGCCGGCGTTAACTCACTGCCCTCCCCCGATGGCGCCCTCCCTGTCCCCGCCGGCACCACTATTTATACCCCTGGCCTTCACCGCGTTCGACCCCCACGCCCATTCGCACTCAGACCGAACAGAACAACCACGATTCGCCGTTTAGCGCATTCCCTCTGGTTCGTCTCCGGCCACCGCTCGCCGTCGCACCAGACCACCTCCGCCCGTGCCTTCGCCACCAACGTGACCGCGAGGACGACCCCGACCTCGGCCACCCCTCCGCCGACGTCGAACCCCGCCGGATCGCCGTCGCCGCCAAGGACCCGAACGCCTCCACCGCCCCTCGCCGTCGCCTCAGACCACCCCGGCCCGCGCCTCCGCCACCGTCGTGACCGCAAGGACGTCCCCTACCTCGGCCACGTCTCCGCTGGTCAAGGAGATCGCCGGAACACCGTCGCCGTCGAGTACCCGAGGAGCCTTCCGCGTCTACCCTCGTCGCCGGCCACGCCCCTCCGTCCCCGGACCGCCGCCAAGGTACCATCGTGACCGCTGTAGTCCCCTCCTTCCATTTTTGGACTTAGATAGGGCCACCGTCGCTCGCCGTGGCCGCTGGCCCGCTCGCCGTCGTCGGAGAAGACGACCGGCACGGGTCGAGTACCCGTGCCGTGTCGGATTCGATCCACGCCGCGCGATCCAGATCTAACGGCCCGGATTTAATCCCTCGTGCGATTTAATCCGCACCGTCGGATCTCGGCGAAGGGGTACGTTTTAATCTCGTGCGTCCATCTGTATTTAAAACCCGCGTTTAATCCCGTGCGTCCACGTGGTACCGCTTCGCGCGTTTTAATCCTAGCCGTCCGTCGCGACTTACGCGTCCCGCCTCGCCCTCGCACGTCGGATCTGGATCCGACGGTCCAGATTGACCCGGCGCACGCGCACAGTGCGCGGGTTCACCGTGGGCCTGGCTCACCGTGGACCCGAGAGGTTTAAAATTTGAAAATAAATTCCAGAAATGCTTTTAAACTTGTAAAATTCATATCTAATGCATTTGAACTCTAAAAATTACCATTCCAATTTCAGAAAATTCATAAAATTATTCTCTACATATTTATGCATTAAAAACAGTAAGTTTACTTTGACATTTTCATGTTTATTTAAATAAGTATTCAAATGCCCTTAGGATTTAAATGTAAATTTAAATCTTTAAATTCCAGAAAATTTATATAATTGTCCCTTACTGTTTAAAACACTAAAACCACTGGGTTTTCTCTAAATCATTTAAATTAAATTGATTAGAAAACTTAATGTAGTATTATACCCACTTAAAAACCCTTTTATGAAAAACAATGATTCATTTAGATTCACTTTAAATTAATGGAGGAATAAATTTCAGAACTTTAATATCTGAATTTATTTTATTTATAATCAAACCAACTTTAACTTATGTGTTTATAATGTAATGTTATACTGTTTGATTAGATGTTATGTTCTTTTATTTTACTTTATATTAAAAAGACTACGACGTCGCCGAGGAGCCGGAGTACTTCCCCGAAGTCCCTCCCTCTCCCTTTGCTGAACAAGGCAAGTCACCAAACAATTCTTTTGAGCATATTGAACCCATGTCTGAATTGACTATCGCTAAAACACATAGGTTATGTATATGCATTAGTCAAATGAACCCTTACATTATATTTATTTAGGATCCCCCGACCTTGATGTGCAACCCAAGCCATGCTATCTCGCCTAACCTCCTTGTCACCATATGATCAATGATATTAGCTAGTGTCCAATGTATTGGCACGGCCGCTATAGGATAAAAATGAGTCGTAGTGAAATGGTTCTATTATATGATCCCGTTACTTCTTATCTTTGGAAATTCTGTTGGTGATGAGTCATGGTTGTGAGTGTATGCATGGTGGGTTCCGGGTGCAAGCTAGGGCATTGGTCAGTCGCACCCGGGGCACTATAAGGACCGGTCTGAGGGATCCGTTGCAATACACTTACGTACTAACCACAAGTCTAGTGGGTAAGTCCTAACTAAGGTATGGGTTGTTCCAAACCGAGGCCACCACTTGGAGATGGGTCAAGTTGCACCTGCGGGTGACTTGTACCAATGTGGCGCAAAAGGGGGTGCGACGTTAGCCGGGATGCGGCCCGGCGCGCCGGCGAAACCTAGAGCGGGTGGTTATCGCTTGGAACATCTCATATTGAGGTTTTGGCACGAGTTCCCGTGAAATGGGTCATCTCGTTGAGATGAGTGCGTGCCTTGTGGGTACAGTAGTACATCTCTGATCAGAGTCTTAAATCTTTTCGAAAAGCCGAGCCCACGGTCAAGGGCGGGTTGCGTGACATCCCCCAGTTAGTTTACTTGAATATGTATGTGCATGATGGATTGACATGTAAGGACCGTTGGGCGAGGAGGTAAAACGTACTCCTCGAGTTAGTGATGTTGATGATGTTCATGTTTACTTTCCGCATGATTAAAAATTGATTACACTAAATGCCATAACTGCAATTGCTTTATTCCGCATTGTTAGCCTTTACCCTTCCTTGTTTATTATCCTGCATTATTATTTGCATTTGCGGTGGCTTGTTGAGTACTTTTTGTACTCATACCCGTTGGACCCCACAGAGGATGCTTATCTTGAAGACGGTCTGGAGTAGCGACCCAGTCAAGAAGAAAAATCCTGAAGAAGAAGTTCGTCATGCCATTTTCTAATTATTTTACTCTACTATTTTATTAAAACAATGATGTAAGAATTATGGTCTGCGTACCATGAACAATGTCGTATGTACGGTTGTCGCATGATGAACCTCTTGTATTATTGTTTTTCTTATGAAATTCAATAATGTCTCGATTTTGTTTAAATCGGGGCGCTACAAAACCCTAGCCCTTGCAACACCTTCTACTGATCCTGCTTCTTTGAGCTGTGCTTTGTCCTCTTTGATGTCTATCACTAAGGACCAATTGGATTTGCTAGGAGATGATGACTCATGTCTTTTCAATAGTCGGGTTCGTCGTGTTTATGACAAGAGGATGTTCAAACGACATGGCATAAAACATGGTTGTTTTGAGTGTGGTGATCCAGTTCATTTCATCGTTGACTGCCCCAAGCAGAACACACACAAGAAGGGTACCGACGGTGGATCCTATGACTCCAACAAGCACAACAGCTCCTCCTTCACCAAGGGCAAGCCCAAGATGAAGTTCTTTAGAAAGGCCCTAAAGGATTACCGACGCGAGAACAAGAAGCAAGACAAGGCCTTCTTCGCCGAGATGGAGAGAAGCTACTCCAAGCGATCATCCTCTTTTTCCTCTTCATCAAGCTCAAGCGATGAGGAGATCGTGATCAAGAAGGCGAAGTACAAGGATGATCCGGTGGGCCTCTGCTTCATGGCCTTCAAGGACAAGCCGAAGACTCACTCGCAACGCAACCGAAGATCTCGCAAGAGCGTATACTCAATGGCTCTTGGGGATAAGGAAGATAAGGGTTCCTCTGACAACTCCGACGACGACGACGATGAGAAGGTATCTTCCAATGAATGTGAAGTCATTGAATTATTTGAAGAGAACCGTTATGAGTTGAAATATCAGGAGAAACTGGTTAGATGGGCTAAGAAGAGGATAGATGAGCTTGAGAGTGATCTTGTTGTGCCCCCTAACAAGATTGAGAGTCTATCTTCTTTCCCTTGCTTGGGTGAGAGTAGTGAGTGCCCTAACCGCGAGGTGTTGTTGTGTGACCTGACTACTCTAAAGTCCAGGTACACTAAGAGGGTAGATGAGAGAGACGCTTTGGACACTGAGCTTGAAAGCACTCAGTTGGAGCTGAAAGATGCTCATGCCTCAGTCGTTGTGCCCTATAGAGACTGCATATCCCACTTATCTGATCTAGATGAGCTGAGAGCGTAGGGCGATGAGCAGTTGAGCGAGTTAGAGAGAGTCAGAGCTGAGCTGGAGCAGACTAAGCTTGAGCTCGAGACATTGTCAGTTTCACCCACTGTTTGTGAGAACTGCTTGTTTCTAAGGTTGGAGATGATCAAGCTGAAAGCTGAAAAGTCTGTTCAAGTTGATGTAGAGTGTGAGATCTGCTTGTCTCAGGTGGAGGTGCTAGCTTCCTTGAGAGAGGAGCTAGCTGATGCTCAGAATGAGAACTTTTACCTCCGTCAGATCCTGAGTTGGGTGAGTGCCAAAGAGCCTCATCTCGGCATGATGATCCATCAGTTCAAGAGGCATGATGGTTTTGGAGTAGGTTACACCTACACCCAGGCTGATTTTGAGAGCGAAGTGAGTAGGGCTATAGAGTGGAGTAAGATGACCCTAAAGTAGAGATATCCCAAGACCCACTCTACTGAATCCTTCTAGGCTAGTCAACCTAAGGATGGTGTTTTCAAGAGAAACCTTGAGCTCCACCAAAGAAACTTGTCTGGATCCAAAAACCCAAACACCTCCACACTTCTCTTGACTCTCTACCAGTACCCTCTCATACCAAAGAGTCAACACCCAATACCACCAAGCCTAAGAAACCCAAGCCTCAACCACATCTTAAGAAGCCTACCTATCATTATGAGTTCTGTGAAAGAGCAGGGCATCTCGTGGAGTTCTACTTTAGAAGGAAGCAGGTTGAGAGAACAGATAGCTCTAGGTGGGCAGGAGCAGTTCTATCAACAGAGTGGTAGACTGAGAGTCCCTGACGTAGAGAGAGGCTAGAGGCCAAGGCACGTCATGTAGGTGGTGGTAGAGGAGATGACTTTCGTGCCCGTGCTCCGGAGGGTGGTTTTTGCTCCGGCAGAGCTCTAGGTCATTCTAGATACGACTTTGTACCTCGTGGCCGTGACTCTAGGCAGAATAGAGGACCGTGCTTTGAGCCGTTCTTTGGTCTAGACTCTTACACTACTTTCTGCTTTCTGTCTTTTGAGTAGATGGCTCGACACTAGTTTAGCTCTTTTGCTAAACCTGGTGTCAGACCATTTGCTTCCCCTTATGACCATTGATTTTGCAGGGTCAAGGCCTAGAGTACATATGGATCATGGATTCGGGATGCTCTCGCCACATGACGGGACATCATAGATGGTTCTCCGACCTCACTTCCCCGAGCTCCAAGGAGTACATCACTTTGAAGAACAATGGTCAAGGGAAGGTACACGTTTTGGCTCAATTTGGCTCACTTTGGTTAGAAATTTAGGCTTTAGTTTGGTTTCTATTTTGCAACTTCTTGAGGAGGGCTTAGAGGTTCGTTTTAAGAAGGGCATGTCTTCTGTTATTGATTCTAGAGGATCTTTGGTTTGCCAGATCTTACCCTTCGGTAAGGTTTTTCGGATTGATCTCTCTAGTTCTTTTGGCCCTTCTCGCTATTTGATTGCCGGATCCTCCTCTGAGCTCTAGAGGTGGTATAGGAGGTTAGGTCATTTGAGCTTTGATTTGCTAGTCAGATTGAGTTCTATGGATCTCATCCGAGGATTGCCCAATTGAGAAACCAAGTGAGGTTTTCACTGTGGTTCCAGTTTATGATGAGTGATTGACGAAGTTGGCTATGATGATTATGTATGTGTTGCATGGAGGTGTGTGTGTCTGTGCTTGTCTCGTGTGTGCAGGGTAGAGATACTTGTCAACTATCGATGGCAAGTGATTAGGGTTAGACAGGGAGTCTAATGCCAGATGGTTGAGGATGCCAATCGGAGTTGAAAGTGACCTCAGATGTACGTATGGAGACGAAGCAAGACATGGGATAACGGTTGATCAATACGAGTTGTTGATCGAGTCAGTGAAAGGGAAGATAGTAAAAGTGACAAGGCGGCTCGAGGGATCGAGAGCGGGAGAGACTTGATGGCAATCGGGTTCGCGGACTGACGACATACATCGATGATCTGGGAGGCTTTGTCGGTTTTTTGCTGAAAACCGTCTCATCTCTAAATGTTTTTAAATTCCAATAATTAGGAGTTTATTTTCGTTTAGTAATTTAGATTAAGTGTAAACTTTTAGTATTTTTTGGAATTATCAAAATTCTGAAAATATATTAAAAGTATAGGGTCAATGTTGTAATAAATTAGAGTCAGCATTAGTGTATTTTTTAGAATTTGTAATTCTGAAAATACACCATGGCATTTGGGTAAATATTACCAACTTTAACCCTAAGATGAGCCTATATAAAGGCCTCCATGCCTAAGGGTTAGGGTTGCCCACTTTAATTAGAAACAGAAATTTTTCTTTCAGCTATGCATTCATCTTCTCAAAAAGTTTTGTTCATCTTTATGGATTGAATCTTTAGAAGTTCTTGCTCTGATTTGGATTTGCATTTCCTGCTGTTTTTTCTTACAAGCAACAGTGCACAACAGTACTATGGTTTTTGTCAACTGGAAAAAAACCAAACGCTAGCACTTGCTTTTCTGCTTTCGGAAGAAATCTGTGCGCCACCTCTCTTCATTTCTGTCTTCCGAGGAATACACTGATGTTCTGTTGCTTTTGCCACCAGATCAACAACAGTGCATCTTCTTTTTGGTGATTTTTCTTTGCGTGAAACTGTGAGTTGTTTCTTGCGCCACCACTAGTTCTTCTCTAGTTCTGTTTTGCTTGCTGGTTCTACTGTCTGCGAAGAACAGAACTATAGATTTTGTTGCTTTTGTCTTTCGGTAAAAGCTATGATTCCTTAGTAAGAACTTTTGGCTGATTATACATACAAAAATACCTTTCCTCAACTTTCTGTTGATGACTGAACTCTTGTGGCTTTTCAGATGAAGAACATTACCTGAAGTATTCTGCCCAGTGCACTTAAACCAGGTTCTTTTTCCTCTGCCAGAATCTTCTGCTGAACTGATTAAATACTTTAATTCAGGAATTTTTCTTCTGGACTTAGTTTTGAGATGGATTATCTGTTGTTTAACTCTCTATCTGAGTCATGATTTCTCCTTCTCAGACCTGGTTCTTTCGGTAGCCTATGATCTTGTCTGAATGAATTTCAGAAGGTTCTTCATCCAGTCTGAGTTCTTGCTTATGTTCTTCTCGGCTGAATTCAACAGAATTATTTTGCAGGCTCTTTCTAATCTGTTTTGAGGTATTACTTGTTATCATTTGCACAAAGGTGTGATTTCTATACATTGAATTATCTGCCAAAGGATGCAAATCACAGTAGCCTGAGCTGAGTGAATTAGAAATTATGAGTTCTGTTCTTGGTTTATCAGTATGAATGGTCATCAAGGTGTTTGCCAAATCATTTAGTGTTTTTTCATCTTGGTCTGTTTTAGTTTAGATGTTCCACCTGTTATCCTCTCCTTGCTCTATCTTGTATACATTCCATTCTTCCTTCTAGTTAGTGCATGTCTTGGAGTTCTTAGTCTTCGGCTGATGTTTTGAGGCACATGGTAGTTTCATGTCAGCTTATTCCTTTGTGAAGCTTTGGGTATGTGGTTTATTCTTCCCGGATTGTTTGCACATGGTTAAGTTTTTAACAGTTCGGTTTTGTTGGCTAGCCTGAGCATACACACAAGGACAGAGCAAAAATTTCATGAATGCTGATTAAGTGTGTATACACCTTTTATCGGATATGCTACAGTAATGTTTCAATTATACATGTAGTTTGAAATCTGACAAAAACCAAAATTGGTAATTTAAAGTTCGACTGAATTAAATCGGTGTTTCAAAGTCCGATTGAAAGGATAGTCGATACTTTATTTACCAATTCAAGAGAACAATCCATATGAACATATTTTCGATTATAAATTTAAATTCAAAATTTTTAGTGGAGCGTTGGGTGTTTGGAACAGGCCATCTCTTTATCGAAAAATTTGTCTTAGCGCCTATTCACCTCCTCTAGTCGCCCATTCCGATCCCACACCAAGCTTAAGATGGAGAAAGATCTAGTTTTCCATCCCTGTCATCATGGGAAGATGGTTTTCGCTTCTCACGCACCCGTGACTCAGGTGATGACTTCGTAGTCGTGAGAGCTATTACATATGGATACTATTGGTCCATCTCGGATACGTTCAGTCGGTAGGAAGTGGTACACGCTTGCAGTTGTTGATGTTTTTTCTCGATTCTCGTGGGTTTCCTTTTTGGAGTCTAAGGATGAGGCTTTTCAGTTTGTTCATAAGCTGATCCTGAAGCTGAAGAATGAGAAAAATGGTCGGATGCGAGCAATTCACTTTGACAACAGTTTTGAGTTCAAGAATTCTCGGTTCGTCAGCTTTTGTAGTGATCAGGGTCTTGAGCACCAATTTTCTACCCCTTACACTCCCCCACAGAACGGCGTTGTGGAACAAAAGAACCGCACGCTAGTCGAGATGGCCATGCTCGATGAGCATAGGACTCCTAGGCACTTTTGGGATGAAGCTATGAACACAACTTGCTATCTGGCCAACCGCATTTTTCTTAGAGCTTACCTAGGACATCATATGAATTGCGGTTTGGCAGACAGCCCAAGGTGAGCTACTTGTGAGCGTTTGGCTGCAAGTGCTTTGTGGTCAAAAAGGGATGGCATTTGAACAAGTTTGAGTCTCGTTGCTGGGATGAAGTCTTTCTTGGTTATGTTTTGCATTCTCGAGGTTTTCGTGTTTGGAACCTTGACTCCTAGCAGCTTGTCGAGACGTGTGAGGTTTCTTTTAATGAGTTCATGCCTTCACTTACTCCTTGTTTTGAGCTTTCTAGTGATGATGAGCTTGGAGAGTCCATCTTCGAGGAAGATGATGACACTCCCGCTGTTGTTGAGGGTGGGCCTTCTACACAGCCTTCAAACCCCACACCTTCTGAGACTTCGACTAAGGATGAGGGCAGACCTCTGATCACTACTTCCACTTCAATCGAGCCCCCTCAGTCGAGTTCAAAGGTCCCAGCTACTGACTCAGGTGAGGTGACATCTGATCACCAAGGATACCGAGTAGTTAAGCGTGATCACCCCTCAGAGATCATCATCGGTGATCTCACTATGAGATCTTTGTGTTCTTAGGCTGGTTCTTTCACTGTGTTTGCTGAGTTTGCTTTTGTTGCCACCTTTGAGCCTAGAGATGTTGCTTATGCTTTATCTGATGCAAATTAGATAAATGCCATGGAAGAAGAGCTTAGAAATTTTGTTTGCAATCGGGTTTGGACACTACTTGAGCTGCGACCTAGATGCAACCCCATAGGCACCGAGTTGGTGTTTAAGAACAAGCAAGGTGAAGATGGGGTGTGGTTCACAACAAAGCTCGATTAGTTTCCCATGGTTTTTGCCAGAAAGAGGGTATTGATTTTGAGGAGACTTTCGCCCCTATTGCCCGTCTTGAGTCCATTCACATACTTTTGGCATTCGAAAGATTTTAAGATTTTTCAAATGGATGTCAAGAATGCTTTTTTGAATGAGTACATAGAGGAGGAGGTTTATGTTAGGTAGCCCCCAAGTTTTGAAAATCATAAGTTTCCTCAACATGTTTTCAAACTGCAGAAAACTTTATATGGTCTGAAGAAAGCCCCCAGGGCTTGGTATGATCATTTGAAGTAGTTTTTGTCAGGGAACGACTTGGTGATTTGTTCTATGGACAAAACATTTTTCTTGCTCGGAGTTTGCTCTGATTTATTGATTGCTCAGATTTACGTGGACGACATTATTTTTGGTGGTTCTACTAATGAGATTGTGTCCAAGTTTTCTGAGCATATGCACAGTGAGTTTGAGATGAGCCTCATGAGTGAGCTCAAGTACTTCTTAGGGCTCCAAATTAAGCAAACCAAGGATGACATCTTCATCCACCAGAGCAAGTACACGCGGGACATGCTGAAGAAGTTCGACTACGGTGGAGAGCTGAAGTCTCAGACGACCCCATGGGCACATCTGGGGGCCTAGACAAGGACAAAAGTGGCGTCAAGGTCAATGAGAGAGAGTATCGAGGATGAGCAGATCGCTTTTGTACCTGATGGCGATGAGACCAGACATTTAGTTCGTCGTGCGATTGTGCGCGCGCTTCTAGTCTTCACCACGCGCATCTCATTGGCAGGCTGTCAAGCGCATTTTCAGGTACCTTACCAATGCGCCTGATCTAGGTCTTTATTATTATTCTTCATCATCATCTCTTGAGTTATTTGGCTTTTCCGACGCTGATTTTGTTGGGTGCCGGCTGGATCGCGAGTCGACTTCCAGTACTTGCCTATTTCTTAGTTCTTCGCTTGTTTTGTGGTCTTCTCGAAAACAATCTAGAGTTGTGCTTTCCACCACAGAGGTTGAGTACGTAGCTGCTGCTAGCTGCTGCTCACAGTTGGTTTGAATGATTTCCACTTTGAAAGATTTTGGGTTATCTTTCCCTTCCAGAGTGCCTTTGTTTTGTGATAGCACTAACGCGATTAGTGTAGGGAAAACCCATGTCTTCATTTGAAAACCAAACATATTGATGTGCGCTTTCAATTCTTGAGGGATCAATATGAGAAATGTGTCATTGACTTTGTTCATTTTGATACCCATCATTAGTTGGCTGACATTCTTACCAAACCCCTAGATATGTCTACGTTTGAGCATTTGCGAGGGGATTTGGGAGTTGTGTATCCTTTTAGGATATTTTTAGTCTATTCTTTCTTCTTTACTCTTTTATTAAGTCTTTTCGTGTGAGTTTATATCATGCATATTCATATATCACACTTTGAGCTTGCTTCTGTTATATGATTGACCTGTTTTACTCATTCTTGCTAGTATATGCTTTTGAATATCTGTCGATGTTCATGCTTTGATTCATTTCACATGATATATCTGATATCTATCATATGCATGGCTTTTATGATTTAAAATTTAAAAATGATCACTGTTGCTTCTAGTAACTAGCATGTGTAGGCTGAATGTTTTTGCTATCTTTTACATGCCTGGTAGCTAGTTCCTTTACTTAGATGCAGATATACAACTTGGACATCTGTATGATTTAACATGGAAAATATGCTATAAAATGATAAAAATCATAAAAATGAAAAATCCATGCCTTTTATGCTTAAGTAAAAAGATCCAGGTGGGTTTGCTGTGTCGCATTGTATTGTTCTAGACTACTTACTATAGCACTTTGGTATGAACTAGGACATTGTAATGTATATCAAGACCAATGTCTTAAGATTTTGATGGTCCTGTTCTGGCCTAGGCTTGACTTTGGTCGGTTAGCATAAGGTTGACATGCAAATAACCCCTGTCACAAATGAAAAAAAGGAAAGAAAAAGCCTAAAAATTAAAAAGATAACAAGTTTGTTGAAGCTCTTAGTTTTGGATCATGCCTATCTTGGTAGATACTAGCTAGCCTTTGCATCTCAGGATTTACCTTGCTTGTTAACTAGAAAATTTGGTGTTGCTAATGACTCTCTTTGGATATCATCAGTGTGCACTGATCATGCCTTGTGTCTTAGACAATATTTTGTGCTATACTTCCTAGATGTTGTACTTGCAGTCGATCATATTTGAGAAGCATGCTTTTTACACTCCACTTGCACCCAGTTGCATTCATTGCAAATTTTGAGGGGGAGCTGCATTTTAGGGGGAGTTCGAGTAGTGTCTCTTTCGTGTGCATTTAGTCTCACTTGATGAGTCGAATTGTCAACAAGGGGGAGAAATTTTGGGGTTACTTGATCTTTTAGAAGAGTTTAGGGGGAGTTTTGGCTTTCTTTGGGATTTATTTCAGGGGGAGTTTTAGTCTCTTTTGCCTTTACTCTTTGGATATCCTTGTTGATAATTCAGAGATTGCACTCGTCTGAGTTTTTATTTGTAATTTTTGTTTATTTCTTTTCTATTTAACTATAATGACTGTTTTCTGGCTTTTGTTTGGTTTTTGGTCATTAAGGTTAAACCTTTTATTTTATTTACTTCTTTCTATTCTCTTGTGCTTTGTTTTTTGTGTTTTCCACATGTTTTGCAGGTTACAAAGTGTTGATGAAGAGGGTGTTGACAATGCACTCATCAAGGGGGAGATTGAGGAGCCATGTTGAAGATCATGGGCCTCATTGCTCTAAAAGTGATGAGTGAATGTCAACGGAAGTCAAGAGAGAGAAGAGGAGTCGAGACCTGTCATGTCTTGGGCCGCATGTGACTCAGGTAGACGGGAGTCGAGTGACTGTCGGGCAAATGGGCCGCGGAGTCGGGCCAGCCCAATCCGGGTACATGGGCCAGGAACGACAGGGGATCCACTAGTCTGTTGACCGGGTTTGACTCAGCTAAACGGGTGCACGAGTGATTGCCGGGGTGAGGGAGCCATGAAATCAGGCCGGCCCAATCCGGGTGTAGGACCGAAAGTAGCGACCAGAGGGGGGGTGAATGGGCGCCTAAAAAATTCTTTCGAATCAATGACCTGCTCGCAAAACCCAACGCATTTAAAAAGAAAACTAAACAGCAAAGCGAGAACAGATTGACTAAGTCTGCTGATTCGAAGTCTACTGATTCAGAGGTTGCAGATTCGAAGGTTGCAGATTCTGAGGTTGCAGATTCTAAGGTTGCAGATTCGGAGGTTGCAGATTCGAAGGTTGCAGATTCGGAGGTTGCAGATTCGGAGGTTGCAGATTCGAAGGTTGCAGATTCGAAGTATGCAGATTCGAAGCCTGCAGATTCGAAGCCTGCAGATTCGAAGCTTGCAGATTCGAAGCTTGCAGATTCGAAGCTTGCTGATTCGAAGTCTGCTGATTCGAAGTCTGCTGATTCGAAGTCTGCAGATTCGAAGCTTGCAGATTCGAAGTCTGCTGATTCGAAGTCTGCAGATTCGAAGCTTGCAGATTCGAAGTCTGCAGATTCGAAGCTTGCAGATTCGAAGTCTGCTGATTCGAAGCCTGCGGATTCGAAGCTTGCAGATTCGAAGTCTGCTACACAGAGTTGGACTTCACACAAGAAAAGGGACTTTGACCCTGCCAACTCGATCAAAAAGCAACGCAGGAAAAGCAAGGCTAAAGTACTAGCATACTGTAGCTACAGGAAAGTAGTACTACTTGCTACCAGCCACAAGAACTAGTACTCTTGAAGAACAAACAGAAGCCACAGAGAAGCTTCTGCTTAGGAACAAATTAGTTGTGTGCAAACCGAACCAACAGAACCTTAAATGAAGTGTTGCGCATGAGAATCAATAGGAATAAAAGCTTCCAAACAGTAAAGAGCCAAATGAATCGCAGGAAGAACAGGAGGTTGCCTGGCGGCGCACACAGGGAGAGAGAAAAAGCACGCAGGAACAAAATGACCCAAGGGATGATTGAAAAAGTGATTTCTAGAAGGGTAGTCCAAACCCTAGGGATTGGGGTCCTATTTGTAGGCTGCCCAACACTAGGAATATTCTACCAGCCCCTTAGGGTTTTTACAGACTAAAGAATAAAGGAAAAGACTCTACTGCCCTTAGGTATTTTTACAAACACGACTGACTGACTGTGGGCCTAGAGATACAAATGACTTATCCGGAAGCTAAGCTTTCGTAGCGACTATGACTTCTCTTCTGGACAGTCGGATACAAGATCAACGGTTGTCAGTTTTGCGCCGAAACTAACAAAGCCTCCACCGACTTTGCAGCAGGTACCCGGATTGGGTCGGCCCGATTCCGCAACTCTCTCAGCCCGGCAATCACTCACCGCCCGTGTACCTGAGTCAACACTGGTCAACAGCCCAGTGGGTCTTCTACTGCTTCTGGCCCATGCACCCGGATTGGGCCAGCCCGACTTCGCAGCCTTCTCTGCCCAACAGTCGCTCGCTGCCCGTGTACCTGAGTCACACGCGGCCCATGAAACAGCAGATCACTTCTTCTTTTGTCCTTTTTGACTATCGTTGACAATGACTCATCACTTCTGGAGCCATGAGGCCCACGCTATTCAGCATGGCTCCTCAATCTCCCCCTTGATGAGTGCATTGTCAACACTTCACTTCTTCAGCTCTTCAGAACCTGCGAACAACTGTGGAAACACGAAAACAAAGCACAGGAAAAACAAAGAAGAAGAAAATAGGGTAAAAGTTTAACCCTAATGACCAAAAGCCGAACAAAAGCATGAAGTGGTCATTATGGTTAACCAAAACGTAAAAGCTCAAAATGAGTGCGATTTCAGAACAACAAGGATCTCAACAGAGTAAGAACTCCCCCCTAAACTCTGATCCCAAATTTTCTCCCCCTTGTTGACAAGTGAACTCATCAAGCACTCAATAGAAACACGAACTCCCCCTGAAATGCAACTCCCCCTCAAAATATGCAGTGATTTCAACTGGAGTACATAAGGAGTGTAGAAAGCATGCTTCTCAGATATGATTGACTGCAATTGCAACATCTAACAGATACAGCAAAAGACATACTGTAACGATACATGGCATGATCAGTGCAACAGATGATATCTAAAGAAAGTCATTTGCACGCATTTTTCAGTTTTTGCAAACAAAAACATCACCACATGTTCCAATAAACAAGCAAGGTAAAGCATGAGATGCAAAAGCTAACTAATATCTACCAAGATAAGCATTGTCCAAAACAAAGTGCTTCAGCAAACTTGTTATTATTTCAATTTTCAAGCTTTTTCTTTTCCCTTTTTCATTTTTGCCAGGGGTTATTTGCATGTCAAACCTTATGTTGATCGACCAAGTCAAGCCTAGGCCAGAACTGGACCATCAGAAGCTTAAGACATTGGTCTTGGCATACACTACAGTGTCCTAGTTCATACCAAAGTGCTATGGTACGCAGTCCAGAACAATGCAATGCGACAAGACAAACCCACCTGGATCTTTTCAATTTTAAGCATAAAAAGGCATGGAATTTTCATTTTTCTGGTTTTTCATTATTTTATAGCACATTTCCATGATTAAAGCATACAGATGTCCAAGTTGCATATGTGCATCCAAGTCAGGAACTAGCTACGAGGCATGTAACAGATAGCAAGAACATTCAGCCTACGCATGCTAGTTATCAGAAGCAATGGTGATCATTTTTCAATTTTAAAGCATAAAAAGCCATGCATATGACAAATATCAGACTTATCAAGCAAACTGAGACAAGACATGATCATTGACAAGTAATCAAAAGCATGTACCAGCTAGAATAAGTAAAGCAGTTCAATCATATAACAGAAGCAAGCTCAAAAGTGTGATATGTGAATATGCAAGATATGAACACACACAAAAAAAATACTCAAGAAAAGAGTAAAGAAGAAAGAAAACTGACGCAAAATATCCTAAAAAGGATACACAACACCCAAATCCCCTCGTAAACGCTCGAATGTAGACTGATCTAGGGGTTTGGTGAAAATATCAGCCAACTGATGATGGGTATCAACATGAACAAGGTCAATGACACCTTTCTCATATTGATCCCGCAAGAAGTGAAAACGCACATCAATGTGTTTGGTTTTTGAATGGAGACATGGGTTTTTCCCTACACTAATTGCACTGGTGCTGTCGCAAAACAAAGGATCTCTGGTAGGAAAGAACAACCCAAAATCTCGTAGAGTGGAAATCATCCAAACCAACTGTGAGCAGCAGCTAGTAGCAGCTACGTACTTAGCCTCTATGGTCGAAAGGGCAACTCCAGATTGCTTTCGAGAAGATCAAGAGACAAGAGAAGAACCAAGAAACTGGCAAGTACCGGAAGTCGACTTGCGATCCAACCGGCACCCACCAAAGTCGGCGTCCGAAAATCCAGATAAATCAAGAGATGATGATGCTGAATAGAAAAGACCAAGATCAGGCGCATAAGTGAGATACCTGAAGATGCGCTTGACAGCCTGCCGATGAGACGCGCGTGGTGAAGACTGGAAGCGCGCACAAAGTCCCACGGTGAACTGTATGTCCGGTCTTGTTGCCGTTAAGTATAACAGCGAACCAATCATCCCTCGAAACTCCCTTTCATTGACCTTGACGCCGCTCTCGTCCTTGTCCAGACCCCCAGATGTGCCCATCGGGGTCATCTGCGGCTTCAACTCACCACCAAAGTCAAATTTCTTAAGCATGTCACGAGTGTACTTACCTTGGTGGATGAAGGTGCCGTCCTTGGTCTGCTTGATCTGAAGCCCTAAGAAGTACTTGAGCTCACCCATGAGGCTCATCTCAAACTCACTGTGCATCTGCTCAGAGAACTTGGACACAAGAGAATCGGTAGTACCGCCAAAAATAATATCGTCCACGTAAATCTGAGCAACTAAGAAGTCTGAAGCAACTCTGAGCAAAAAGAGAGTTTTGTCCACAGAACCCATCACAAAGCCCTTCCCCAACAAAAATTGCTTTAACCAGTCATACCAAGCCCTGGGGGCTTGCTTCAACCCGTATAAAGCTTTGTGCAACTTAAAAACATGTCGAGGAAACTTAGGGTTCTCAAAACCGGGGGGTTGCCTAACATAAACCTCCTCTTCTATGTACCCGTTCAGAAAAGCACTCTTAACATCCATTTGAAAAAGCTTAAAACCCTTCGAAACGGCAAAATCTAGAAGAATACGAATGGACTCAAGACGGGCAACAGGAGCGAAGGTTTCTTCAAAGTCAATACCTTCCTTCTGGCAATAACCCTGGGCAACTAGTCGAGCCTTGTTGCGCACCACAACCCCATCTTCACCTTGTTTGTTCTTGAATACCCACTTGGTGCCTATGGGGTTGCATCCTGGTGGCGGCTCAACTAATGTCCAAACCCGATTGCGGACAAAGTTCTCTAGCTCTTCTTGCATAGCATTAATCCAATTAGAATCAGAAAGAGCATGAGAAACGTCTCTGGGCTCAAAAGATGCAACAAAAGCAGATTCAGCAAATACAGCAAGAGAGGTAGAAGAACGCAAAGTTCTCTCAGTCAAATCACCTATGATGAGCTCTGAGGGATGGTCATGCTGAACTGCTCTGGTTCCTTGGTGATCTGAAGTCACCTCACCAGAGTCAGCAGCTGGCACCTCTGGACTCGACTAAGGGGGCTCGATCGTAGTGGAAGAAGTGATCAGAGGTCCGCCCTCATCCTCAGTCGAAGTCTCAGAAGGTGTGGGCTCTGCGGGGGATGTAGAAGGCCCACCCTCATTAGCGGCTGGAGTGTCATCATCTTCCTCGAAGATGGACTCTCTGAGCTCACCATCAGACGGCTCAAAAGAAGGAGTCAAAGAAGGCAAGGACTCATCAAATGAAACCTCACAAGTCTCGACAAGCAGCTGGGATTCGAGGTTCCAAACACGGAAGCCTCAAGAATGCAATGCATAACCAAGAAAAACACCATCCCAGCAACGAGACTCAAACTTGTCCAAATGCCCTCCCTTCTTGAGCACAAAGCACTTGCAGCCAAACACTCGCAAGTGGCTCACCTTGGGCTGTCTGCCAAACCGCAGTTCATATGATGTCTTACCAAGGTAAGCTCTAAGAAAGATGCGGTTGGCCAGATAGCAAGCCATGTTCATGGCTTCAGCCCAAAAACGCCTAGGAGTCCTGTGCTCATCGAGCATCGTCCTGGCCATCTCGACTAGCGTGCGGTTTTTTTCGTTCCACAACGCCGTTCTGTGGGGGAGTGTAAGGAGAAGAAAACTGATGGTCCAGACCCTGATCACCACAGAAGCTGACGAACTGAGAATTCTTGAACTCAGAACCGTTGTCGGAGCGAATTGCTCGCATCCGACCATTGTTCTCATTTTTCAGCTTCAAAATTAGGTCATGAACAAATTGAAAAGTTTCATCCTTAGACTCCAAAAAGAAAACCCACGAGAATCGAGAAAAGTCGTCAACAATTACAAGTGCATACCACTTCCCACCGACTGAGCGTACCCGAGCTGGACCTACAGTGTCCAAATGTAAAAGCTCGCCCGGATACGAAGTCATCACTTGAGTCACAGGTGAGTGAGAAGCGGCAACCATTTTCCCATGACGACAGGGATGACAAACTAGATCCTTCTCCATCTTAAGCTTGGGAAATCCTCGGATGAGGTCCATAGAGCTTAACCTGACTAGCAGATCAAAACTCAAATGACCTAATCTCCTATGCCACTTCCAGAGCTCAGAAGAAGATCCAGCAATCAAACAACGAGAAGGGCCAAAAGAACTAGAGAAGTCAATTCGAAAAACTTTACCGAAAGGTAAAATCTGACAAACCAAAGACCCTCTAGAATCAACCATAGAAGAATTGCCCTTCTTAAAATGCACTTCCAAACCATCCTCAAGAAGTTGCGAAACAGAAATCAAATTGAAGTTCAAATTCTTAACCAAAGCAACATTCTTCAAAGAGAAATGATCTGAAATGCGAATTGAGCCAATGCCACTTACTTTCCCTTGACCACTGTTCCCGAATGTGATGTACTCTTTGGAGCTCGGGGGAGTGAGACTGGAGAACCATCTACGATGTCGCGTCATGTGGCGAGAACATCCTGAGTCCATGATCCAAACGTCCTCCAGCCCCCGATCCTGCACAATCAGTGGCTGTAAGTGGGAGCAAATGGTCCGGCACCAGGTTTAGCAAAAGAGCTAAACAAGTGTTGAGCCATCTGCTCAAAAGATGGAAAGCGAAAACCATCAAGAAAGTTCGGACCAAAACGCGGCTCAAGGCGCGGTCCTCGGTTCTACCTAAAGCCTCGGCTACGAGGTCCAGGACCGTAGCCAAAATGGCCTGGAGCCCTGCCGGAATGAACACCACCAACTGGAGCACGGGCAAGAAAGCCGTCTCCTCTACCGCCACCTACACGACACGGCCTGGCCTCCAGCCTCTCCCCGCGTCGAGGAACACGCAGTCTACCACCCTGTTGGTAGAACTTCTCCTGACCACCACGAGCTTTCTCTGCTCTCTCAACCCGCTTCCTCTTGAAGCAAAACTCCGCAAGATGCCCGTCTCTCTGACAATACTCACAATGATAGGTGGTCTTCTTGGGATGTGGTTGAGGTTTAGGATTCTTGGGCTTGGTAGTGTTTGGTGTGGTCTTCTTGGGCTGAGAGGGTCCAGGAAGAGAGTCAAGAGAAGTGTGGAGGTGTTTGGGCTTTGGAACCCAGATAGGTTTCTTGGGTGGAGCTTTAGGTGGTTCATGGATCACTCCATCCTTGGGCTGACAAGCCTGGGAAGACTCAGTGGAGTGAGTCTTGGGATACCTCTGCTCTGGAGTCATTTTCCTCCACTCCACTGCTCGGCTGATGGCACTCTCAAAGTCAGCCTTGGTGTAGGTGTAACCTACTCCAAACCCATCCTGCCTTTTGAACTGCTGGATCATCATGCCGAGCTGTGGCTCTCTGGCACTGATCCAACTCAGGATAGAACGGAGGTAAAAGTTCTCATTCTGAGAATCTGCTAGCTCCTCTCTCAAGGAAGCTAGAACCTCCACCTGAGACAAGCAGGTCTCACACTCACTCTCTACTTGAACAGACTTCTCGGCTTTCAGCTTAATCAATTCCATTCTAAGAGACAGGCAGTTCTCACAGACAGTGGGTGGAACTGACAATGTCTCAAGCTCTAGCCTAGTCTGCGCAAGCTCAGCTCTCAACCTCTCCAAATCACCCAACTGTTCATCGCCCTTGGATTTCAGCTCAGCTAAGACAGCTAGATGAGATGGGCAATCAACACAGGGTGCGACGACAGTGGCTTGAGCATCTTTCAGCTCCAGCTGAGCGCTTTCAAGCTCAGTGGCCAAAGCGTCCCTCTCATCAACCCTTTCTGTGTACCTGGACTTCAGAGTCGACAGGTCACACAGAAGCACCTCACACTTCGGGCACTCACTGCTATCACCCAAGCAAGGGGAAGAAGATAGACTCTCAATTCTACCGTTAGCTACGGCAAGCTCACTCTCTAACTCATCTATCCTCTTCTTAGCTCCCCTAAGCAGTTTTTCCCGATATTTCAACTCCTGACGATTGCTTTCAAGTAAATAAACAATTTCTCATTCATAGGATGATACCTTGTTGTCGTCGTCATCGGAGTCATCGGAGGAGCTTTTTTCTTCCCTATCCCCAAGAGCCATTGAACAGAAGCTCTTGCGGGATCTTCGGCGCTGGTGTGAGCGGCTCTTTGGCTTGTCTCCGAAGGCCATGAAGCAGAGGCCCGCCGGATCGTCCTTGTCCTTCCCCTTCCTGATGGCGATCTCCTCATCGCTTGAGCTCAATGAAGAGGAAGAAGACGTGGACCGCTTGGAGTAGCTCTTCTCCATCTCGGCGAAGAAGGCCTTGTCGTGCTTCTTGTTCTCTCGCCGGTAGTCCTTCAGGGCCTTCTTGAAGAATCGGGTCTTCGGCTTGCCCTTGTTGAAGGATGAGCTTTCGTGCTTGCCGGAGTCATGGAAGCTGCCACCGTTGCCCTTCTTGTGTCCATTGCGCTTGGGGCAGTCGACGATGAAGTGTCCTGCATCACCACACTCAAAGCATCCGGATTTTGTGCCGTGTCTTTTGAACATTTTCTTATCATAGACACGACGCACCCGGTTGTTAAAAAGACACAAATCATCATCTCCCAATAACTCTAGCTGGTCCTCAGTGATAGACATCAAGGAGAACCCAACACAACTCACAGAAGAGGGATCAACAGAAGGTGTAGCAAGGGCCAGAGATTTTGATCCAGAACCAGTGAGATTTGATCTCAGCTGGATATCTACCTCAGTGGCCTTCAGCTTGCTAAACAACTCAGAAATGGTCAAGGTATCGTAAGAAGTGCTCTCAACAATAGAGGATACCTTGATCTCCCAGATCTTTGGGTCCAAGGTATGGAGAACCTTGAGCGCCTGCTCGTGATCTGAGACTAACTGAGCTCCCTCAGCCTTGTTGTCTCGAAGCTTGTTTATGATCGACTGAAAACGACCAAACAGAGCCTCAACAGATTCACCCGGCTTCTGTGTGAAATTCTCATATTCACGCCGGTAGGTCTGATAGAGCCGAGCCTTGACCTGTGCTGTTCCCTCATGGTGTGCCTTGAGGGTTGCCCAGATCTCTCTCGCAGTGGAGAGATGACTCACACGCTCAAACTCAGTGGGACCTAAACCAGAAAACAGAATGTTCACAGCCTTACTGTTGCTCAGATGCTGAGCAATGATACCAGCGGTACCCTACTCAGTGACTGGCAATATGACAAATGTGGTGTGAACGCAAATGTTCCAAATGTCCGAACCCTGGCTCATGAGATAAGCTCGCATGCGAGTCTTCCAATAGTTATAGCCATAGGCTTCCAAGGACGGGACCTTGCCAGGAGACGTCATGGTCACTACTGGGGTTTAGAACCGGTTAAGGTATGGAAAAACCCTAACAGAGCTCTGATACCACTTGTAGGACCGAAAGTAGCGACCAGAGGGGGGTGAATGGGCGCCTAAAAAATTCTTTCGAATCAATGACCTGCTCCCAAAACCCAACGCATTTAAAAAGAAAACTAAATGGCAAAGCAAGAACAGATTGACTAAGTCTGCAGATTCGAAGTCTGCTGATTCAGAGGTTGCAGATTCGAAGGTTGCAGATTCTGAGGTTGCAGATTCTGAGGTTGCAGATTCGGAGGTTGCAGATTCGAAGGTTGCAGATTCGGAGGTTGCAGATTCGGAGGTTGCAGATTCGAAGGTTGCAGATTCAAAGTATGCAGATTCGGAGGTTGCAGATTCGAAGCCTGCAGATTCGAAGTATGCAGATTCGAAGCCTGCAGATTCGAAGCCTGCAGATTCGAAGCTTGCAGATTCGAAGCTTGCAGATTTGAAGCTTGATGATTCGAAGTCTGCTGATTCGAAGTCTGCTGATTCGAAGTCTGCAGATTCGAAGCTTGCAGATTCGAAGTCTGCTGATTCGAAGTCTGCAGATTCGAAGCTTGCAGATTCGAAGTCTGCAGATTCGAAGCTTGCAGATTCGAAGTCTGCTGATTCGAAGCCTGCAGATTCGAAGTCTGCTACACAGAGTTGGACTTCACACAAGAAAAGGGACTTTGACCCTGCCAACTCGATCAAAAAGCAACACAGGAAAAGCAAGGCTAAAGTACTAGCATACTGTAGCTACAGGAAAGTAGTACTACTTGCTACCAGCCACAAGAACTAGTACTCTTGAAGAACAAACAGAAGCCACAGAGAAGCTTCTGCTTAGGAAAAAATTAGTTGTGTGCAAACCGAACCAACAGAACCTTAAATGAAGTGTTGCGCATGAGAATCAATAGGAATAAAAGCTTCCAAACAGTAAAGAGCCAAATGAATCTCAGGAAGAACAGGAGGTTGCCTGGCGGCGCACACAGGGAGAGAGAAAAAGCACGCAGGAACAAAATGACCCAAGGGATGATTGAAAAAGTGATTTCTAGAAGGGTAGTCCAAACCCTAGGGATTGGGGTCCTATTTATAGGCTGCCCAACACTAGGAATATTCTACCAGCCCCTTAGGGTTTTTACAGACTCAAGAATAAAGGAAAAGACTCTACTGCCCTTAGGTATTTTTACAAACACGACTGACTGACTGTGGGCCTAGAGATACAAATGACTTATCCGGAAGCTAAGCTTTCGTAGCGACTACGGCTTCTCTTCTGTACAGTCGGATACAAGATCAACGGTTGTCAGTTTTGCGCCGAAACTGACAAAGCCTCCATCGACTTTGCAGCAGGTACCCGGATTGGGCCGTCCCGATTCCGCAACTCTCTCAGCCCGGCAATCACTCACCGCCCGTGTACCTGAGTCAACCCTGGTCAACAGCCCAGTGGGTCTTCTACTGCTTCTGGCCCATGCACCCGGATTGGGCCAGCCCGACTTCGCAGCCTTCTCTGCCCGACAGTCGCTCGCTGCCCGTGTACCTGAGTCACACGCGGCCCATGAAATAGCAGATCACTTCTTCTTTTGTCCTTTTTGACTATCGTTGACAATGACTCATCACTTCTGGAGCCATGAGGCCCACGCTATTCAGCATGGCTCCTCACCGGGTACCCATTGCGAAGACAGCGGACGCTTTGTCAGTTTCGGCGTAAAACCGACGCACTAATCTAGACCGTCGATTGTGGATATGACAGTCTTGAAGCGAAGCCGTAGCTGTTACGAAAGCTCCGCGTTAGGACAAGCTATCTGTAGATAGGATTTTACTATTTTGCCATAGTTCCACCATTGGTTTTTCCCATTCGGTTTTTACTTCGGCCGGTTTTTATTAGGGGTAGATACATCGGTCTTTTTCCTATGGCGGTGGAATCGGCAAAGTGGCGCATTCGAGCGCTGTGATTTCAACTTGCATTGGTGTGTGGCAGCTCGTTTTGGCTTGCGGCTACAGGCCAGCGCGGGAGGACCCGGTGCTCATGAGGCGAAGCTCGCTTGCCAGCGGCTTGCGAGTAACGCATGGGCGGGAGTAGCAAATCATGGCGTATGGAACACCCGGACGGCGTACGGATCGTTCAACAGGAACAACCAAACAAGAACATTATTTATTTCTTGATCCACATGCATCTCCATTTAGTTCTGTGTTTTTGTTTTTATTCAGAATCTTGTGGGTTAGCTTCAAACTTTAATCAGATTACATGATGGACATTCATTAATATAGTTGAGAGCATTATTTATTTTTTGCATTTATTTTGTCTAATTAAATGCATTGAATATTGTGCTTCTCTCATACCTATTGAATTATATGTGAAATGTGGATGTCTCCCAGTTTTGTGTTCTGTTGAGATGCTTAGCAATATATCATTTGAACTATGAATTGTTTCTCTGATCTACTTTTAAACACTTTGGTGGTGTCTTTTTGATTAGGACACCGGTCGTTTTTAGGCTAGATTATTTTCAGTGTTTGAGATCTGGTTATTTCTGCTGGTTGTCTTTTGAGGTGTGTTGGGTGTTGGGACAAGGCCATCAATTCAGAAGAATTTTTGAGGCACCCATTCACCCCCTTTGGTCACTACTCTCGGTCCTACAACGTTGAGAATGGTGCAAAGGTTGCAGCATTGGCCGTCGGCATTTATTCATTGTCGCTACCGTCAGGACTAGTTTTGGATTTGAATAATTGTTATTTCATTCCCGCCTTAGGCAAAAACATTATCTCTTCTTAATGTTTAGAGGAAGATGGTTTTGAATTCGTAATAAAGAACAAGAGTTGTTCAATATTTTCGAATGGCATGCTCTGTGACGTTTGTCCATTAGTGAATGGATTGTATATTCTAAGTCTTGAAGATGCACACATTTATAACATTAGTACTAAGAAACAACGACTTAATGATTTGAATCCTACCTATGTCTGGCATTGTTGTTTAGGTCATATAAATGAGAAGCGCGTGCAGA